>JADLZK010004766.1:0-493303 GCA_015847255.1 Hyparrhenia diplandra
TTGCTAATAGTTCTACTTGCTCTATCTTTTGTTGCTTCATTATATTGACAAACTAAAGCTGGTTTTCAAAACATTTGCCAAAGACTACTTTATTCTACCATATCCCTCAGATGGATGCTAACCTTAGGCAAAGGCAACATAGAAAAGTGCGTCAGACTGATTCGATCCATCAAAATTGGTTCTTTTTCTCATTCTGTGCTTAATCTGTTCAACAACCATGGTCACAACGACTCACACCAGTTTGTTCTGTACAGGATGGTGAAGTCTAGAGGGATAACTAGGCCTTTATGTTTTTGCCAAGAGCTTGAGAGATTGAGGGATGAGACTTAGAGGTAGCAGGGGATGAGGTAGTGGACTGATAACTTCATACTTGATTCATGCTTGATTTCTCATAAGCTGATTACAGGGTATAAATAGAAGAGCCCAGCCTCTGGCTGGCGCCCTTGGCTCCTTGATTCCCTCTTTGACTGCTATTAATAGCTAACACTCTCAGCCTAATGCTGGCCATTAACCTCTAGGCCTCCTCGGCTTGCCTAAAGCTGATCATTAACTCCTATGCCTTCTCGGGCTGCTGCTGCTGACCATGCACGCCTATGGTGGCTGTTGGCTCCACATGACATATTCCAGCATAGGTAAACATTGCTTCCTTTCCATAATACCACCAAAACCTAAAGCATCTATACGTGACTTATCTCGCCATATCATGTGGTCAATTTTCCCATGTTCTGCCACATTTCTGCCACATTTACACTTAAAAGTTTAACATAGAACCAGTCATCTGATCCTACTTGGATGCTATTGTCTTTTGCTGTTCAGGAATGGTCTAACCAGTGACACCAAACAAGTTACTCTGACACAGACACCAACAGGTGATGATGTTCTATTATCTAATAGTAGAAAGAGCCTTCGATGTGTATCTACAGCCTTGGGGTTGAATCATATGTGAACAATGTCTTTGAAGATGTTCGCGATGGGTAATTAGACATGTGACTGATTCTGTCTTTTTTTCTCTCTAAATGATTTGGTTATCAATGTCCATTTTGATGCAGATGGGTACTTTTGAAGTACTTGACAAGGTATCTCCTGGATCTGTCAATTGGAAGCTGGCAACAAAACATCCAATTGAATTGCCATTTAGAAGACTCGAGAATTGCAATCAAGTTGTAAAAAATTGGGAAGCAATTAAAGTTGTCTTTAGTAAATCTAGCTGGGAATGATATTTTTCAGGGAAACACAGAAATGATTGTCGGTGAGTCTGTCTGCATTATTTTTCTAGTGGCACTAAGGATCATGCTCTTAATATCTTGTTTGTAGCATCACATAACTCAAGTTTTCTGGTGTTTTTTCAGTACTTCTGTGGCAATTGATGAGATTCAATATCCTCCAGCTGTTAAACAAACTGAGATTCCACTTCCAAGGGTCCCAAGGAAAGAAATTTCTGATGCTGATATTTGAAACTGGGCCAACAGAAAAGTGAAAGCATCCGGAAGAAAATCTCGCATGGAAAGTTTCAAGGTGCCCAAATGAACATAGCTTTAATCCCTTTTTGTCAGAAAGCTCCAGTTGCTTAGTTTCTTGTTTTTTCCCTTCAGGACAAGAGCTTATCAAATCGATTGTTCTTCCTTGAGCTTTCTTGGCACAGTAATGTTCAGTTCACTATTTGGTAACCTCATTTCTGAGTGTTCATTTTGTTTTCTTCACCAATGACTTCAAAACTGTATCATAACTAATCTACAATTTGTTTTTGAATGTCAGATGAAGACAAGAAGCTGAATGCTACCTACATCATTAGTATTGCAAGGAAGATTGATGCTCTGTGTTTCTGTTGCCAGAGGACATCGTCGAGGTAAAATAGCTATCGCTAGTAAAAATCAAATTCCTTGTGCTGCCACCAAACATAAATTAAATTCCCAATATGTAGCATTACTCCGTAAACAATGATTCTGGTTCTTGCTTGTGAATTGTTACTTAGCCATGCCATTATATTATGTGGATTCACCTTCACATTCTTACGTTCTTACTGGTTCGACAGGTGAATCAGAAGATGCTCCTAACACTTACTGCTAGCATTATGTATTGGAGCTTACAGAAACAGCCTCAGTCACAATCTAAAATGACAGAACAATCAGAACCATCTAGCATGACTTCAGATGCAGCCTCTGATATTGGCTTGGTATGCTCCTCATTCCCTTCGCATACGATGCAATGAATAGTTTTGCTTTATGGTCATGAACTACAATGTGCTCAACTTTGTCTGCACATTATTGATGTTTGTCCTATGCATGAGAAACAGGTTCGTGAGATTGATAACAGTGGGGATGTGCATGTGAATAAAGATGAAGACGAAGATAGCTCTTGCATCAATTTTTCTTTAATGATTATGATTGTAGCGGTGAGAGCCTCAAGATATACTTGAATGAACTGCGTGGAAGGTGAAGAGGAACATGAGGATCGATTGAGCTGTGTAAAGTCTGGAAGATGATACGGGACATGGGGATTGATTGAGCTGTATAAGTTCCAAAGGCTTAAAAGGAGCACGTGGATGGATTGAGATGGTGAAAAGGAACATGTTGTACTGCAGTACCAGATCATTCTGCTGTTTCCCCTTTTGTGCTGGTTCTTGATAAGTAGCAATACATTACTGCAATAGCCATCTGAAATACTGGAATTATATTTTATAATTTCTCTTATGGTACACTTTTCCCTATACATTTTACTACTTACCTTTTTTGTTCTCAGAGCATTCTCTAATAATATAATATTTCAAGTGAACTTACAAAACAAAAATGTAGTACCAAGATAATAATAAGCAGTCCGTCAAAAAAAAAAAAAAACTGTTGATTATATCCTAGAGCTTCTGGTCACTCACAACAAACCATATGATTGCTGACCCTATGAAATTGTAAAAGGAACATAGTATTTCCTCTTGTTTTATCAGAACCATGGAACAGTACCATTACCATAGCTACTATTGGTTAGATCTGGTGGTGAGGAAATCTGATCCACTTTAAGTTTCACATCAGATATTTTGGCTAAGCAGCCTTGATTCAGGGTCATGCTTCAGCATATGCTTTTTGTTGCCTTATCAAACTTTTATTACCTGCTTTTTCTCCTTGTACCTGAGGAGGCTGCTCTGTTCCTGGGGCTCAGATGCGCTGGCATCTGAGACGAGTGGACTGGTAATAGGTCCACCCCGCCAGTTAGAATATTGAGGTTTGATATGCCTGCCATGGTATTGTCTCGTAACTATGCCCGCCTCCATTGATGAAAGAGATATCCGAGATGAAATTGAGAAGATTGAATGGATGATTAATTGTACAACTTCATAAAAAGCTAAATATATTAATTTATTTGTGTCATAGAATCCTAGTCAAGTTTCTATAAGAAGTAAAGTAAATAAAGAATACATAGTCAGATATTAAGATGCTGAATTTGAAAGAGCAAGATAGACATACAACTAATGTGGTATGAACAAATATCGCATGGAGTGATTTTGTGAGTCGTTTATCAATACTGCATCTATCCTCTCGTTTAGTTTTCTTTCTCATATTGTTGTTCGGTAGCCTGAAAAATTGATGTTTGGGAACTTGCCATTAATAAAACATTTTTTTTTCAAGTGAGGGTTGTCAAAAGGAGTTGAGTTGATAAACAGAAGTGAACCACATTAAAAGGAAATGATTTTTTTTTTTAAAAAAACAGAGGAATAAAGAATTTAAGACTCTTCAGAATGCAAACCTCAATCTGGTTCTTGATTGGTGTCACACTTTTGTTTAATTCCTCCTATGTAGTGTCATCTGCCATTATTTTTACACCTCTCATCTCAGATATACAACTGTAATATCTGCTCGCATACGCATTACACACCTACACCACATATGCACACCTCACACATACCATCTGATGTACAACTGGACCTATAACTATACACAGATCCTAAAACGTGTCCTTAAAGAGATCATTAGAGTTTGAGGCTCCGCGACGGAGTGCCGCAAGTCTCTTTGTGGCTCCACACGTTGAGAGGTTTATCTGAATTATTAGGGAACTACTAGAGTTACGGCTCAATCCCCACTATTGTTGTTGATTCCTTATTAGTTGCCACAACCTTGGCAACGGTTCCTAGGACCTGATTGTCAGCCTTGTCTATGGATAGTCCAGCTTCTTCTCTGATGACAGTGCCTGCGTGGAGGATGGCCAATGACAAGGATCAGTTGGCACCAAAAAGAAGGTATATCAAATCATAACTAAAGATAAAGTTCACCTCGAAGAGAGTAGCAATGTCATAAGATATTGAGTGTGGGTGATGACACGGAAATATCCGAGCAGGACGCCGAGCAGCAGCAGTTTTCTAGATAGCAATGAAGTGTGGGTGATTGGCACAGGATATATTTGAGGATACTGACCAACAAACAGAGCAGGTGCTTAAATCAACAAAACGAGGTATATGTTGTTGACAGATCCTAAGTATTGCGTGATTAGACCATTGAACTATCCATGACAAAAATTATGAACCGTGAATTAGACCAGTGCACTACGTACAGAATAGCAACATTCATAGAATCACAAGGCATCAGATATTCTGAAATCACTATGGTGACAAACTCGGAGGCATTACCATTTTTTGCGAAATGGAGGCATTACCATTTGATATCCCCAATTTTAATAATGCTAATAACTGAATCAAGATACGACTGAAAAGTAACAGCAAATAATATGAGTAAATAGGCACACAAGAAGCTATATAGACAAAGCAGTTCAAGGCGACATACTGCATTCGCACCTACTTGAAAACCACCTTAGGGATACAAACAGCATAAACACAAATATTTACTCTGAAGCGATGCGATACTGATATATATCGAAGGATTATGACCCAGCTGTATTATGCCTGCCAAGTGAATAAGTGATTTGAAAACCTGAATCTCACATTTGTGATATGTGGAAAACCGGGTGAATCAAGGAGTTCGGTGGCAGTTCTAGACTGACGATATGCAACTTTACCAACTCGTGCCATCACTTTGTAAGGCCCGAAGTACTTGAATGCCAATTTAGGATACAGACGATTTGCCTAAGAAGACTAGGTGTAGGGTTGTAATTTCAGCAATACTTGATCACCAACAACAAATTGAACAGCACGACGCTTCTTGTCAGTTGTAAGTTTTATGCAGTTCTGTGCTAGATGCTGCTTGAGGGATTCAATGTGAAGTTATCTGTTGGCCACCAGGTCAGAAACTGGTGATGCAGCGGATGGTAACACCGCAGGGCCCAGTCCCAGATTTGGTTCACATCCATATAGTGCTTTAAAGGGTGAGCAGCCTAAAGAAGAGTGTAAAGAAGAATTGTACCAAACCTCTCTACAAGAGAGAGCCAAGATTTCCATTCCTTAGGAGAACTGTGAACTGGACATCAAAGGTACATCTCCAGGCACTGGTTCACTCGCTCTGTCTGCCCATCAGACTGTGGATGATATGCTGTAGTGAAATGTAGGTCCACCTTATATAGCTGAAACAACTCTATCAAAAAATGGCTCACAAAGACAGGATCCCTATCTGATACAATGGTAACTAGAAAGTCAAGGAATAGCTTAGCAATTCATTGTGTAGAATACAGATGTTTGATAGGGAAAAATGAGCATACTTTTGTGAACCTGTCAACCACCACCATGATCACAATTTGAAACCTTCTAATTTAGGGTAAGCCTTCTATGAAATCCATAGATAAAATTTCATAGATAAATCCTGCCACACACAATTGGGGATTGGTGGAGTAAGCTCTCACGACGGCTTTCCTTTGCTTCGGGTTCGGTACACAGTAGAAGCAAGGTAGGTAAAAGAAAGGAGCCAATAAGCCAGTGAATAAAGACGAAGGACATAGTTCAAGCACAAGTTTCCCTGTAGTGGATGATATCACTTTGAAGAAATGAAAGCATGCCAGAGAGCCAAGGTAAGGTGGATAAAAGAGGGAGATGCAAATACCACGTTTTTACACCATACGACCAATGCCAGGAAGAGTCTAAATTCAATATCTTCTTTTCACGGGTCCACAGAACCTGGGCGCGTGCGAGCAACACATTTTCCTATTACCAACAGGGAGCTCCAGGATGTCTATTGATTGACCACTTCAACTTAAACCCCCCTTCCTCTCTCTCAATAGTCAGCCTAGCTTGCCCAACCCCTTCGTCCGTGCTTCCGCTCTTTGACTTGAAGAGTCTCACTCTTTCTTGCCTATAGCGCATGTAGGGAATTACTAGTACGAGAGGAGGCAGCTGTATGGTTCGAGCTCATTCTCTTTGTTGAGTGCGGGGGAAGTCACACAATTAAGAAAGAGCTCTGTATTCAAAGCCCGCCCTTTCTCATAGCTAGTAGGCGAGCCCTTTGATGCTAGTGTAGAGGCATTACTTCGAGAGGATTCCCTGTAGGGCTTTACCATGGAAGATCGATTCCTAATATTTAGAATCGAGAACAGGGAAGGTGAACCACGTAGGGGAAAAGGAGGTGATTACATTCTCATGTCTACCTCTTACGTGGAACCACTTTACGTCTCTACCTTTTGCTACTAATTGCCCTATGCCCTCCTGTTCAATGGCAAGTAGCTCGGCTGAGACCGTTTAATCAAGAGTCCCTCCTAGTGTATCGGACCTAATTGGGCTGTAATAACCCCTGCGGGTAAAGTGTTATAGTGTTTATCCTGTTGACATATAGAACACTCCTTAATAAACGGTTTCACATCGGCCGACGCGTGGGTCTCGAACAGGCAGCCTAAGTGGCGCTACGAGGACTCCAATCAGGCAAGGGCAAAAAACGTACACTTAGGCCAAAATACAGGTATTAGAGATGTATTTGGATATTAAAATGATCAAATGTCATGTTTTGTAAAGTGTAATCGTTTCGGGTGTCATTAGAGCAAAGCAAACGTTAGGAATCCCATAATAGCAAAGCACTATATTTTGGAGTCCTATAATAGCAAATATCTCACTATTTCATGCCTTTCTAGGCAAAATAATTTTTCAGTCAATAATAGGTGACAACAATCCCAGAATGCCCTCCAATTGCACTAGCATGACACACAGAGATCAACTTGGTCTATAAGGCTGAGTTGTTACCAATCCATACTTTTCCCTTGTGATAGATGAGGCCCTGTGTTGGTATACCTTATAGCATAAAATATAGAGGTTTTTAAAATTAAAATAAGGGCTTAAAATGAATATCAATATAGTTTAGGGGCTTGACTAACATAATTCCACGAGTTTTTGGTGATTTATACATTTTCGGGGATTAAATATGAAAAGCCTAGAGTTTGCAAGGCATATGAAGCATAAACATGTTCTAAATATATTCTAAGATTGCACCATTGCAAAGAGCTCGTTGAGACGATCGAAACGGATATATTGTTCGCTATATTGAGTCCGTAATCAAAAGATATCACTGCGGGAAATATAGTTCACTAAACGGCCATAACTTTCTCATGGGACTCCGTTTTCGGTGAACCACCCCTCTCTGGAAAGCTATCGAAAAGATCTACGCGAACCGTGGTGGTTTGGTCTCAAAGACCAAGGTGGGCCGGCGGCCGCCGTGGGCTCAGCCGGCGCCGCCGCCGTGGGCCTCCCCTGTCGGCCTACTGTTTCGAAGGTGGGTTCACAACCGCCATTAAGAAGAGATCTACGCCGTTGCTCAAGGTCGGTTTGATCCAAGGGCTGTCATGCATTGTCTAGGGCTATATAACAAGGCCCCCTGACCCCTGGGTGAAACCCTAATTCATTCTAATTCATTCCAACTCCAAGTCATCAAGTCAAGATCCCAAGCCCTAGTTCCACCATAATTAGAGCATTATCTATCTAGGCTAGTTCTAGAGGAAGTCAAGTATTGTCTTAGATTCCTGATCGTCAAGAAGTAGCGGGGAGTGAAGCTTCACGTGGCTTCTCTCTTGTATCTCATTTGTAAGTATTTGTTAGAATACAATTGCCATGACTTTGCTCTATTTAATGATTATATTCTTAGTTATATGTTTCAATGTCTATTATGATTACATATCTAGTATAGCTAGATTGTCTTTATATTCAAGCATGGAGTCGTATAGCGCCCACTTAGATGGCCACTATGTGGGTGGTCGACAATGTAAACGTGATGTTTATACAACGTTTGCCTACGACATCACCCTATATTCCGAGGCGTATGGTAGATCGTGGATGTGACACTCCCATTGAGTCCTTTGGAGTCCACCCCCGAATGTAGGGCTAGTTGAACTTTGTTACTATGGTAGGTTGGTTTGTTCCTAATCTTCCTTAGTAATATTCACCATGTGTAAATATATTGCTTTCCGCCATGATTGCTAGGTGTATTGCACTAATCGTAGTATGCATTGAGATATAAGTAGGAGTAACATAGGAATATTCTATCTATTCTACCTATACCACCTATTTGCCTTTTATGACACATTCTAGTGGCATACCATGATGTTTGACTTGGCACTTATCATTTATCGTTATCTTTATATGACTTTCCCCTATTTGGAGTAGTTAGATTACACATGGTTACTCTACTTTACCACCTTTGCATGTGACCTCAATCAATCTACCCATAACCTACCCCCTTCCCCGTGGAACATATATATACGACACCGGATAGACTCACGGTGAAGTACTACAATGGGTAATTCTATCTAATGGCGCTTGAGATACCATCATTATATTATCATTGCAAGATATTCAAGTGTCATATTAAGAATATCCATTCACGCATTTCTTTAGCTATTTGTGAGCTAGGTGACAGACTAGTTTCAGAGGCAATGCTAGAATGTGTGGTACAACTTTTTGTGCCTATCGTGGTGATATTAACTCCACCATCGATAATGTTCTGAGTCATACACCATAACTAACACCGTCTAACTTTATTAACTCTCTGCTCGACTTTTATTGGAATGTGAGATTAACTCCACATCCGAGCTAACTTATTAGATAGATACCATTTACACATTTAGCGCCGTCCTAAGAATGGGTCTTAATCCATTCTTTTGTGATTGCGTTAAGAAATGTCAAGTCACAAAATATATGCAAATTGAAAAAAAACGGTGGTTCTCCAATAGTTTTGCAAATTTAGTTTGGCAAAGGCAATAATGTAGCATGCAAGTAGGGAGATAATTTTATTTTTGTGGTCAATATGCAACATGCAAGCACATAGAGGATTTTCCAAGTCCCTCCCGCCTTGGCATATTTGCCAAGTTGAGAATGGTTTATGCCAAGTTGCCTAAAAAATACCAATCCAAATTGCAAAATTGTTGGAGACCACTTTTTCATGTTTTTGGCAAATTTGAAGAATGTAAACCATGTTTGTAAAACTATTGGAGTTGCTCTAACTAGGCTCAAAAGATTTGTCTCACAACTTACATGTGAACTGTGCAACTAGTTATTTTATTTACCTACATTTCATACTCCTTACATGAGGCTTTTTGGTATATTTAATGTTTCGATGTGATAGAAATTTTAGGAACTTTTTATTTTCTCGTGATGTGACTAGGAACTAAACACAACTTCCCACCACCAAGAAAAACTGCTTTCAAGAGCTGGTAAAGAAGTCATGATTAAGGTTGTTGCACAAGCAGTCGGTTTTGCCATGTCTTGTTTTGATATCACAAAGGAAATCTGTGACCAAATCAGCTCGATGGTTGCTAAATATTGGTGGAATAATCAAGACAAAGAAAACAACATGCATTGGGTGAGTTGGGATCGTCTGATCTTATCAAAGGAGGAGGGAGGGCTTGGCTTCAGGGATCTACATTCCTTTAATATGGCCATGCTGGCCAAACAGGGATGGAGGTTGATCCAGTCACATGACTCGCTTTGTGCTAAAATCCTGAAGGCGAAGTATTTCTCGAACTCAACACTGCTACAAACCAAGGTGAAAGAGGGCTGCTCGTTCACTTGGCGCAGCGTGATGAAGGGGTTGAAGTGTTGAAGGAGGGGGTGATCTGGAGAGTGGGGTGGGAGTCCAAGTCAACATCTAGGATGATCCTTGGTTGCCCTGCCAAGGCCTATCACCAGAAGACCACTGACACCGAGAGCTCGGGTCCTTTTAACCAAAGTGTCAGAGCTCATGGATCCGAATACTGACGGATGGGACGAGCAGCTGTTGGGTGATACCTTCTGGTTGGAAGATGTAAATCTTATTAAAACTCTTCCTGTCCATTCAGATTTGCAAGATGTCTTGGGATGGCACTATGACAGCAAGGGTAAGTTCTCGGTTAAATCGGCAGGGCCATGGTTCTAAGAACACAACAGCCGAGCAGGCCTGGAGGTGCAGGGGAAGCCGTGCAGAGGAATGATCGACGCGAGGGGGGGAGGGTCAGGCAAGAACGGCGAGGGAAGTCGCATATATCACTGCGGCAAAATCTGATAAAATGCAGATTGGGAGACGGAACTGTGTTGTTGGAAAACCGTCAGTCCAAACGGTGGCAGAAACCGGATGCGGGGGACTCTAAAGATGAACACTGATGGCGCCTTCTTTCAGAGCTCTAGCACAGGAGGGTGGGGCTATGTGATTAGAGATGACCAGGGAGTCGTCTGGCGTGCTGGCGCTGGGAGCATGACTCACTTGCAGGACCCTTTCCACGCTGAACTCTCAGCATGCGTGCAAGGTCTGAAAATGGCGGCCGCGATGGGCATCACTGCAGTGACTCTGGAGACAGATGCATCCATGGTCAAGAATGCCCTGGATAGCGAGGATTTCCAGCTATCTGCGATGAGTGGGCTCATTACCGAAATTAATATAGTGCCCGTATGTTGCTACAGCTTAAGAAATACACTTAAAAATGATTTTACAATAGGGGCCGTTTGGATCTCCAGAATTTCTAGAATTGAATTTGTGGTATAAATAATTGTTGTGGAAGAAGAATCCATGGAATTTATTTCTTATCTTCCACCCCCCATGAAGCCTATCTCAAATTCATGGGGTAGTAGATAGGAAATGGATTCCACAAATTCTTTCTTTCTTAATTAAGAAAAAATGTAGATCTAAGCAAATGAGTTCCATAGATTCTTCTTTCACAACTATAGTTTATACTACAAATTCAATTCCAGAAATTCGGGGATCCAAACAGGCCCTAAGATTTTTTTCATAGTTTTTTTATCTCACGCAAATTGTATATGACCAATAATCTAAAATCGCATCTTATCAGAAATTAGACAAAATAGCAATGCAACGCAAGTTTTTTTCTTTTTTCCATGTCAATTACATGAATTTAATCTTCAGATGTACAACAGTGCACTTGTACTGATTGACCAGGTGCACAATAATTTCATCTTTGTACCTTTCCAAATCATCATGCAACTATCACTAAACTCTACTAAGTATAGTGCCCGTCTTAACGCTTACGGGACAAATCAAATAAAATATTTACAAGAATATATTTATTTGCCAACCAATCTGATATCTGTTAAGCCGATCAACAAGATCCACACTTGATAAGAAAATATATATTTTTTTCACATGTTTGGCATCATATAGTAGGAAGAATAGCACGTAATAAGCCAATAACCAATACAACTTTGTTCTCTTCTTTTTTTTTCATTTGGACAAACAAAAGTGATAAGCTTGCTACACACATGCATACATGCAACGGAAGACATAATCCACCATTGTCCTCAAGCTCAAAATCAATATATCGAGTACATGGTTCATTTCCTAGACATCTTGTATTACTCCTAAAAAAAAAAATCAATGTATATATCCTTTTTGTGGTTTTTTTTCTAGTGCAACTTTAAGTGATTCTATGTACTCCTTTCCTCTTTCCACTTGCTTAATGGGGACGCTGAAATTTTAAGAGATCAAATATTAGTAATTGAAATTAAAGCTGAAGTAAGAAAAGCCAATATGTCAGTACAACATGGCACTTGAAGAATTGCAAACAATAATAACTGATCAGGTTCACAACTGAAATTTAGAATGATTGAAAATCGGACATGAAAATCTTCAACTTTTCATTAATCATGGTCTGACAATGAAGAAAATAAAACTTTGATTTTGCAGTGTAGTATAAATGGTTGAAAACTAAGAAAAAGCTGAACTCGCCAGGTAGTAGAGGCAACAATCCATGGCTTGCTGAATGTAAAAAGAATAAAGAATATCATTCTTTTTAGTGAAATTGACTTAAATCTGTTGAAAGACAAGAAAAAACATGCCTCAGTGCAGCAATTCAAACATCCATAAACAGGTACTAATGAGGATTTAATACATTAATATGCTACAAACCACAGGTACCAAGACAGCAAGAGCAATATCCAAAAAAATTAAAACCAATCTGTTCAGAATAATGAGATGAGATGGCAATACCATTCCGATCCATTAATTCAGATCACAGTTATGGCAATACCATACCATACCAGAATCTTCCCAAGTCTCAACCTCTTTCTTCCTCTAGTTTGAAGAGGAACTCCAGGAGCCTTTATGTGTAGACAGAGACGCTTTTGTATCTGCAAAAAAATCCAGATTGATGATTTAAAAAGATAAGCAAGTAGATTTTTGTAGTTGCTTCATGCTTTCTCTACAAAATAAACCATACCCACCTCCGTGGTACAGATATTTGAGCTTCAGTGCAAACTATTTTCAGAGTTTAACCTAATGCAAATTTTTAAGCTGAACGTTATATCAAGTGTTCGGATCATACCACTCCATTTTGGAACTCTCCGCTGAGATCTAGCTGCACTGCAGTAAAAGTTGAATTAGTCTGCCGCCTCAACTTCCATGCCGTTGCTTCTCATCTCCTACAAATTGCTGTATCCGTAAAATCTGCACGACAGATAAATAAGGATTAGCTAACGCCTACGGTTCATATTAAATCTAAACTTAATTCTCTCAAATTTTAAATACTTAGCTAATTGTGCTTTGGCAAATATATGTCCATAGTTTTGAACTGAGCAGATATCAGATTGGGAATGCTTTTACCTTGTGGGAGCATTCCACCTCATAACTGAATAATTTCCAATGCATTCATAACTGTAATCTACGTCATAACTGAACCCAATTAAAGAAGATACTGTGACAAAAAGAAAAACATCCACATCATCCAGAAAATAAGGGACTAATTAGCATAAAACTGAGGACATGAATTGATGTGGATTATAGGGTAGAGATTGGCCCACGTCTAGTTACAGCTAAACTGAATTTCAGAGTCTGCCTTGTTGCATCAACTGGGGGCCATCAGGATCGCTTAATAGTGTCCCAAATGTGAATGGTATAGGCAAAGTCGTATTCCCAGGTCAGCAGAAATGTTATCCATCTGAATGCTTAGAAATGGGGATTAACCTGCAAAGAGCATATTTGTTCCAGACAGCATCAGTTACCAAAAAAAAGAGCAATAAAATAAGGCAAAGCTATTCATACATGCAACCAATCCAACAGCATATGTGCAGGTACACACTGCATGCATGCACATTCAGGAGGAAAGTTGTTTTTTTTTTATGAAACTAAATGGTGGAATAAGCTGTACAAAAAAAAGGAAATTCTTGTCCTATAAAAAAAGAGGAACCACATAATATAAACCGACAATTCTCAGTTCAAATGAAAGAGAGAACACCAAAAAAAAAAAAAATAAGAATTGAGTCATATATAGTACCACATCAAAAGAACTTTGGGGAGTCACCATCAACATACATTACCAGCCAGCAAAAAAAAACAAAACAAAAAAAAAAAAAGAACCTAAGAATCACTCTATGTAAGTCTCACATTTATAGATAGAATAGAGTAACTCCTGTAGTTTAGTGCATGCCTCTTTATGAAAATCCTCGATGTCATCTATGGAGAGCAGCTTCCTGAACTGTGCATGGCAGCTTTATGATCTCTTCCTCCACTGCAACTACTACTAAATGCTCTTCAGAATCATGACACCTCTTATCTGAAATTGAAACTACGGCAAACTCAATGGCCGCATCGAAAGAATCAATTGTGTATTCAGAAAATAGCCTGAGGGTTGTTGGCCAACATTAGCCAAATTGACCTTTCAAACTATAGGAAATCAGAACATAAATCAATCAATATATACAAGTTAAATAGGGAAGCGTAAACCCTGTACTAACCTTTCTGTTCCTTCTGTACTGCCGCGGCCTCCTCTGCCCCCGTCATCTTATTCCCGGGCAAGGTGTGCGGGGCCGGCGCCACCTCTTCATCCGTCTTCTGTACCCAGGCCTTCCTGGCGAGGATCCGGCACCGCCTTCGCCGACGGTGAGCTAGGGTTTACTGGTGAAGCCACCATCCATGGCATAGTAGGGTACGGTGGGGGAATGGGAAGGAGCGGAGAGGAGCTCGCCGGGGCTCACCGCGCGAGGATCTCTTTGGGAGCCGGACAGGGAGGGCGTCGGGTGGACCTCCAGGCGTCGGGTGGACCTCCAGGCGACCGCTGGCGTCCTCAGCGGCGGCGGGCTGTGGCTGGCCTGACGACGCGCATACGACGCGCATCGGGCGGACCAGGAGGAGCGGCGATGGAGGCGGAGGGTCACGCGTGGGGTAGTGTGCGGACGGGGAGAGGGCGGGTCGCGTGCGCCGGAGTAATTGCGGGAGGGAGGCCGAGGGTCGCATGCGCCTGAGGAGCTGCGGGGATTAGGGGGGATTAAGCAATTTTGGCCCTTGGATGTGGTGGGTGAGTGAGAGAAAGATCTTTAGAATAGATGCGGGGCCATTCATTTTAAAAACTGTTTAGTTTTGAGGTGCATTTTGTTGGGTGCTTTAGCAGAAGATTAGAAAAGGTAATGACTATGGAGGACCGGTTTGTTGTGTGGGCTTTTAGAAAAGTTTTTTGGTGCGCATTATATGTAGTAGAGATATAAGTGCTCTTCTGCCCAAACCAATGATACAAACCATAATATCATATTCTCAGTTCTCTTGTATCACATAAAACAAGCATGTCTCATTGTTCCAGAGTTGTAAACATATGAATACTCTGCAAGTGCATGATCTCATTGCACACTGTATTCAGGAAGTCATGGTCATGGGACACAACAATCAATGTCTTCTTCCTGTCTTCTTCCACAGCGAGCACAAGTATTCCTCCAGCCATAGCACAGCTCGCAGATCCAGGTGGTTAGTCGGCTCAAGGAGGAGCGTTGGCTGCATGAAGAGAGCACGGGCAAGCGAAATACGCATCCTCCATCCACCACTGAAGGACTTTGTGGATCTGGCCTGCATTGCATGATCGAACCCCAGCCCCGCAAGAATCTTGGACGCCCGGGCCCTAGCAGCATCAGAGTCCTGGAGATTCAGCTTCTCATACACCTCCAGGAGCCGCTCGCTGTCATCAGCGTCATTAGAGGCCTCGGCGGTGAGCTCCTCATCAGTGGCGACCACAGAAGTGGCCTGGGCACGCAGCCATTTCTCCAGCTATACAATCTAGGACACATCATATTTCAAAAGAAAATAAATCAAAAAAGGGCAATCCAGGGAGAAGCATCACACCTGTCATAAATGTGATCCATCGGAAGCTATTGTTATTACACTAGACTCTTAATAACATTATCACTGATAGACATTTCCATCCCATCAATAGGTTCAGGTCCCCTATGAATTTAGCATATAGATGAATGGTATGCCCACATTTAGCGTATAGAGTAAAATGCTTACCTTCTAAAGGTGTTGGTGTCAATCTGTAGGCACCCCAATATTCAGGCTTTGGAATTCAAGCTACTGCAGTACACAACACAGCCAATTCAAAAATTCAGTAGCTACAAGTTTCTTAACATAATCAAATATTATAAAAGTTTAGAAGCTTTGACCGTGCTAATATTTACGGGCCACACTAATGACAAACTTAATTGATATTTATTCGATATGCATGTATTAATTCGATTCTTTGAAAAGTATTTTTTTACTTTGTATTGATCTTGAATTGATCTTAGTTTGATATGGTAATTGTTTTTCATATTTTGCTTCAGGCTACCCTTTTGCTTGATGCTTTTAACAAGGACAACGCTTGATGCCGTATCAGTAAGCACTAACCATATAAAGTAAAACACATTGAAGCAAAAGCTGAATTAGTCCAGAGCACCTCTCACCTGTCTTCAGCGACAATCATAGCACCTAAAGAGGCACAAGTTCGAAGATCAAAAGGCCATCATGCTGCCGCCTCAACTTCCATGCCATTGCTTCTCATCTCTTAGCAAATTGCTGAATCCGTAAAATCTACGTGGCAGGTAAATAAAGATTAGCTGACACTATGGTTCATATTAAATCTAAAATGATTCGTTGCCCGCCGTGTGTCGCTTCCTCTTCTTATGCACGGGCCGCTTCATCCTGGTTGCGCCGCACCTGCTGCAGATGGGCCTGGCTAGCCAGCATGATGAGCAGCGGCCCGTGCATGACTGGTGGGCAGACAATGTTGATGCTGAGCTGGACTACAACGACAGCGAAGTTCTCTCCTGTGTGACGTCCGCCCAACCCCAGGACTGGTGGGCCGATATGGCGTTGGCCGAGTTGCGGCCAAGCTCTGTGGCCACGGTAGGCGGTGCCTCGACATGCGAAGCTCCCTCTGATGCGTCGCCAGCGCCCTCCTTTGCTATTCAGGCGTCGTCGCCCGACGTGCCGACAGTTGATCAGTTCATTGCAAGCTTCATGCGGCCGCTCGATCCTCCTCTGCTGTCGACACCAACTCTCAGGAAGACCCGTACGTATGACGACTCCTCAGCG
Source organism: Hyparrhenia diplandra (assembly GCA_015847255.1). Lineage (NCBI taxonomy): Eukaryota > Viridiplantae > Streptophyta > Magnoliopsida > Poales > Poaceae > Hyparrhenia > Hyparrhenia diplandra. Next base: position 16,662 of record JADLZK010004766.1, read on the forward strand.
ACGATGCCGAAGCGTAGTGCTCGTTTGGCGGCCAAGAGTGCTCATGCGCCGAGAAAGCCAGAGGACAGAGCCAGGCGAGTGCTGCTGAAGAAAATCGGGATGGATGTCGAGAGTGCGCACGAGGATGCCGTCTCCTTCGATGAGCTCCAGTCTGCGTTCACGGGGCCGCTGGCGGATGTCAATAAGGAGGCGATGACTACCTTCCTTCTTCGTGGTAAGAAGCGGCGGGCTGCTGTTGCAGGACTGCACTAGATGTTTACCCCGTCAGGTCGCTTTTAGTAGTTACCATGTTAGCACAGAACCTGCTCTTGTGGAACGTGCGAGGGCTAAACTCGCGTGCACGCCGTGATTCGGTTAGAGAGTTTGTCTGCCAGGAGCGTGTGTCCCTGGTCTGTCTCGTGGAGACGAAGGTCGCTGTAATGTCTGCCGCTTGGGCACGTGATCTAATGGGTACTGATTCTGAGTATGTCTTCTTGCCGGCCGACGGGGCTTCGGGGGGGATAGTTGTTGCTTGGTCGCGCTCGGACTGGTCGGTTGCGGCGCATGTGTGTCGCCGTTACTCGGTCACCATCGAGCTTGTACCGGCTGCTGGTACTTCCACCCCTTGGTCCCTAGTAGTCGCGGCAAGATTGATTCAAGAGGCACAGGATTGGGTGGACGCTGGGTTCAGAACGCTGCACGCGGTGCTTTTGATTTGGTCGCACAATGCGCCTGTCATGTAATCGTTTCAATAACAGATCCAGTAGTGTAGGTGTGTGTCTCTTTTTTTCCGTGTTTCCTTCTTCGATGTCTTCTCGTCATCGAAGTGCCCGTGTATTCGTATTTGGTTTTTCCTCCTCTTAATGAAATACGGGTGAATGGTAAAAAAAAAAAAAAAATGTGGTGAATGGGATGGCGGCAACTGACATTCGTCTCTCACACTGCTTGCGACCTTCGCTTCCTCTTCTTGTATATCTATGACAACTTGATCTGTAAGGCCACCATTGCCACCGTTTGTCGCTTCCTCTTCTTCTATTTCCATTGCACCTTGTTATGTAAAACTGATGCATTAGTTTTTTTTTTTTCTTTACGTTAACAGAAGCATTGTAACATAGAACACAAAACTCCTTACCCTTTTGTTGTGTGACATCACTTTGGCTACCACAACTTCGTGCTCAACCTCCTTCATTTCTTTGTCCATGGCAACTTCTTGTCCTTCCTTGTCCATGGAAACTTCCAGCTCATTTTCTTCTCCATCGTTGCCACCATGTGTCGCCTCCTGTTCTTCTATTTCTATTGCACCTTGATATGTAACATTGAAGCATTAGTTTTTTCTTTGTGCTAACAGAGCATTGTAATATAGAAGACAAAACTTGTTACCCTTTTGTTGTGTGACGTCAGCTTTGACCCCACAACTTCATGCTCAACCTCCTTCATTTCTTTGTCCATGGCAACTTCTTGTCCTTCTTTCTTCATGGCAACTTTTTCTGTAAGAATTGTACACAAGCATAAGGCAGTTTGCACAAAATAATAATCAGAGTTGGTCTGATTCAGTACTGCAAAAATAATAATTCAGAGTTGAAAAAAAGAATCAGTTTAGCATACCTGCTGTTGGCCAGTAGTACTGAACGTCTGAACCAATACGGTAGTTTGCACCCAAAAAAATCACTTGCACAAAAATCCAATACACGGCACTACGGCAGAATGGCAAGTCACTGAATTACTGAACGTGAACCAAATAACCAATGTGGAATCCAAGAATCTACAAGAAAAGAACAAACGAAGGAAAATTAACCAATCTTATAGATGGGAATATGGGATTCAGACTTTCAGTTCAGATTTCAGAATACCTGCTTGCGTTTTCCCTTTTGCCACAGAAGCAGCTGCACAGAAGAATCGCTGATCGAGTCCGCCCGGCCACAACAGACTGGTGCTTGCTGCGCTAGATCTACTCGAGTCCACCAGGGATCAGAGATCAATTCTCGAAGTGCATACAGGTAATCTGATCCTCCTTGTTGCTTAAGGGGCTGAGATTAATGACGAAATAATATCCTACAATAGCCACTGGACCAAATAAGATCATTATCAGGACCACTACCCAGCATAATAAATATGTGCAATGCCTCGGGTTGTATTTAACTTTGACTGAGATCCTTAATTATAAACACCAAACTATAACAGAATTTGTATATAACTATAATAGAATCTAAATGCAAAGAAGCACCTCGATTTATACAAAAATGGATTGAATCCATAGGTTCATAATAATAAAATGCTAATCCAGTTCCTAATTTGGAAATGGTGTGAAGAGATCTAAGTGAAGGCACAAATTTGGCTAATAGTTTCTGATAAAAAAAAGGCTTAAGTTCAATGGTCCAAAGCTTCTATAGTCAAACCAGCTTTATGTATCTTAGCCCTGGACCCCTGGTCTAAGCTCTCCTTTCTTTTGTTTGAACTCTTATAATCATCTTGGACAACATATATGATCTCATCTGTACCGGCTAACTGGGAAAGTTGGTAGCAGAAAATGAGATGTTATTGTGCCAATGATAAACCCCCAATACATATAAATTATTTAATACTAAACTTATGCTGACAAGTTTCAGAAAGAAAAAAGAACAAACCATTCCGAGCATTGGATGCGGTGTTTTGTTTTACGACAGAAGGTGTGCTGCTTGACCAGCAGATTGCTTGTGACCAGCTGCATATTTTCCCCAACTCTAATAACTTTCAAGCTAAAAACATGCACCTGCAGATTCAATCAGAACATCACATCATTGCTTAAGTGTTTACCTCTCAGTTTTAAAAGATGCCAGAAGAAATCATACACCAAAAGCAGGAGCCTACTGCCGTTTTTCGCTCTCCCGGTTATCCTGTTGCTCAATCCCGTACCGCTGCCATCCGACCTTTCCTCCCCCTCACACTGCAGAAATTGAACCCCAGCACAGCTGCATCAGCATGCTACAAAAGAAATAACATAGAAATGCACAATTGTAATAAATTCCCTGAAACGTTCTATTCACATTTAACATCTAGATTTGAAGTATCTAATATCTAAATTTGCATGAAATTACAATTCACATACCTCTGTGGGAACACAGAAGTATTTGAAGTGTTAAGTCGACCACTTTGTTCATTTTCCCTATGACAAACATAAAGATTTCCTTCCTTATCTGTACATTGGCTGAATCCACACCATTGAAAAGAAAAGCATTGAGACCATTGAGACATTTAGTCGAACATGGTATATATGCATATATCTGATAGCACCGAGCTTCAGTTGCATCCTGAGTTGCATCACTCAGACACTCACCTTGGCATGGTGTTGACGGCAGAGAGTTGAGGCTTTGGACCGAACACATGGCTGGCAGTGGCAGGCAGAGCACGCATAGCAGGGGGAGCAGGGTTCATAGAAGAGGCGTATATCGGCCTGGGAATTGAAGATGCAGGACTGTAAATCCCTTGTACAGAAGGACTCAATCCAAATCGAACAGCTCTAGGGTCCCACAATCCAAAATTAGAGGTCGGATTGGACTCACCGTGGGGCTGCCTGCTGGGAAAATGGAGGCATCGGTGCCAGGAGGGAAGGTCGCGCGAGCGCAGCGGCGCGGACCCTGGCCCTTGCGGGATCACGTGCTGGCATCGGCGGAGGAAGACGAAGAGGCAGAAGCGACGACGTCCGCCACCCCAGAAGGCTTGCGCAGAGGCGGCGTCGCGTGCGGCCCCGGCGAGTGCGCCGCCGTGTGGCATGGGTCGGCCGGAGAGCGCGGCACTGCGCGACCTGGCGAGGGCCGATGCCGCACAGCCTGTTCGGGACTGCGAGCTCGACTCTAGGAAGCCTGGCGAGGGGCCACCAGGTGGGTTGGAGATGGGCGGCAGCGGACGACCTCCAGGCGGCGGCGGACCTCCAAGCGCGGCGGCGGCGGACCTCCAAGCGCGGCGGCGGCGGACCTCCAAGCGCGGCGGCGGCGGACCTCCAGGCGGCGGCGGCCCTCCACTCCAGGCGCGACAGCGGACCTCCAGGCGGCTGGGTGACGGGGAAGACAGAGGGTCAATTTTGACCTTTATGTGGTGTGTGAGTAAGAGAAAAGAGATTAAAATAGATCTGAGTTATTAATTTTAAAAGTTGATTAGTTTTGAGGTGATTTTTTTAGGTGCACAGTAAAGATTATAGAAGAGATAAAAGACTGATCACTTTACTGTGTGGCTTTAGGTCAGTCTCAATAGTGACTAGTGAGTGAGTTTCATACCACCGCTTTTTTCACCCACCGTTTTCTGCCCACGGTTTTCTGCCTGCCGTTTTCTGCCTTCGGTCGATGGTCAAGAGTCCGTCTAAAAATAAGGCTATTCCATGTGGAGCTCCGCCACCGCGCCCTGGAGCAACGATAGGGAGTGCACGAACCCTGGAGCTCGCGGCCGCATGCGGGGACGGTCAACGAGCGGCGATGACGATGGCTCCAGTCACCTTGCGTTGCCATTGGATCTGACCTCTCGGCGGCGCGGCGAGCGGCGATGATGGTGGCTCCAGCACCTCGCGTTGCCGTTGTATCTGACCTCTCGGTGGCGCAAGGCAGCCGGCCGCACCCCTTCCCCTCCGATGGCTGTGGTGGCGGGTGCTCACCACCACGGACGTCCCTGCCGGCTCGCGGCCTGACCCGCGGCAAGGTTGCTCCCAGAGACCCAGAGTCCCAGACACCACGGCCCTCGGCGGTTGTGCGGCCCGACCCATGGGCACATCAACCCTGGTGGCATCGCGTGGCTGGCCGCTCCACACGCCGCCCGTCACCGCCGCTGGCGCGCCTCTCCCACCCCGACGCCCCGCCGTCGTCGTTCCCCGCCCCGCCGCCGTCGTCCACCGAGATGGGCCGCTCCCCGGACGCGAGGACGGTGTCCAGGTCGAAGTGCCGGTTCGGGATCTGCGCCATGTGCACCTCGTCGTCCCAGAGCTTCCTCCACTCCGACGAGCCGTCACGGATGAGCGCGTCCACCTCCGGCCGGCTGGGCATCGTCGGGTGGCTCCGGCGCTAGAGACGGATGAGCGCGTCCAGCTCCGGCTGGCTGGGCATGGTCAGGTGGTTCCGGCGCTAGAGCTGCTCAAGATTTACAGGGTGAACGCCAAAAGCTGCCTCGCCGGCTACGACTCCAAGACCACCCACATCATGTCGTTCTGAAGGACGAGAATGGCTTGCCGCAATCCATCCGGATGCTGAATAGCTGATCTGATCAAGTGGATTCGATGAATCGATTAAATTTCATTTCATGGAACAGGGGGATGGTGTTCTTGTTGATCAGATGTTTCTTGATTTCTTCCTTTGTTTCCCTTTTCTTTTATGTAAGTCGATAGAGACAGAGAAGAATTGGCTCGTGAAGGGGAGAAAGCAATATACTATTTTTGAATTGTAGTGTAGTCCAACACTGTTGTTGCTATTATTCAGTGACAAGCATGCTTTTGCTATTTTTTCTATTAATGTCGACTGTAGTTGTTTGAAATAATATATTTGCCATATATTTGTCTTGCTATCTGGACATGATTGATTGATACAGTAGAGGGCTTCTCCATCGTCAAGACTTTCAAAAAGTTTATTCAGTATGAGGTTTCGAAATTGTGTTCAGTTAAACATGGAAACCAAATCAACAGGGACATATCAACTGTTGAAAATTTCCTTTTGAAACATGCGGCATCAGAAATATTCAAGCTGGCATCACGACCCACATGAAACTGAAACATAAGACATTCATGATCTCAGTTTTCTAAACAACGAATAAATCTAATAAAATACAGGTTGTGCTATTCAGGCTGTGCTATTGAGGTTTTCAGCTATTCAGGTTGTTCAGGTTGTAGAGAGCAGCTATTCAGGTTGTAGAGAGGAACCTGAATCAATCAGAAGTGACAAGATCATTTTTCAAGTTTAGAGTTTCACTTTACTGCTCACAAGTGCCCTGTGAATTAATGCAGGTCATTCATGAATTAACACAAGCATTATCATGAATCTTCTCTGGTCAGTTATCTGAATTGTACTGTAACTTTTCTGTCATTCATCGAAGTACTACATGTTCCAAATGGGGGATACATGCTTTTCAACAAGGATGCTTTTCAACTTGCAGACAGGTTCCAAATGGGGGATACAAGCACAGCCTGTGACCATATTTGAATCTTGAGAAAGATTATTTAACATGCTGGAAATAGCAGCCTGTGACCATATATTGCAGAATGTGATTATTTAAAAGTCACATTCACAGTAAAGACATGGTTGTACTGTCAGAAAGGAAAAAAAAGTCAAAAATTCAGAAAAGCAAGAAAGGAAATTTATCAATAGAGCACACATGCTTCTTTCAGTTAACTGTACTGTCAAGTTTTTCTTCAAGTAGAGGGGAAAATCAAACACAGCAGGGCGTCTGAATTATTGTCATGTGATACAAGCACAAGTGAGAAAGTCGAAAACATCCAAGCGAGATGGAAATTAGAACAGGACATCAGAAATCAGAATACAAGGGTGAGACAGACGACATCTTGGTAACTTGAAAAAAACGATTCAAGAGAAAAGAATTTTAGAAAATAAATGGTTAAATAGTTCAACTATTTGTGTGTGCACGTACGTTGTGCACAATGGAAATTTCCGCGTGACCCGTGGCAATATACGGGCACTTTTTTAGTATAAAATAAAATGAAACTTGGATGAAATCCCTACTTTCAATGGAGAGTTTAAATCTTGTGATTTCATAGACATTTAATTTAATGACTTAGAAATAGTTGGTATTTGTCCAAGAGAGTTTTCACCAAAATGAAACTCTTTCCTTCTCTCTCATCGAGTTTCATGTAAAAATGGACTTTTGATGATGTGGTCTTCTATTTAATGTGCGTGAAACGTCTATGAAAACCCCCATTGAGACTATCCCGAGGAAAGTTTTTTTTTGATGCATTATACTCCCTAGAGATGGTATTAGAAGTCGTTTTAGGGAAATGCGACCACGATCTCCAAAACACAACTTTAACCTCTTATTATTATTATAAAAATCTTTATGGAGATGTGATATATGTATACTTTTATCAAAGTATTTTTTAAGAAAAATCTACTCATATAATTTTTTTATATTTATAAACTCAACAATTTAAAAGTTATTGATGATTTATATTCCGATGTTTGATCCAAACTTTATCCAAAACAACTTCTAATATCATCCCGGAGGGAAAGTATGTAGTAGAGATAGAGATCATGCATTTCGGGTTGCTCGCGTTCTTGTAACAACTAGGTAAATGCCCGTGCGTTCTGCAACGGAAAAACATAAGTACCAAGATAACATATAAATGAGTGTGTTATATTGTTAATTAAAATATTAGATAAAACGCTCATTACTCTCTGCATCTGCTAAACAGTGATTAAAAATTTAACTGAACTTTAGCTAATCCATGTAGTAATTTGGACTGTGCCTTTTGTACTGTCCCATCAATTCTTTTACAAAGCATATACAAAATCAAGTTAACAGCATCCAATCCACAGTCAAAATTCATTCATTACATTGGTAGCCGAGGATCATAATACAGCAGGTATTGTAGTGACTTGTAGGTAACCTGGCACGTCAACAACAATTGTGCAGGAAAAGTAAATTTGGTACTCTACATGCTGTGGAGATATATCTTTGGCTTCACTGCAGTTACTCCCACACAAATTCAACAAGCAAAGGAGCACCATAGGCCACAACATCATAATTTGATAGGAGCTGCAACATTTTCACACAGTGGCTAAAGGCAATGGATTCGACCAAGTAGCATTTGCCACCCTTTTTTTTATGAAAACAAAGGTACTGCAAAGTTACAGGATTGCCTATCTTATAAGCACCATTTGTTTTTTTAGCAATTGTAGAACTCAACCAAGATAGCCATTGAGATGCTACACCTAGCTTGGAACCCAATTAAAAGTTAAGTTCTCACAGGCCTGGCTCTCCCGCCATTATTAAGCGTCAATCTTTTTCTCTTTGGTGGACAATTCCTAGTCACCATGTCTTCCTTTCTGGCTAGAATGCTAACACTCCTAAAAAGCCTAAAAGCAAGAAAATGTTAGAGGACTAAGGATTATTTTTATACTGTTGTAATCAGAGGAAAATGACATTAAACATGGACTGTTCCTAATCTTCTATAGAATGTAAAACCTTATTAGTCGTTGCACTGTAGGCGGCACCTCAACCGACAAAGCGCCTCCTGTTCCTGTCACACCCAGAGAGGAGGGGAGAGAAGCAACTGCACTCAGACATCTCTCAAATCCAATATTACGAGCAGCTAGTCAAATATCTATGAAAAAAAAAAATTGTTCTGTCCTGCATCGCAGGCTGCTTTGCTGTTTATCATCTACAATTCATACACTGCAACAAGTCATTTTATTTCTTTTGTGATATCAGTAGCACACAGCAGGACAAAGAAGTGCATAAACGTATATTTTCAATCCAAAAATCCAATAACCCACAGATCCAGCTCGTTAAAAGACAACAAATTTAATAGCAACAGTTGTTCCTGCGCTAGATAAATACTATCTACCACTTTATTCTTTTACGGTTTTACCTCACTACTGCATATCTAGTCCTACAGGTATGATCATCTATCAACAGACAAGATTAAAAATCCATCTTAAGCTGTCCTTATGGTATAATTTGTTACCTTTACTCAATAACACCATAACAGAATTCTACTTGGTCTAAGAATAAAGTTCTAGTTTCTCACCTGGAAGGCACATATCCATCCCCCGATCAGATTTGTATTGGACTCCGTACAAATCTCGAGACTGTTATAGTAAAGCTCTCATTTGTTTGGCCAATGTGGTCAGACTCTCCCGTGTCCAACAACAAGGTTCAGGTGTCCAAAATCAAAATTATGGCCTCAGAATTTGACAATGGAGCTTTTGTTAGCTTCCATTTCCACGGTATGATGACAACCAAATTGCATTTGAGATAAAAGTTACCCTATACCAGGAATGATCCGCACTAAATGAGCAGTAGCAACATCTAATACTCTAATCCAATAGGCAGATCAACTTACAATACACATTGCCTCACTTAGCCAGCTTGTATCTCTATGAGCCTCAATAATGTACACATGATTTCACTAAAACTGCAAAAACGTTCCATTTGCTTATTTCTGTCTGATAAGTATAAATACAAATTAGGATTGAAATGGAACACCTCTGTAATTGGCAGTGAGGACATACAATTCATTGGAGCCTCAATAATACTTCTAATCGAATTTTCACCATCACGTTAGAAAAGAACTAAAATTATATTTTTGTACAGACAGACAGATAATGGAGATGTGCATAAATATCACTGCCCAGCTAAAAAGGTAAAAAAAACACTGTTATAGAGAAACCCTTATGGAATAAATATGCTTAGTTTGATGAATAGAACGTTGTGTATTAGTACCTTTCATACATGGAAACCCTTATGGAATCTGACACTTTCGTCGCTGAAATTGTTTGTCCCTCATGAACACACTGATAAAAAATTAAATACATCATATATATCCAAGAGGGATGTAGTTATGCCTATGAATTTTTCATGAACTGCACAGTAGTTTTTTTCAAGCAACCTATAATGCATGGACAGATATGCCATTTGCAATGCATTTAGCTATATACACATCACACATGTTTTTAAGTGCAACTCAAGTCAAGTCAAAAGAGCAACTGAATGTGTCAGCCTAAGATCAGTGGTACACTGAACCCCTTTTGTTATCTTAAAAAGTATACTGAATGAGAAGCAGCAACAAATCTCTACAATTAATTCAGATTATTACTAAAGATATTTAACTTTTCCCCATGGGCTGAACATTCAGAGATCAAATTGTTAAATAACTACAATTGGAAGTTATATCTGATGTGGATATTCAAGTAACTATTTGCATCCTCCCCACTGGATTTACAGGTTATTTTCTTTTGAAACATGTCATTTAATTTCAAAAATTGCAAAAAAAAAAAAAAAAAACAAGCACAACCATGTGCATGTGGGCTCTAAAAGGTATCCCTAGCTATTTAATATTCCAATATCTCCTCATCAGCAGTCAAATACCCAGCGTATATAGATTTGTTCTAAATTGCTCTTAGGAGCTGCCATGCAAATCAGAGATTTTTAGAGAGCTAAACTGTGACCATTTATAACCAGTACGCTAATCATATATCATATAATTAAATAATTAATTAATCAAAGTAGCAATGTGTTTTCATGATTGCAGCCAAATCATTTTTTCTTTAACAACCGCAAGATAGTGGTTACATTCATTTTAGCAGGTAGTGAGCTAGTAACATACTAAGATTAGTTAGTTACCTGAAAACGAGCCATGTCTACTTCTAAAGCAGCAGAGAACCACTGAGCCTAACAAGTAACAACAACTTAGCTCGTCAGCTCTTTATCATGACAACAAATCAAGAAGCAGGAACAGAAACACAAGGCGAGAGCACAAACAAAGACCAAACCATCTCAACACCCTTCCTAGTGTTACTGGTTTCGCAGGACTAGAAGCAAGGGAGAACAGGCAAAACTGACTGCTGAATTTACGATGACAGACAAAACTGAATCATGATAGCCAGGCTTCGGACTGTTGAATCCCTCAGTTTTAATTGAATGTAGCATCTACATTCTTTACATAATTTACAAAAGAAAGATCAGCTTCTTCATGTTAGTTTATTTGGACTTAATTACGATCTGCTTCATATATCCAGTAATCAAAATTATGCTTTAATTTTTAAGGAGGCTTTTACCTGATAGTTTGTCAGTCTCACGGAAGGCGTTAGCGCCATGCTTGGGCGTCCGGCGCAGTCGCTCGCGGCGGTCGTCCTCGCCGAGCCCCACCAGCAGCGCGCGCATCGCTGGCTCACGGCGAGGACGATCTGGATGTGCGAGCCTCGTCCGTTGCAGCGCCTAGCTTTTGCTGCTGTTGCTCGACGGGATAGGGCTGCTCCTCGCCCACCACCCCAGGAGCTCCTGACGAGCAGGCGGAGGCACAAGGCCACAGTCCGGCGTCGTCCCGTCGGCACGCTGGCTGGAGCAGGGGTACGGCTCGCGCAAGCGGCGACGTTGACGCAGGGCAGGCACGGACGGCGGCGGCGCGGCGAACTGCGGCAACCGAGGGAGGCGTGGGAGATCGGTGTTTCTTGCGAAACTGTCGGGCAGTTTTGGCAGGGCCGGGGCTACCTATCGCGCGGGGTGGTAGCGGGGTGATTCCGGCGGGGTGAACGGATTCCGGCGGAGTGAACGATTCAGGGAGGCGCAAGAGGCGGCTGCGGCTCCGCGCGGGGCAGTGATGGAGGGAGGCAACGCGCGGCGGCGCGGGCGGGAGCGGGTCCGGGTGAGCGCGTGCTCCCGTCGCGCGGTGAGGGTGAGCCGCGGGCTGCGGTTCCGTGCGGGGCAGCGATGGAGGGAGACACCGAGTACAGGAACCGCCGGGTGCGGAAGGAAGAGCGCAGGGTGGCGGTTTCGCAGCCGGGCGGAGGGGATTAGTGGGGAGCGGACGGAATTAGGCCCTGCTTGGTTGCCCTCTAAAAATTTGCCCAACCAAAATTATGGCGTTCTTGCTAAATCGATGGCGTTTGATTGGTTTCAACCAAAAGTTTAGCATGCCAATGGTTTTAACCAAATCGATTGGAAAAGTTTGCTAACTAATCAAGTGCTATGTCAATACTTTTGCCAAAGTTTTTGACAAGCAAAGAAGTGTCATCCAAAATTCTACCAAGGTTTAAGAAGTAAAATTTGCGTCACACTAGTTTTTGAACTGCTTGTAGTTTTAACATGGTAAATTTTGGATTGCAACCAAGCAGGCCCTTAGTTTGCTTAGATAACATTTGGGGCTTTTTAGTAGTAGGATAGGATAGGATAGGATGTGGCTCACGCCGTAGCTACTTTTGGTTGTAGAATGTACCTCGCGGGAGTTACCTCAGATGAGCGATTCTTAAAAAATAAACCCTGGGTACCAACTAATAAAAAAATTAAACCTGGGTTCGGTTTGGTTTCGGTTCTCCCTACCTGCCCAGATCTACCATTTTCCCTCTGCGCTCCGGCCCCCACGAAATCTGTAGTCCTGGACGCAATTGCCAACCCTTTTCCGTCCAACGCAAGGAAACCGCACACGAGGGAGGATTTTAGGGTTTGCCGTGACCAATTCGAGAGTCGAAAGGTATCTCCTCACCACGCCGCACCGTCCCTTCGGCGGGACGCGCCATCTCCTCCTAGCCTTTTCTCAGGGGTTCCATTCCATCCAGGCCGCGTGACCACTCTGATCTGGGGATTCTCTCTTGCGGCCGCTTCCGGCGCTGGTGGAATCGGCCCGTGGCCGGCGGAGATGTCCGGATTCGTCGGGGTCGTCTTCTCCGACCCCTGGCTGCAGGGGCTGGTCGGGCTTCAATCGCTCAATGCCAAGGTGACGTCCGAATCCGCGGGCTGCTTCTTCGTACCCACCCCGCCCCCGCGCCCCCGCACCTGAAACAGCACTTGTTTATGCGTCTGGTTTGCCGGTTTTGTTCTCCTGGTAATTTTGTTTTGCGGGTGTTGCAGTTCGTGTCTCTGAAGAGAGATTCTGGCCATGTCACCACTAAGAATCTGCGGGGGCCGATGAAGAAGCTAAGGGGGTTCAATGAGGTCTCTGAGGAGGAGATCGCGGCCTTCCGGGTACACACATCTCGGCGTTTCTCTTCAGTTACTAAGAGATTATAATGTCGACAGGAATGGATTGCTATTCTCAATTTGTTCTGACGGGACTAGGAAATCCGGTGCGGTGTTGTTGCAGTTGTATCTGAATCTGCTGGCGTGGGTGAGTGCCAAGCTGGACATTCGCAACCAGGCAGAGAAATCGTTCTATGTGGCGCACATCAATACTTACCTCCGTGAAGACCCATTCCTCAAAAAGTACTTGCCCATCGACCCGTCTGGAAACCAGCTATTCGATCTCATCCGGGATGGTGTTCTGCTCTGGTTAGATGCCTCTCTCTCTTTCTAGTTATATTAGTAGCAGAGTGTATTCCTATTCCCTTACAAAACAAAAGTTATCTGAGGCACGTTTCTGATGGTTGTTCATTTTATGGTTTATTTTCTTAGCAAATTGATCAATGTAGCTGTGCCTGGGACCATTGATGAAAGAGCAATAAATAACAAAAGAATTCTTAGCCCATGGGAGATAAATGAAAATCACACACTCTGCCTCAATTCTGCCAAGGCCATTGGATGCACTGTTGTCAACATTGGCACACAGGATTTGGTGGAGGGAAAGGTGCGTGTGCCTGCCCTTGAAGCCTTACTTCTAAGCTTACTCCATCTAGGAAAGTTAAGTGATGATGTACATTGCCTGTTTAGATCAGGGTACCAAACTAGCTTTTGTTACTACTTTGTACCTATCTCTCTATTCTTTACACTTATTGTTCCATGCCCCGTGTTTTTATTCCTCTTTGATCGTTTGCTGCTTGTTCTCTTCTCCTATCTGCTTCTCTATATTGTTATTGACATTTAATCACCTTGTTACATGGACTCTATGACACTCATTTCTCAGTTTTTATTCAAGCAATTCATTGAAGAACTGGATGACTTAGACAAACTTATATTGTTTTGCATGCAGCCTCATTTAATTCTTGGATTGATATCGCAAATCATAAAGGTAAGCATTGAGCTAAACATATATTCTGGTGTGGTTCAGCTTTCAGACTATTGTTGAACTTCTGCTTCATTCGTTGAATAAATATTCATTGATTCACCAGATTCAACTTTTGGCTGATCTGAACCTTAAGAAGACACCGCAGCTGGTGGAGCTATTTGATGACAACAAGGTAAACAAAGGCATTTTGTTATTGTATTTTCTGGTAGTTTTGCTTGTTCATTTCTTATATGTGTGTTAATAAAATTCATTTTGTTGCTTTTTGTGCAGGATATAGACGAGTTTTTGAGCTTGTCACCAGAAAAGATGCTACTTCGGTGGATGAACCATCATCTGAAAAAAGCTGGATACAAGAAAACTGTTAACAACTTCTCTTCAGATGTGAAGGTGCATATGACAAACAAAAATGCTACTGAATTAATCAGTCACTTGTTTGCTAATAGTTCTACTTGCTCTATCTTTTGTTGCTGCATTATATTGACAAACTAAAGCTGGTTTTCAAAACATTTGCCAAAGACTACTTTATTCTACCATATCCCTCAGATGGATGCTAACCTTAGGCAAAGGCAACATAGGAAAAGTGTGTCAGACTGGATTCGATCCATCAAAATTGGTTCGTTTTTTCTCATTCTGTGCTTAATCTGTTCAACAATCATGGTCACACCAGTTTGTTCTGTACAGGATGGTGAAGCCTATGCTTACCTTCTGAAAGCTCTTGCTCCAGAACATTCCCTGAAACTACATTGGACACCAAAGATCCGGATGAGAGGGCTAAACTGGTACTTGAACAAGCGGAGAAGTTGGACTGTAAGAGATACTTGACCCCAAAGGATATTACTGAGGGATCTGCCAATTTAAATCTTGCATTTGTTGCACAGATATTCCAGCATAGGTAACATTGCTTCCTTTCCATAATACCACCAAAAACCTAAAGCATCTATACGTGACTTGTCTCGCCATATCATGTGGTCAATTTTCCCATGCTCTGCCACATTTACACTTAAAGTTTAACATAGAACCAGTCTCTGATCCTACTTGGATGCTATTGTCTTTTGCTGTTCAGGAATGGTCTAACCAGTGACACCAAACAAGTTACTCTGACACAGACACCAACAGGTGATGATGTTCTATTATCTAGACTAGAGAGATCCTTTCGGATGTGGATCAACAGCCTTGGGGTTGAATCATATGTGAACAATGTCTTTGAAGATGTTCGCGATGGGTAATTAGACATGTGACTGATTCTGTCTTTTTCTCTCTCTAAATGATTTGGTTATCAATGTCCATTTTGATGCAGATGGGTACTTCTTGAAGTACTTGACAAGGTATCTCCTGGATCTGTCAATTGGAAGCTGGCAACAAAACATCCAATTGAATTGCCATTTAGAGGTCTCGAGAATTGCAATCAAGTTGTAAAAATTGGGAAGCAATTAAAGTTGTCTTTAGTAAATCTAGTTGGGAATGATATTTTTCAGGGAAACAAGGAAATGATTGTCGGTGAGTCTGTCTGCATTATTTTTTCTAGTGGCACTAAGGGATGATGCTCTTAATATCTTGTTTGTAGCATCATATAACTCAAGTTTTTTCTGGTGTTTTTTCAGTACTTCTGTGGCAATTGATGAGATTCAATATCCTCCAGCTGTTAAACAAACTGAGATTCCACTCCCAAGGGTCCCAAGGAAAAAGAAATTTCTGATGCTGATATTCGAGAAACTGGGCCAACAGAAAAGTGAAAGCATCCGGAAGAAAATCTCGCATGGAAAGTTTCAAGGTGCCCAAATGAACATAGCTTTAATCCCTTTTTTGTCAGAAAGCTCCAGTTGCTTAGTTTCTTGTTTTTTCCCTTCAGGACAAGAGCTTATCAAATGGATTGTTCTTCCTTGAGCTTCTTCGCACAGTACAGCCATGGGCTGTGAACTGGAAAGTTGTTACTAAAGGGGAAGCTGGTCTGTTCTCAACCCATATACGTTCAGTTCACTATTTGATAACCTCATTTCTGAGTGTTCATTTTGTTTTCTTCACCAATGACTTTAAAACTGTATCATTACTAATCTACAATTTGTTTTTGAATGTCAGATGAGGACAAGAAGCTGAATGCTACCTACATCATTAGTATTGCAAGGAAGATTGATGCTCTGTGTTTCTGTTGCCAGAGGACATCGTCGAGGTAAAATAGTTATCGCTAGTAAATATCAAATTCCTTGTGCTGCCACCAAACATAAATTAAATTCCCAATATGTAGCATTACTTCAGTAAACAATGATTCTGGTTCTTGCTTGTGAATTTTTACTTAGCCATGCCATTATATGTGGCTTCACCTTCACATTCTTACGTTCTTACTGGTTTGACAGGTGAATCAGAAGATGATCCTAACACTTACTGCTAGCATTATGTATCGGAGCTTACAGAAACAGCCTCGGTCACAATCTAAAATGACAGAACAATCAGAACCATCTAGCATGACTTCAGATGCAGCCTCTGATATTGGCTTGGTATGCTCCTCATTCCCTTCTTCGCATACGATGCAATGAATATTTTTGCTTTATGGTCATGAACTACAATTGTACTCAACTTTGTCTGCACATTATTGATGTTTGTCCTATGCAGGAGAAACAGGTTCATGAGATTGATAACAGTGGGGATGTGCATGTGAATAAAGATGAAGACGAAGATAGCTCTTGCATCGATTTTTTTTTCTTTAATGGTTATGATTGTAGCGGTAAGAGCCTCAAGATATACTTGAATGAACTGCGTGGAAGGTGAAGAGGAACATGAGGATTGATTGAGCTGTGTAAAGTCTGGAAGATGATACGGGACATGGGGATTGATTGAGCTGTATAAGTTCCAAAGGCGAAAAGGAGCACGTGGATGGATTGAGATGGTGAAAAGGAACATGTTGTACTGCAGTACCAGATCATTCTGCTGTTTTCCTTTTGTGCTGGTTCTTGATAAGTAGCAATACATTACTGCAATAGCCATCTGAAATACTGGAATTATATTTTATAATTTCTCTTATGGTACACTTTCCTATACATTTTACCACTTACCTTTTGTTCTCAGAGCATTCTCTAATAATATAATATTTCAAGTGAACTTACAAAACAAAAATGTAGTACCAAGATAATAATAAGCAGTCTGTCAAAAAAAAAAAAAAAAAAACTGTTGATTATATCCTAGAGCTTCTGGTCACTCACAACAAACCATATGATTGCTGACCCTATGAAATTGTTAAAGGAACATAGTATTTCCTCTTGTTTTATCAGAACCACACACACGCGCCCCTCACACATACCACGTGATGTACAACCAGACCTACAACTATACATAGATCCTAAAAACGCCGCCCTTGAAGAGATCACTAGAGTTTGAGGCTCCGGCGACGGGTACGTCCACAGTCCATTTGTGGCTCCACGAGTTGAGAGGTTCATCTGAAATTTTTAGGGAACTACTAGAGTTACGGCTCGATCCCCACTACGAGGGAGGGGGGGTGCTGAAATACAAGATTGATAAGGCGCAAGAACAAATTGATGTATATTGAAGCAAAGAGCGCACGTGAAGTGGTCACAATTTGGGGACCGAAATACGGCGTTCTTCCATGCGTCATGTTCGAAAGGAGGCGTAGAAACAATATTGGAAAATTGGAGGATGGAGGGTGGATAGAAGAGGAGGAGGAGAAAACTTTTATTACTAACCACTTCTCACAACTTTTCGGGGCATCAAATAACCAAAATTCCGGAGGTTACCGGAGTGTGTCGTATGAGAGTAACCCCCGATATGAACTCGATATTGATGATGGAGTTTACAAGAGAGGAAGTATGGGCGGCTTTGAAGTCAATAGGCAACCTCAAGGCACCAGGTCCAGATGGCAACCCAGCTCTATTCTACAAAGAATTTTGGGATGTTGTGGGGGAGGAGGTGACCGCGGCTGTCCCGGGGGTGCTGGCTGGTGGTCCTTTATCGGAGAAGTGGAGTGACACGACGGTGGTTCTGATTCCAAAGGTGAAGAGACCCCAAGACTTAAGACCTATTAGTTTGTGCAATGTCATATACAAACTAGTGTCAAAAGTCCCGGCGAATAGACTAAAGAAAATCCTGCCAAATATAATTTCACCGGTCCCAAAGTGCTTTTGTTCGAGGCAGGCTTATCAAAGACAATATCCTTATTGCATATGAGCTCACACATTATTTGAAAAAGAAGAAGAAGGGGAAAGAGGGGTATGCGACAATAAAGCTAGATATGAGTAAAGCTTATGATAGGGTCGAAAGGCCCTTCCTAAGAGATATGATGATTCGGCTTGGCTTTGATGAAAAGTGGGTAGATCTGATAATGAATTGTGTTACAATGGTTAAATACCGAATTAAAGTGAATGGAGTTTTGACACGGGAGTTCACACCAGAGCGGGGGATTCGGCAGGGTGACCCCATTTCACCCTACCTTTTCTTGTTGTGCGCGGAGGGCTTCTCGTCTTTACTGTCAAAGGCCGAAGAAGAAGGAAGAATACATGGTGTTCAGTATTCGTAGGGGGAAACCATCGGTCTCCCATCTACTCTTCGTCGATGATTCTCTCATTCTTTGCAAGGCGAGTGGTCGAGGTATAAAATCTAAAAAGAATTATTGAGAGTGTATGAGGAAGGCTCGGGTCGATGATAAACTCTAACAAGTCTGTAGTCATGTTTAGTGCAAAACACAACTGACACCAACATATCAGAGGTGCGTAGGATCCTAAACATTCGGGCTGAAACAAGAAATTATAAATACCTGGGCTTGTCGTTCCATGTTGGGAGATCATGTACTAATGCCTTTGCATACCTAAAGGAGCGGGTGTGGCAACACATTCAAGGGTGGAAGGAAAAATTGTTGTCGAAGGCGGGGAAGGAGGTAATGATAAAACCAAGAGTAGCACAAGCCATTCCGGTGTTTGCCATGGGTTGTTTCGACATAACTAAGGAGATTTGCAATCGATAAGTGCTTTGACAACCAACTATTGGTGGAACGACCCCAGGGCAAAGGACAACAACATCCATTGGTTGAGTTGGGAAAAATTAGTTATGCCTAAAGAAGAAGGCGACTCAGGGGTTGAGAGATCTTCATTCCTTCAACATGGCTATGCTTGCCAAACAAGGATGGAGATTAATGCATAACCTAGATTCCCTTTGTGCAAGAATTTGAAAGCCAAATATTTCCCCAATTCAAATATTTTGAAAGCGGAAGTGAAAGCCGGGTGCTCGTATACATCTAGGAGCATCATGCATGGTGTCAAGGTTATGAAGGAGGGGATTATTTGGCGCGTGGGTAATGGTGAGTCCTTCAACATCTAGGACGATCCAAGGGTGCCACGTGAGATGACCAGCGGCCGATCACCCCTCGAGGAAGAATCCTACCGCAGAAAAGTAGAAGAACCGATTGATCCGAAGAATCGAAACATGGGGACGGCAATTTCTTTGCACCAAACATTTTGGGAGGAGGACGTGAAAATTATCCAATCTATCCCCTGTTCATGTTGAGATGGATGACATTGTAGGGTGGCACTTTGACAACAAAGGCCGGTTCTCTGTCAAATTGGCGTATAAGGTGCATCATGCCATACTCAAGAGAACCCAGAGATCAAACAACCCGGGAGGAGCGAGTGGGAGCCAGGGAGTGACTGACTTTTGGCGAAAACTCTGGAAGATTGAGTGTCCCCCAAAAATAAAACACTTCCTGTGGCGTATGTGCCACAATACACCGGGCAAAGGCATACCGTCCCGCGCGGAGGAGAGGTATGGAGATGGATACTGTCATGACCCAAGAAATAGGGCCCAGAAGGACAGGCCCTCCAGGCCCAAGGGGCACCAGCGCCGTGCCACTTGGGCAGGCGCGCGCGCCGCCTCCTCCTCCTCCTCCCTTCCGCAGATTCTTCGACAATAAAGGAGGAAATTATCTAGGATTATCTTATGGTTTTTGGTGTGCAAGTGGATATTTCATCTATAAGGAAGACCCTTATTAGGAAAATAAATGGGATATGCTTGTAAAAAAAGGTATTCCAATCTATAAGGAAACCTTTAGAGAGATTGCTTGCGATACAAGTCTCACTAGCCGGGCCATAAAAGTAAGGGGTCTATAATCTTTCGGGCAACAAGCAAATAAAGAAAATTTATCCCAATCTCCCTTCTCTCTCTCCCGCGACGCACCCTCTCCTCCTCCCCGCCAAGACGCCGCGCCGTCGCATGTCGCCGCGACACGCCGCCGCCAGAAGTCGCCGCGCCCCCGCCGGGCGGCGCGGTAGCGCCGCCACCGCCGCCACCGCCTTCACCGCCCCAACGACCGACGATCTCGTGTCGGTTCCGCCCCAATCTAGCCGGGTCCGGCGGTTGGTATCCAGAGACCACTACGATCCACCCACCACCATGGACGCCGAGACGAAGAAGATGCTGAAGGACTTGGGGACCCGGTTATTGGATTCGCCACTAGGCTCGACACGCTCGCCCGATCAAGGCGGTCTTATCGTGCAACGATCCGAAGGCGGTCAAGCGCCAAGAAACATTTGCAGGAGGCGATCCGCCATGAAGACACCGTTGGAGAAGACAGCCCGCGACTTCATCAAGAAAAGGATTGATGGCAAGAAGCGGTCGACGATCAAGTCACAACAGATGACCCGGAGAGCTTGATGAAGGGCTACCCGGGCCGGCCCGGACCAGCAGGGGCGCCGGCACTAGGGCGCATGCGCCGCCCCACCCACCCCCCGGTGGACACCTTCCCGTGCCTCGCTCCTCGTCCCGCACAAGCTGTCCTTCCCGACGTATGATGGCAAGGAAGATCCCCTCCCATGGATCAACCACTGCGAGCAATTCTTGAGGGGACAAGCTGTTGGGAAGGGCGACCCTCGCTAGCCCCCGCAGCTCCCATAGGCCTCGCCGGCGGGCCAAGCAACATATTTCATAACTGACACTCTTCGCAGGCAAGTCTAGCGAAGGTGCCTCCGCAGACCGGAGGGCAACCCAAGCGACACCGAGCTCGCTCCCCGCTTCGGGGGGGCCTCCGACGAACCTTCGCATGTAGATCGGGACAACATCATAGGCAAGACCAGCAAAGGGCCTCGCAAGTCCAGAGGATGCAGGAGGGCCCAAGCGCCCCCAGGCTCTACTCCCTTCTCTAGAGGCAAGGCCTTCGTCAATCTTCAGTGCGAAGAATGAAGCCCGATCGTCGCCTCGAAGCCCCAAGCGGAGGGTCAGCGTTGTCAAGGGCGCAGAGCCAACCTCCGAAGGATGGGCGTCGCGCGAAGGCTGAGCCGTCATGCCTTGGGAGCTGGCGGCGGGGAGGAAAACCCTACCAGAGGACAACAATCTAGGGATGCGTGTGTGTTTACCATTGTACCCCTGCGAGGGTGAATTACCTCTTTTGCCCTGGCTAGGGCCCACCCATCAGAGTGTGCAAATCCCTACCTACCATGTACCGTGTTGTAAAGCGACCATCCAACTCTTGGCTTCCTATAAATACCCGGGTAGGGGCACCAAGGAAGGGGGTCGGTTGGTGGTAGAATTCACCGCCATTTAATCGAATCATTGTCTTAGATAGCTTCGCAAGTTCTGTCCTTTTACACCCTTGGCCGACCTCCGCTAGCTCCCACCCTCGGCAACTCTAGCGAGGGTGAGACCAAGTGGAGGCCCTCCGTCGACTACTCATTTCGCCGGTTCCCTCTCGTCATCCCTTTCCCTGTGGGAAGCCCTCGCCCCTCCTCCCGCTACCTCGGGTAGCGAAGATCAGAGGGCCAGGAGTGATCCCCACAATGGATCCAAAAGCGGTTCAGATATACGATTGCATGGTCTGTCATGAGTCGCGAATCAACAAAATTGATGCAAGAAGGTCACAAAACAAGATCGTACTGCATTTATGCGTGAATTGATGATGTGGTAGCAATCTTCTAAGAGTTTATTTCTCCACTGAATAGTTACCGACTTTGAAATAATCGGAACAAACACAGGGATGTCAATCGATAGTGCCCCACGTCCTATCCATTTGTAGACTAACCCGGCTCGAGGAGGCCGAAAAAGAATACCGATTGACCATGTGCCCCGTACATTTTTTTAGGGTAGGGCAAGCCCATCTTCTTTAAAAAAAACAAAATGGTACTAATGGGCCAAACGGTCCCCGAGCTAAATGAAAACATAAAAAAAAAATCGATCGGCGTAATGGGCCACATCCTTTCTCTTTGTAGGCCGGGCCGGCCTCTTGCAAAAAAGGGAGAGAAAAAAATACACATTGTAAAATGCAACCGCAGGCCTCCAAATTGGCTGGGGATGGGCTCACGATCTTTGCCGATGCACGCCTAGGCTTGATTATCGACATGTGGCGGCACCATTAAATAAATCACATGGTGACAGCTCCACTAAATGGAGAAGTCTTTCACAGACTCACTTGCAAGCATCCGTGGGTTTCGGGGAGAGGTTGTTCACGGTATGCCGCCCCGATCAATTTCTCATCCACATGTCATCGATCGTGTAGGGGATCGTGACGCCGGCCCTATGAGCCCATCATAGCCCATCATCTACCCAAATAAATTCTCTTCTTTTTAGACTACCGGTCTAGATATGATCTTTCAAAATTTTTAAGTCAACTAGGTCATTCTCCCATTAAAAGGGACCGAAAGAGTATCAAAAGTTTTGGGTATGGTAGGTGGGTGGGGAGGTTGTATGTGTAGGGTGAGGTGGGGGAGGTCAAGTGCGGGAATGGAACAACATATGTTGGAAGGGTGAATTTCAGGTGGGAGCATGAGTTGGAGGAGGTGACGAGGAGAGGATCAAAGTTGGTGGCCATAGGTGTGATGGAGTGATCAAGGATTGGTGTTGGTGTCGATGGTGTGGTCGGGGTTATGGTATTGGGACGAGTGGTGTAGGAAACATGGTGTAACGACATGCTGGTGGAGGGGATTGAGGTGGTGGGGGCAAACCTTAGTAGGTAGGGAACTACCTATAAGGCGACATGGCACACTTGGGTTGGCAATGAACATCACCCACAACGGCAGCAATCCACATGGTCACGTAGTCTTGCACAAAGTGAGTTATACTCTCGATGCAATGGCTTGAGAGGCAACAAAAGCACCTATGGCGAGAAGGGGGCATCTAAAAAGCTTTTGCATCAAGCTTTGGAAGTAGGGGCAAAGGAAAGAGGGATTTCAAGTATGGTGTTGTGGTTGGTTGCCGGAGAAGTAAAGGATGAGTCGACTCCCAATGTCACATTTGGTGCTTGGCAGAGGCGTGTTTTGTCCTTGAGCGACAGGAGGCTTCCTTGCGGGAGACAAGACATGAAGAGAGGGTGCAATCATGGGTAGGAGATCTTTGAGTTGGCAAGATTGGTTGGGAACATCGGCAGTCTCCACGAGCCGCGCTCCAAGCATTGGTTCCTAAAGCTATGAGCGTGTAGTGGATGTCGGGGCCAATGAAAGCTCTTCTTCCTCTAGTGTCTTTGTGGATTGCTTTCGGGCATTGTTGAGGTCACGATGCGCACCTAAAAGCGGTTCACACCCAAGATGAGCACGTCATGCATGAAGATAAGATTGGAAATGTTAGGGCTAAAGATACCTAGTTCAAAAGCGACAATATAGGATAAAGTAGCGTGAAGCGACATAGGAGGCATGCAGATGTGGAAAGAGAGCATGCTAGAAACATCAGCAATTGAAACGTAAACCTTTCATTCCCCTAGTATGGGCTTTCACATTGTGACCGAAGTAGGCATCTACTAGAGATTTGATGTTGTCTTGAGGCGGGAGCTCACTTGGGCGAGCTTTCTAGGACTCAAAGGTGGTAGCTATGGACATGAGAGTTGACTCTCACCTATCTAGTGTTTCTTTTTATATACTATGGTGTTGTGTTTGGTTGGCGGAGAAGTAAAGGATGAGTCGACTCCCAATGTCACATTTGGTGCGGCAGAGGCGTGTTTTGTCCTTGAGTGACAGGCTTCCTTGCAGGAGACAAGACATGAAGAAAGGGTGCAATCATGGGTAGGAGATATTTGAGCTGGCAAGATTGGTTGGGAACATCGGCGATGCTGCGACGAGCCACGCCCAAGCATTGATTCCTAAATCTATGAGGAGTAGTGGATGTCGGGGCCGGTGAAAGCTCTTCTTCCTCTAGTGTCTTTGTCGTGGCTCGGGGTAATCGTTGAGGTCACGATGCATCCTAAAGCGTTCACACCTAAGATGAGCACGTCATGCATGAAGATAAGATTGGAAACATTAGGGCTAAAGATACCTAGTTCAAAAGCGACAATATAGGATAAAGTGGCATGACGCGACATAGGAGGCATGCAGATGTTGAAAGAGAGCATGCTAGAAACGTCAGCAATTGAAATGTAAACCTTTCATTCCCCTAGTGTGGGCTTTCAAATTGTGACCGAAGCAGGCATCTACTAGAGATTTGATGTTGTCTTGAGGCGGGAGCTCACTTGGGCGAGCTTTCTAGGACTCAAAGGTGGTAGCTATGGACATGAGGGTTGACTCTCACCCATCTAGTGTTTCTTTTTATATACTATGGTGTTGTGGTTGGTTGGCGAAGAAGTAAAGGATGAGTCGACTCCCAATGTCACATTTGGTGCGGCAGAGGCGTGTTTTGTCCTTGAGCGGCAGGCTTCCTTGCGGGAGACAAGACATGAAGAAATGGTGCAATCATGAGTAGGAGATCTTTGAGCTGGCAAGATTGGTTGGGAACATCAGCAGTCTCCATGAGCCGCGGTCCAAGCATTGATTCCTAAAGTTATGAGGAGTAGTGGATGTCTGGGCCAATGAAAGCTCTTCTTCCTCTAGTGTCTTTGTTGTGGCTCGGGCACTGTTGAGGTCACGATGCATCCTAAAGCAGTTCACACCCAAGATGAGCACGTCATGCACGAAGATAAGATTGGAAACATTAGGGATAAAGATACCTAGTTCAAAAGCGACAATATAGGCTAAAGTGTCGGGAAGCGGCATAGGAGGCATGCGGATGTGGAAAGAGAGCATGCTAGAAACATCATCAATTGAAACGTAAACTTTCATTCCCCTGGTATGGGCTTTCACATTGTGACCGAAGCAAGCATCTACTAGAGATTTGATGTTATCTTGAGGTGGGAGCTCACTTGGGCAAGCTTTCTACGACTCAAAGGTGGTAGCTATGGACATGAGGGTTGACTCACCCATCTAGTGTTTCTTTTTAAAATAGTAGTAGCTGAATATCATGTCAATATTTTTCTAAAATGCCTTATCATTTAAAAATACTTCAAACAGTATATTTTTGTTGTTGTGATGATATTTCAAATGATAGTAGTTGCTTGACAGAATCTGTTGCTTGCAAGATATGGTATCTTTGGGCAGGATTTAACACTTAGTTTAAGATTTTCTTTTATATATAGGTACTCCTTCCGTTCAAATTTATAGGCCTTTTTTAGTTATTCCAACATAACTTTCATTATATTTTTCGACATATCATATGTACAAGTGTATAGCAAAATCTATATATCTAAAAAAGCCTAAAAGCGGTCTAATTTAGGATAGAAGTTGGTTAAATATATTCAATACTTTTTAAAAGAAAAATATATTCAATACTTAGAAAGATAGAGTATCCTGCTCGAGAGGATTTCATTTTTGTTGCACGAAACTGATTTCTGAAAAAAAAAAAAACAGGGCAGGGTGCTGGGATCTGAAAGGGAACAGATGTTCCGGCTTAGTATAGCACGTTGCACAGGGTCAACTCCGTGGGCTGCGCCGAACAGACGCACGCAACGCAATAAGCCAAAAAGCCAAGCGCCCGACGTCGTCACCCACGCCCGCCGCCCGCGTCCTCGTTAATGTCTGTCGTCGCGCCTACTTTTGGACGGTGCTCTTCGCTCGGCGACCTGCCGTGCGTCTGCCGGTAGTTGGGAGCCGAGCATCAACGACGCGGGCGGCGCCACCCCAACCGTCCGATGTGTGTTGCTTCCTGCGTCCGGGCCTGCGTGTGCCCAAGCAGTAGCAGCCCTGTAGCAGGCACGGCTGCTATAAATAGGGAGGATCCCATGGCAACAGACTCATCACCACAAGTTTACAACACACACGGGATCGGGTGTGTGAGAGAGAGAAGGAGAGGATGGGCCGCAAGGCGAAGCAGTGTATGGAAACGAACTGATAGTGTCTACATAATGTGATGGCTGCAAATTAGAAGCACGCTGCGATGCAGCTAACGATCGATTTCTTGGTTTGGTACGTGCAGGTCATGCGAAGAAGGGCGGCCGTAAAAGAAGGTCGCCGCGCCGGCGCCGCCGACAGTGAGCGGCGCGTCGTCAGACGGGGAGGGAGGCAGCACGTACACCCCCGTGCTGCCGATGGCTAACCTCGTGCGCCTCGTGCGGCAGGTGATCCCCAAGAGCGGCAAGGTCTCCTCTAGTGCCAAGGACCTCACGCACGACTGCGCCGTCGAGTTCGTCGGCTTCCTCGCCGGCGAGGCGGTCGAGCAGGCCACGACGCAGCACCGCCGCACCATCGCGCCCGAGGACTTCGTGTCCTCGTTCGAGGCGCTCGGCTTCGACGACTACGTCAAGCCCATGACCACCTACATCACCCGCTACCGCGAGCAGGCCAACCCCGCCGATGAGTAGACGCGGCGTCGTGTTCCCCGACATATGGAGAGTACTATGATGATGGCGGAAGCACATTTCGACCTGATAATAACATGTGACACAGCTTCACAGTTTGATCCGTTGCATCATGCATGTGGTTGCACGGTCGGTTTGTGAGCATAGCGAACGACGGTAGAACCGTTCATGCACTACGAATACGTAGTGCCAGTCGCAAAATAGAATAAGCAGGCTACCTCCGTGTGTATCCCGATATTAGTTGTCATGTACTCCCATGCTGTGACTCTTTTATTATATTACTAGGAACAATGGAGTCTGCATCATGCCGTGCTCATGTCAACAATTATGACTTGCTTATTTTATTATATTTAATTGGAGTTTTTATCCAAATTTAAATCAAATAAATTTGAAAGCTCATAATTAGATGCTATTGCAATAAGAGTCTTATATATGAGAAAATAACACTCTATATTCATTTGTTTTTTCTATACATTTAGACATCTTATAATTTGGAATTGAGTACAACTTGAATATGTGATTATTGTACGTACTTGTATAAAAGCAAATTGCTAACCATGTATTGTAGGCCACCGTGTCTACACTGCAGCGCTACTGCTCTCGACGGGACGGCTACGGCGGCTAGATCTCCTCCCTCCATGAAGTCAAAGTCGACTTCAACAGATCGCGCAGATAAAAAATAAGAGCTTCTTGATTAGTCGACTGATCGGATCTCGGGTCAATTGCACTCAATCCGCCTTTACATACACGTGCGCCACCTATAGCTGTGAATTGCAATGGGAGAAAAAAAAAGTATCATACGCTTAATATGAAATATGCACGAAAATGTTGTATATTCTATTCTATTCTATTTTACCTTTATCATAAATTTTAATGGCTATAATTTATTTTATGATGATCATGATCAAACAAATCCTCTGACCTTGGATAATTTAAATAAGAATCCAAACATGAATTGGAAAAAGATAAGAGTACAATAACTATGTGTCTCTATTTTTCTAGTATGTCCTTATAAGTTATGATTCTATTCTATCTATTTATCATCATGTCCGGTGCAACATCTTTTTCTATTGTGTTTGCTGAGTCTCTTGACGTTCCTTTTTTTTCTAGTGTTTCCTATTTTTGTTTTAAAGTTTTTTCATTTTCTTTAGCGTTGAGTATTTTTTTTTGGATTTCTTGACTCAAACACTAAAAACGGAAAGCATCCGACATCGTATCACGCTGGACAAGAGTCGTTGGACAAAAAGAATAGGTAGAAAGTTTGACTCTTTTAGGAAGAGGTGGAAGGAAAAAGGTGAAAGGAAAATTTGGCGTAAATTTTTTTTCGCTTTAGTAGAGTCCGGTATAGATACGGAAAGGGGACAAGGAGAGGTGAAAGAAAACGATGGTGAAAAAAAAGTGGCGAAATTTTCATGCTTTAATAGTAGGTATAGATATATCACAAAAAAATTAAAATCACACAACATCGATCCGTAAAACTCAAGCAATCTTGATGTTTCGGATATAAATAAAGGCTAAGTTAGCAATGCATTTTCTTTATTTCTTCATTCATATCAAAAAGAGAGAGATCGGAGAGGGATAGGCCCCCACCGTATTTCATTAAGAAGAAAGAAATTCTTCTCGATCTCGAAAAAACCTCTCGAACCCCGGCTAAGCCAAACAAAGGAACCCCAACCTGAATTCATTGACATCCTTTGGGATTCAAACTTTTCTTTATCTCTTCATTCATATCTCCCCTCTAATTTTTTTTTCCTACATCGTTTGTTCATGTTAGTTGATCTAAGGGCGTTTGGAACTGCTCCACTAACTCCATCGTGGAGTAGCTCAAAAAAAAATACTAAAGTTTGTGGAGCACTCTTTTAGGTGATCTCACAATTTCACCCTTTTTGTCTAAAAACCGAGTGCATAAAAGCTAAAACCGTGAGCGGAACTAAAGAACGTGGAGCCGAAAGCAGTCCCAAACACCGATATGATCTTAACATGTCCTCCTTTGAACTATTGGTTCCTTCACATCATTGTCCAGCATGTACAAAAGAACATTAGTTGGTATTGAGCTATGACTAAAGTGGATTGGGAATCTGAATAATGCTTTGTGTTGTTTTCATAAGAAGATAATACTAGAACTTTTACGGATATTCTTATTTAACTCTATGTACTACCTCGAGTTCCGATTTATAAGTCGTTTTTTGGCAACCGAGAACACCAAGCCAAAAACGACTTAAAAAAGAAATGGAGGAAGTACTACGTAAACACCCTAGTTTTTCAAACCGGACCCGGTGATCGAACCGGGCGTTTGTCGGTTCAATGGTTCATTGGTCCGGCCGTTTAGAACCGGTTGAACGCCGGATGCGAAAAGAATGGACCGTTTTATCGAACCGCCGAGAAATATTTTGAACCGGAATATATAAATATACATATATTATAATAATTATTAATTGATAAGTAGTAAACAATGTAAATTCATTGTACAACCATAAGGTTCTAATGTTTTATGCAGATACATATATACAATGACATGTTCATAAACCCAAAACACATATTAAGATATTTAAAACACGTCAAAGGATAATACGTCGAGCACTTACAAAGTGGTGCAAAAAGAACTTTAATAGTAATTCAAATATTGACCATTGCAAAACAATCTTAAATGCTAAAATAAAGTGTGGATATATTATTTGTCTAATTTGGAGACAAAGATATAGTTTTGTGAAATTTACAAAGCGTTAAAGTCTACCCAGCTAAAGTCCAAACATATTAAGATTAAAAAAAAAATCCAAACATACTAGCTCGGCCGGCACAGCAACTGTGTAAGCGTGAAATTAAAAAAAAAAAAAAAAAAAAACTTTAAACAAAAGTGAACCACAGACGTGGTAACAGCCAGGCGGGGGCCCAACGGTCCTACCCACAACAGCTGCATGCAGGCACACCAGGCACACACGCCACCCACGAACCAATCAGGAAGCATCAAATCATACTGTAGTGCCGCACGTAGACGTCAGTTTTTGAACCGCCCCGGTTCGCATGGAACCGGGCGGTTCACCGGTTCACTGAAAAACCGGCCTGTTCAACAGGTTTTTCCGGTCCGAATGCATGGCCGATCTTTTTAAGCGAACCGGACTGGTTTAGACTCTGGTTCGGTCTTTTTAGCGGTCGAACCGCCGGTCCGTTCGGTTCAAAAACTAGGCTAAACACGAGAGGACGAGGAAGCATAGGAGTTCTTCTTCTTCTTCTTTTGAGGGATCTAAAACATGGAGAGCTTTTTCTGGCTTCTTGTAGGTAGAGTAGTGCAGCCGTGCAGGCCGTTTTGGGCCTTGGGCCGTATGGCGTTTGATTTTGTCCCTTTTTTTTTTTGGTGTTAAATAAGCTTCTTCAGACAAGCTGAGTTGTAGCATCCACTACAGCAAAGGCTTCCGATCAACCCGGCCTGCAAGTGATTTTTAGGCACGTCCAAGTCCAAGAGCAAAATGCAAGGACATGAAAATCAATTACAAAAAATTAATCTGGTCATTCAATTGGTTTGTTTTTTTCTTAATTCATATCCATAGTACTTACAAATATGTACTCATGTGCAAAAATTGGGATATAGACTCAAACCATAAAAATTTAGACACAATGGCAAATTTTTATGCATGTGTCCTTATTAGTACACATGCAGTTGAAATTTATTATTTTTGTATTTTTTCAAAAACAAGTTTGCATCCAGCTTTTGCATGTGAGTACATATTTACAAGTATTACTGATATTCCAAATGTTTTTGAATAACCAATATATATTTTTTAAAAATATTTTTTATGTTTCTACCTAATATGTGGTTTTCGCCACGTCATGATTTTCCATGTCCAAGTGCAGACAGAGCAATCCTTCTAGTTGCACTTATGAATTATTGGCGTGGACTTGTGAAGTTCACTCGTGTGGATTCGTGAATTCATGAGAGATGATTCCTTAGACTAGCCACAGCTAGCGTCAACGGTGCTAAAAACATTCTCTCTCTGCCACCTCATATGGATGCCACAATTCTTTATATACTCACATCGTCAGCACCGATGCCTTCTGCTAGGCGGACCCCACATCATATAGAACCAACTCCTTCGTTCTCGAACATACTACTTGAGAAAAGTCTTTCTGCCTCTCTGTCCCCGGAAAACGTCAATCCATCTCTCCATCTAACTGAATCCAACCAACGAAATCATGTGAATCGATCTCTCCATCCCCAAATCAAGGTACTCCCAAAACTTAAATCCATACCACGGCTTCTCCTTGGTGGACTTGAACATGAGTTCTCCGCCAAGCGGTCATGCATGTCAACAGCGCCGCGAGCCACCATCAGTCGTCGCCTCGTAAGAAATGTTTCATCCCCACTAAACGTATCGACATCCTTCCCGAGACGTGGAAACCGCATCAAATCCCCATTGAGGGCGTTCGGGCCTTTCATGGTATGTCTATAATAGCGCCCACGGGTGCGAAGGAAAAAATAGCGGCGAGGAATGGAAGGAAAAGGAGAAGAGATACCGTGGTGGAACCCACATAAATAACCCTGAAACTATGAGAGAATGGGTTGAGAGAGATATCAGTTTGATATTATGTTTCACTCCTTGAAAATTTGGGAGGTGAAATAATGCATTAAGACCGACCTAAGTCATATAGCATTAGTATGCAGCCCGGCCGCTAACAGGTTGCTGCTTCTGATGATGATGACGTACGTTCTTTTAACCTTGGTAGCTTGCTCTGATCAGTGCACACGCATGCATACTGCTATTGCTGCGAAGCATGTCTGCCATGTCAGCGTCCATGCTGTAAAGATTTAGAGCATACTACTGTACTCCACATCAAGTATCCCAGGTAATGGTCTACAGTAGATTATTTACATTTTAACTGAGTTAGAAACATTGCCGCCACCCAATGGAGTCGAAAGTATTGAAAAATATACGTTGGAAAACAGCACGATTGCTTGGCTGGTCGTCACTGGCCTTTTCAATCGCCAGCGACGATTCCATGCATGCCGCATGCGCGTACCCTATCCCCATGAATATACACACGGACACGTCCCATTTTCAAAAAGATCGAACTCCCTCTTAATTAAGAAAACGTGTTATGGTACAGTCGCGTTTTTTTTTTTTGAAAGGATCGAATTTTTTTGATGTGATGTAAACAGTCACTTCTGATGAGGATCCCATAATATCCGCCATCAACGTACGCTCAAAAGCGAAAAATTTAGGCACGCGCACGCACGCACGTTTGAAATGTACTCGCGCGTAGTACCTCAAAGACGTAGCAGTATAGGCTGAACCAAGCACATACAGTATACCTCTGCCACCGTGACACAATGGCGTACGATGTTACAACAACAACAGTAGTACCCAATTCATCCATTTTCACGTTCCATCTTTTTCGTGTGTGACAACTCGTCCACGCACACACACACGCAGACGACGACGGAGCAGTACTTGACGGAATCCCCCGCCACTTGTCATCAACAGGCGCGCGCTGGTGTGCATGCGTACAGTACATGCATGCATCATCGACCCTTGCCGCCGCCTCGGTACACGGTAGCTAGAGTAATAGCCTGTGCTTGCTACCCTGGTCAACACATCGTAGCCTCCTATTTAACGTATCCTCACACATCACAAGAACGGCACACACTGGCCGGCTAGCCACCACTGCATTCACACCACGAGCGAGCAATAACCCTAGCTAGCTTCAGTTCAGGTAGCGAGCCAATGGACTCGAGCTTCCTCACCGCCGGCGGCGCGGAGAACGGCGCCAACAATGGCGTCGTCGCTCAGGCTCAGCAGCAGGCGGCGCCGCCGATCCGCGAGCAGGACCGGCTGATGCCGATCGCGAACGTGATCCGCATCATGCGCCGCGTGCTGCCGGCGCACGCCAAGATCTCGGACGACGCCAAGGAGACGATCCAGGAGTGCGTGTCCGAGTACATCAGCTTCATCACGGGGAGGCCAACGAGCGGTGCCAGCGGGAGCAGCGCAAGACCATCACCGCCGAGGACGTGCTGTGGGCCATGAGCCGCCTCGGCTTCGACGACTACGTCGAGCCGCTCAGCGTCTACCTCCACCGCTACCGCGAGTTCGAGGGCGAGGCGCGCGGCGTTGGGCTCGCCCGGGGGGGCCCTTCGTCGCGCGGCGGCGGCGACCACCACAAGTCCCGCGGAGCCGCCGCCGCCATGTTACCGCACCACCACCACCACGACATGCAGATGCACGCCGCCATGTACGGGGGCACCGTGCCGCCGCCGCCGGGACCTCCGTTGCCGCACCACGGCCACGGGTTCCTCATGCCACACCCACAGGGCGGCGGCAGCCACTACCTGCCTTACCCCTACGACCCCACGTACGGCGGCGAGCACGCTGCCATGGCCGCGTACTACGGAGGGGCCGGCGCGTACGCGCCCGGCAACGGCGGCGGGAGCGGCGATGGCAGCGGCAGCGGCGGCGGGAGCGCGTCGCACACACCGCAGGGCAGCGTCGGCTTCGAGCACCCGCACCCGTTCGCGTACAAGTAGTTCGTTCAGCAAGCCATCGATCGATCTGCTGTTAAGGATCTGCACGTACGTACGCTGTACGCGCATGCAGGTCCCTCCTAGTGTGCACTGCTATTTAAGTTCCGTCCCCGGCTAGCAGCTTATTTTCCTTTAAAAATATCAGTCTCTATCTAGTTTCTTATTAGCAAGTAGTAGTGTTCAATGCTTGCCACATTATGTAGCATTGTGTTCACTTCGAGTAACCATCGATGAAATTATTTCCTGCATGCTTTCTGATTGACTGTTCGGGTTTCTTCTGCATTTCTGCTGCTACAGCTAGCTATTCACAAAATTATATTGTAGATTATCGATTTTTATGGAACATACAGTATGTACGTACATTAGTTCAAATGAACAGGTTGAACATACATACACGCGTCTATGAAAGCTATCGTCAATTCAACACGATTAGGATAGATCTAAACGCAGTTGACATAGATATAAGTCATTGATAGGAAGGCAAAATGATATCGATGTCAAGTTCCATAAGGCGGTCGCCTTAGAAGTGGAAAATGATGGACGAGATCATGCGCTGAAACGGAGCTAGTGAGGTGATGTGTTGAGCTATACGTCATGTGTGGGGCCCTCTTGTCGCACAATTGATTATTTAGTTAGTACAACTATACTCTTCCATTACCTTTACTTTAAAGCAATGTAATATTCCCTCCATCATCATTTTGTAGGGCGTGTGAATAGATCACGCAGAGACAAGGAAGTCTAGGAGAGGTATGCGGTAGTAAATAAATGCATGAAGGCTATAGACCTATTGTAGCAACGACAACGAAGGCAACTATGCATCACACTCAAACGAGGCATATACAGCTGCCGTACGTATAGTTGTACGTATTGTAGTGGAACAAACAATCCGCTAGCTCTAGGCGGGAAATCCTATAGAAGCCGCATGTTCTTTTGCCTTCCTTTTTTTTTTTTTTTATTTCTTTTGAAAACGTACATTGGCACATAGTACTCCCTCTATCATCTTTTATAGGGCATATGAAGATTTCTTAATTTTTCATCTTTTTATAGGGCAATTGCTCCGATGAGGGCAAGTAATGGCTGAAACTTTTGATTGGACGTTGCTTGCTCCACAAGATGGGTACCACACTACCACTGGTGCCCTATAAAAGATAAAAATTAAGAAATCTTCATATGCCCTATAAAAGATGATAGAGGGAGTACTATGTGCCAACGTACGCTTTCAAAAGAAATAAAAAAAGGGAAGGCAAAAGAACATGCGGCTTCTATAGGATTTCCCGCCTAGAGCTAGCGGATTGTTTGTTCCACTACAATACGTACAACTATACGTACGGCAGCTGTATATGCCTCGTTTGAGTGTGATGCATAGTTGCCTTCGTTGTCGTTGCTACAATAGGTCTATAGCCAATAGCCTCCGTAGGTGGGGTATTCGTGACTTCCGACGGGAGAAAACACAACAGTCGCCGGCGCATGTTCTAGACTACGTGAAAACGTCGTGGTTTTGGGACACCCTTGCGCGCGTCGCGTGGGTGTGTCTCCAAGTTCCACGGCCAGGCCGGTTGGCTTGGCGGCCGCCGTTGCGCTCCAGTCGTTCCAGTCGCGTGCCCGGCTGCAGCGAGTAGCGGCGGGCGCCCGCGGCAAGTGCCGGCAATCGCGCAGCTTCCGCTCTGATTCTGCCGGCCATGCATGTTCATGCTCTCAAGTCTCAACACACCATCTTCTTTGGATCTGATTCCTACGTGGAGCATCTCTACTTTAATGTACTGTCTGGCTGCTGCTAGCTGCTGACCTGCTGTGTGTGCATCATCCTGCATACATGCATGTATGTATCGGCAGGTCTTGGTTTCGTTTCCCCTGCTCCAGTGCATGCCCTGCTCGCGCTTCGGGAACTGAATACCGCAGCTCGCCTTGTTTCGTGAGCTTTCTCTCGCTCCTTTCACACTCTGCATGCCCATGCCCATGCCATGCCATGACCCCTCTCTCTCTCTACTGTACGCACGACCGCGTGAGGTCAGGTCTATTTTTGTTGCGGCACGGCTGCACGTACAGCCTGCGTCTACGTCGTGACGAAATATCTGCCTGTAGCCATGCATACAGAGGTACAGCGGCAGCAGCCTACGGCCTACGCCACGCCAATTGTTACAAACTTACAATACACAGTACCAAGAGGCTCCGTCGTGGGCTCGTACTAGTACGTTTGAGTGTCAAATCTAAAAGTACCTTTCATTCTATCGTTTCTTGAGACAACGGATTCATTCTGTATTTTTAATTTTTGAGACATCTAAGAGACTAGTAAAAAAAGACTAGCCAAATTTACTCTTTCCTCTCTAAAATAGAGTTGATAATAAAATAATAGATTACTCCAAGAGATAGCTAAGTAAAGCATGACTAGTGACTCTTCAAGAATTGAGAGTGAAGGTAGAGGGATGAAGAGCTAGCCAATTTGTATTTTCTTAATAATAGCTATTAGTTTTATAAACCATTTGACTAGTATCTTGGACATGCTCTCAAGACCGCATTCATACGGTTTCTGAAACAGCAACAACTGCAAGGAAGTACACATTCTTCTGAAAAGGTGAATGACACCACCAGTCACCAGAAATGACACAAAAGAAAACAATTTAAAGGGCATGAATACCAGAGAAAAACGCCCCCAAAACTCCAAAATCGATGCTGTTATGCAAAACAGTGACAAACGTGGGGTTCATTGTTCATCAGTCCCCGCTACCGTTGTTTGATTCCTTGGCCAGCTTTAACTTTAACTAGATGATCAGTTCCGAGTACAAGTGTACAACAAAACTGATTTAAAATACATGGAATACCAGAGAACGCACAAAAATCCAAAATCGATCCTGTTGTGAAAAATGATGACAAACGTGGTGGTGGTTTCACTGTTCAGCAGTCCCCGCCACCGTTGTTCGATTCCATGGCCTGCGCGGCCTGGATCGTGGCGTCCCCGTCCGGTGTGGCCTCTGCTGCAGTGCCAGAGTGATCCCCAGCTTCCCCGTTTTCAAGTCTAACACACCGCCTCTTGTTGGAGACATCCGTTTCTTCCTCTTCTAGCTCTTCATCCTCATCATCCTCCACCTCCTCATCCAAACCCTTGTTCAGGGCTTCCTCGGAATGGTCTCCATCTGCAGCACCTTCGGTGCAGTCATCATTGTCATCAAGCTTCCTTTTTCCCCATCATCTCCAGTTTCAGCTTCTCCTCGCTTCCTCTGTGGAATCACATGGAAGAATGCCGTCTTCCAGTCTCTTGTTTCCACAAACTTTAACATTATCTCAAACACTTGATTGACTGTAAGAACCTGCGTGATTATTGAAACCGAAGACAGCAATAGTCTCAGTACAACTTACTCCAGAGGCATAAGATATTCTAATGCAAAAAAAGATTTTCATGAATAAAAATAACAATTGAGATAACCAGATATTCAGACAGTTCAATGGAACTGATCTGACAACTTGTGGCAGTACCTTATAACAACCACAAATATAAATACATTGCGCTCACTTGTCCAGTGTGCATTGAAGTATGAATACTCAGAATTTCAGCAAAAGTCACAACCATGGTAATATTTCCTCTCTCTCTCTCTTTTTTGGAAATGTTCCATGTTTTAATGTGTTGTGAGACAAGGCCTCATCACAAAGGACTTTGTAAAATACAGAAGACACCACCACAATCTGTGGACATATTGGAACACTTCAAAGCCATATAATGGGTAGAGAGGCAAATTTGAAACAGAAGATGATGCTTTCAGACACAAGGTTATTGAAAATCGAGTTAGTATTTTTTGTGTGTGTGAAAGGTAGAAACAGATATACGCTCACCTGAGAACTTGACATTTTTAGATAGTTTCCAATAGGAAGCTTTGCAGATTGAATTCCCTGCTCAGCTGACTTTTTCAGTGTTATGCCCTTCCATCTGTTTCGATCCACCAGACCACCAATGATGTATATTTTGGACATGTCTAGATCATCAAGCACTGTCTCAGCATCTGCTGTAAGATACACAAGGTTTTCTTTACGATCTTCAAATGCTTCAATATAAGGCTTCGCCGCCTTTTCAATGATCCACTTATCATACCCAGGAATTCTCTGAAGATGGGTCGCCATTTCTCCACTGCAACCTGTCAACCACAGGTGAGCTGGGTTTGCAGATCTCCCATTCACTGCATAGCAGTACATAATCTGTAACACGCATCAGTTAATGTGTAAAATATTTTCTCAAGGTAATATTAAATGTTGTGCTTGCAGAAGATATGGAGCATTGGAGCTTGGCAGAGATATTTTACACGCAATGCAGACATAGGTACTAGTGCCCTTCTCACAAACTTGCTGTAAAAACATTCAAGGAAAAAAAACATGGGCACAAGACATCTAAGAATGGCATTGGAATATATGACCACAGGCTTGCCAACTACTACAAATGAGATTACAGATTAGGTGTGGTTTTGTAAACCAATAGTGCATTTGTTTTCTAGCAAGCAAGTGTGCCCTTTGTAGTCAGTTTACATTTTACAGCCTTTGCACAGACACTTGGAATATAACGATTTTAACAAGGAATTCCTTTTAACAAAAGGGCATCAGTTCAATTAGTCTTAGTTACCCAGTTTACCAAATTATGAGATCTTTCAAACATACTTATAGTAGATACAGTCCAAAATTCCATATATCAAGATCAGTCAGTGGCTTCAAACTAATCAGTTATAGGCTCCCTCAACAATCATACAGACTACTGATTGCCATACAACGTTTCATTGAGTTCAGAACATATACTAACAAGAGAACGGCAATTTCACCTGCTGCGTGAGGCTGTGAATCTCGTTGGGCCGCATAAGGTCCGCGAACTCGAGGTCCAGCACCACCTTCTGGCCCGCGCCCTCGGCCGCGCGCCTGAGCCGGTCAGCTCGCGCCCCGCGCTCCTCCGCCCGGCGGCCCACCCGCTCGCGCCGCGTCTCCCGCCGCGCCGCCACCATCTCGGCGCGGGCCTCATCCGACGGCGCGGCGGCGAGAGCGTCATCCCACTCACGCCTCCGCCGCTCTACGTCGGCGCGCCGGCGCTCCTTCTCCGCCGCCTTCCGCGCCGCCTTACGTTCCGCCAGCCGCTCCTGCTTCTGCAGCTTCTTCCTCGCGCTCTTCGAGAGCTCCGGGGGCTTTCCCCTTCTTCCACTGTCAGCGTCGCTTTCTCGGTCTCCGCGTCGTCAGCCATCTCAACGCGCCGCCGCCGCCGCCGGAGCAGCCTCTGGGTTCGTAGTTTTTTTTGGGGGTTCGACTGAAAGAGACGACCTGACCGAAATAACCCTTGGCGGTTTCCTTGAAACCCGTGTTCTCGCGTTCGTCAGAGAAGAATACGAGGAAGCTGAGCCCTACTATGAAGGAAAACAGCCCAAATAACCTTAGAAAAGCGGCCCAAAACAAAACTGAGACCAACTCTAGTTGCTTTACCTATCAAAACACAGCCCAAACGTCCTCAGAAAAGCGAAGCAGTCCAAAACAAAGCTGAGCCCAACTATGCAATGCGTGCGGTTCGGTTCGCACCATTGACTGGTTGGTAAAAATATCCCGGCTGAAACCTGAACTGCCGATCTCCCCGCCGCAGCTGACTCTCTTACCAGGTCAAACAGAAATTAGGGGCCGTGCAAAATCCAAACGGGCGCCGGGACGCTCCACGCATTTCGCACGCACGTACGCAGTCGACCACGCACTCCACGTCTCCACCCCCTCCTCTTTCGCCGACGCCGCTCCCTTCCGATCCTCTATATAAACACCCTGGGCGCCCTAGTCAGTCGATCAGATCTTCATCTTCACTTTCCACCACATTCACTCGATCGGCCGCCGCACGCTGTGATCCGATCGATCCGCTGCATGCCAATGGCGGCCACCACCACCGTCCACCTCACCGTGCTTGTGTTCTCCTTCGCCCTCCTTGCGGCGTCGGTGTCAGCGCTGCCGCCGGCGGTGTTCGAGGTCGGTGACGAGCGTGGGTGGACGGTGCCGGCGAATGGCACCGAGACGTACAACCACTGGGCCAAGAGGAACCGCGTCCAAGTCGGCGACGTCCTGGAGTAATACACTTGGTTAATTCATTCATTTTATTCTTGTATGTACCATGCGCATACGTGTTTGATCGATGTCGTCGCCGCCGGCGCCCGCGCGTGCGTGCATGCAGGTTTCAATTACGCCAACGACTCGGTGCTGCTGGTGTCCCACGACGACTACAAGCAGTGCAGCACGGAGACGCCGGTGGGCCGGTTCACGAGCGGCGACACCAAGTTCAAGCTGGACCGCTTCGGCCCGCTCTACTTCGTCAGCGGCGTCGCCGGCCACTGCGAGGCGGGACAGCGGATGATCGTGCGGGTCAGGGCCCCCTCCGCGCTGTACGGCGCGCCCGCGGCGGCGCCGGTGATGCCGCCCACCGTCAGTCGCAGAGGCCGCGCGCCCAGCCCCAGCCCGGTCGTCTCCACACCCAAGGTGCCGTTGGTCCCGGTCGGTTCTGGTGCCGGTTCCGCTTCATCCACCGCTCCCACGCCGAGCCCGAGCCCGATGCCGCAGGCCAGCGGTGCGTCGTCGTCTGGGCGCGCGCTTGGCGTCGCGTCATCCGTTGCAGTAGGCCTTGTGGTCTTGGTTGGCAGTGCCACCACCATGTCCATGGTGGTTTGAACTTAATCCCGTGGTTTCTGTTTCTCGATCCATAGTTGTGGTGGTTTGAAAACGTAGTCGTGTGGTTTCTGTTTATCGATCCATAGTCGTGGTGGTTTGAACTTAGTCGTGTGGTTTCTGTTTCTCGATCCATACTTATAGGGCCGTTGGTTTAGGAAGAAGTAATGTCAGCTTTTCGATATCTTTACTAGGTGAAGTTCGTCTCGGTTAAAATTGGTAGCAGGGGCCACTGGCCAGTCGTGTGCTTGTTATTGTTCGGTTGAAAACACTTGTGCAATTCAATAAACGATTGTCAATCTACACGTGTCATCGACTTAATTTATTTTGGTGTGCAAGTGCAACCTTCGACGTATGTTTGTTCAATCCCAGTTGATTGGTACATGTACTACTACAACATATTGCTTCACTTACGTCTCCATTTGCTACGTGACAACAGAAGGTGTCATCAAAATAGCCAAGCACATGATAGTATCCATCACACTTCGTAAGAGTCTTTGATTATTAGTTTCTCTAATCATTTGTGAAAAGGCCAGGAAGATATATATTATTTTTTTTAAAATTACACAGTAACACAAACACTCACAATATATACACGTGCGCAAAACCTTACCCCCTATGACTATGAGCACCTGCGAAGGACTGATCACCCTTCGCACCTAAGATTCCCAAAGGTGAGTACCTGTGAAGGACTGAGCACCCGAACATGCATGAATCTCTCTCCAAGTATGTTTGCCTTTGAGATAATATAATAATTTTAAAGTATATATGATTTAAGGATGTACTATAGAGTTTTTGTTGCCTGTGCGTTATTTTTTCCTAGCCTCTCGTTAACAGAATATGACGAGATCAAGTCTTGAGAGAGATTCATGCATGTTTGTTGGAGATAGGAGATTCTAATCCATCCGATTCCGAGGTAAACAGATGCGTGAATGTTGTTAGAGGCCCAAATTCTGGGGGTGTGTTAGCTGCCGACCTGGTCGGCGCGAATGCGTGCACCGACCAGGCGCGGCCCGCTATCTGTTGTGGGCTGTTTCTGTGTTGGCCCAAATTTATTTGACTGTTTTTCTTTTTTTTCTTCTTATTCTCAGGCCCATTTTCTATGTGCAGACTCACCTAGAAGACGTTTAGAAATTTCGTTTTTTTCTTGTTTCTAAGCCTATAAGCTTAATCCTTCGCTGATGGTTTTGACAGCAGCATTCTAGACTGTTTCTTTTTTTGTTGGTGATCTCACGTAAATTCAAATGTTTGTACGTCTATGATTACAATATTTTTTAGGACATTTTTTATTTAAGTTCACAATATAACGTGAAACAACATTTCTTAGAGAACAGTAAAGTGGACTATTGAAATATTTAAGTGTTCTAAAATAGCACAAGATTGCATAGAGAAAACTGATGTTCTAATAACTCCATAATAGATCCCTTAATGCAACACAATGCGCTCTTTCCAAAAAAATAACTCCGTATGTTCATTGCATCTTGATAACGTGCCTTTAATGCTCTTTCAACATGTTCTGGCATTGAAGTCACTGGAGGCAGCACAGGATCAAGAGCAAAATCCTGATGGGAGAGGAAAATTCATGTAGTAAATAACAAAAAAAAAAAAACAACGGATACAACACAGAAATGATAACTTAAGGAAAAATACTTACCATTCTTGATATTTAGCACATGACTGCCAGCTCATGACAGAAACCCCTAGCGACACTATCTTGCACATTCCGGGAGAAGTTAATACATGTCCAGTTTGTGACTCTGCCACCATTAACCATTTTCTACCCAGAAAAGGAAGAAGCCACTAGCCACCAAAGAAGAATAGAAAATTAAGTTATGACTCGTGAGGTTATTAAATCAAACAACAAAAAAGGAGCATACAGACAGAAGGCAAGCAAAACATAGAAATCAGGAGCACACCACATTCAGGCAAGCAAAATGTAGAAATCAGGGGCACACCACATTCATCTACGGTGGTGCACTGGGACCAATGATAGAATTTTTGACTGTTTCTTCTTCTTCGTACACAGTTTCTAAGGCCCATTTTTTTCAGGCTTTTTTTTTCTTCTTCTTCCTAAAGTGTTTCTAAGGCTCATTTTTTTTCAGGCTTTTTTTTTTCGATTTCTTCTTAAGTATGCAGTGTTGATTCGCTATCAAATTAAATGAAATGAAAAAATATTTCTTACAATGAGTACACTATTCAAATAACAATATTTCTACTGGATATCAGTTTGTTCACATTAGCCACTCATACGAGCAAAAGTTTCCTGTTTCTTAGGGTAATCAGAAAGTCTGATATCTCTCTCAATGGTTCCACTTGTCTTTCTTCCTGCCAGTACATCCATTAGAGTGGTCTTTCCAGCTCCACTGACACCAACTAGGGCAGTCAGAACACCAGGTCTGAATGCACCACTAATATCAGAAAGCAGCTGAAGGCGGCTTTCAGTGAAACCTTGTTCTTTCATTGCCTAGAAAGCAAAATTTCACATCATATGTTAACAAATGAATTCCAATTACATATTTGAGTAGTAAATGTACGTGGCAACTTTCTTAGTTCAAAATAGGGGTTTTAGTGTTTTTACCCCTATTCCGGAGTCTAAATGTGATTTTACCCCTCCTTTTTTAACTTTTGCGTTTTTTGCCCTCGGTTTTCTGAAATGAAGCTCCGTTTACCCTCCATTGTAACACCGTTGGTAATAGATGGACTAAAAGCCCAAAAAAAAAAAAAAAAAAAGAAAAACAAACAGTAGGGGAAAAGGACTCTCGTGCCCTTCTGTTTCCGTCACCATCGAACAGAAGCGCGTGCGGCCCCGACCATCGAACAGAAGCGCGCGTGACGCGAGCGGAGGAACGGTGACCGCGAGCTAGGGTTTCTGCCTGAGCGCCGGCGGCCCTTCTTCCTCTCTCTCCCACGCCCGGCCCTTCCATCTCCCCTGCCCTGCTTGTGGATCCGGGCCTCGCTCCTCTCCCCACGCCGTCTAGGAGGACGGGCGGGGCGGGCTCGCGGCACCCCTAGCGGCGGCCGGGCGGCGCCCATCCCAGGGCCAGCGGTGCCCGCAGCTACCAGGGGCAGGGGCGGCGGTCATCCCAGGAGCAGCGTGTAGGGGGCCAGTGGGCGGCAGTCATCCCAGCCCCTGGCCACGGCAGCCACCATGGAGGAGGCAAACAACTCTCAAGAGCCAAGGTAATTTCTTCGATTTCTAAGATTCGTGATGTATTGCAGTAGATGGTTTTCATGGATTTGTAAGGTGTGTGTTTCAATGCATTTCTTGCTGTGATTTGTAGGATAAAACACAAAAAATTGGAGTGCAAGAGGAAGGAGGGGAAGAGGAGCAACTACTAGGAGGCTTGGTTATTAGGTTTCGATGCT
Organism: Hyparrhenia diplandra; assembly: GCA_015847255.1. Classification (NCBI taxonomy): domain Eukaryota; kingdom Viridiplantae; phylum Streptophyta; class Magnoliopsida; order Poales; family Poaceae; genus Hyparrhenia; species Hyparrhenia diplandra. The sequence goes on from JADLZK010004766.1 coordinate 59,373, forward strand.
TGAATAGAAGCTATGTTTGACTTCGTTGTGATACTGTGATGACAACTTGCACGGAATGCTGTCGAAATTTCGCAAATATGCTGTCAAAATTATGTAAAATTGTTGTACAAAAATTGCTAGATTGATGTAAAGTAGGGGTAAAAACACATGAATCATTAAAAAAATAGGGGCAAAAACGCGTGGGCAAAGTTGTCCATTTGGCTGAAAATTAACACCGTTATGTGGTCTTAACGGACCAGGGGTAAAGACTGCCTTCGTTTGAAAAAGTAGGGGTAAAATCACAAAGTTAAAAAAAGGGGGTAAAATCACATATGGTCATGAAAATAGGGGTATAAATGCTCAAGCCCCTTCAAAATATTATTATCACATGACTTGTAGAGCCACTAGGCAATAGAAGAAAAGACTATCATTGATAAAGTGAGTTCCTGTTCTAACTATGATTGTGTTCCTGTTTCATCAACTTTTCTCCATCTGATCTGGTTATGAATCATTTTAGAAGATTAACTTACAGCAGGCATGTCAACATAGTAGTTCATGTGGTTGAAAGAAAGTGAGTGGCCGGAAGGGCAAGACCATTCCTGTCTGGGTTCTCCTGTTTGCTGCTTCATTTGTGCCTGACATGAGGGTAGATCATGAGATGGTAAATATATTTAAAATTTTTTTTGATATAAACAAAAAAAAACATGTTTTCTGAGCTGTGCAGGTCTACTGTGAGTTGTAGGAATCAAGCTATTTCATTATTTAGGAACCCTTTGAATGTAGGGTTCTCATAGGAATGGTATACGAAACAAAACATCAAGACTGGATGCTTCTTTTCCTCCAAACTTGTAAAATTACAATCCAAATGGGCGACACTAAAAGAAAACTAGGAAGAAGCAATAAGGATGCATTCACTGTTCTCTTACCATCGGTGACATGGAACATTTGTTCTTGATCTGTGGACTTCTTTTTGTCGTTGTCAACAGAAACTACAGCATTTGAACTGCCACCAGCTGTAGGAAATATAATTCGTAAGTGCTTCACCTAGGCATGAAGCTAATAACAATTCCAGGAAAAAAAACTTTGCAACTCTTTCTGGAGCTTCTGACCAACATGGAATGTTTTTGAAATGTTTAATAATGAATACTCCAAGAGTTGCTATCTTGCTTAATTAATGAAAGAATTTTTTTGCTGCTGTATCCATGCTATGCCAGCTCATAATGTGGAAAAGTATCTATGTCGGTTGAGTTTAATAATGAATCTAAAGCTATCTAGAGGAAGAACACCCCGGATTTACTCCAGCGGTCATTGGAACTACCCTTTAATTTGTTCGTGTTACTATGTATAGATTTTCACAAGCACATGATTTACTCTTCTGTTTCAGCAAGCTTATCCTAAAGCAGATCACACATATCAAGCTAAATCTTATGCTAATATAGTAATATTCCTGTATTGTTTGTGATTTCACATTACCCCCCAATGTCTCAGAGAAAAGAATTGTAAGAGCAGCAGATGGTAGAGAACCTTTAGACAGAACCTTGCATTCAGCGTGTCAAGTTCATTAATCATAATAGCTATTACTTTGGCCTTACAACACAAATTGCACAGCTTATTGACAAAAAAATTGCCCACCTGGCCATTTTTTTTTTAAAAAAGGAGTATTGAAATTATAGACGGTCCCAAACTCATATCTGGAACCTGATATTTAAAGCTCCAACCACGTAGCACATGTGCAAATTATTTACAGGTAAGCACAATATATTCAGCAACTTATATAATGCGTAACACCAAGAAATAAAAAGACCAGAGTATTGGTAGAAGAAATGTAAGCATACCATTTTAGGTTGAGCTACGAGCTTCAAAATTCCAGCAGCTAACAAACCTTTAAGAAGCATACATCCTGCACTGCAACAAATGCTATAAGGAATTATGTAAAGTGGCAATCCAGGAAGGCAGTCCCTGAAGAGTGAAGAACAAAAATCAAGTTGCAGTTCAATAATTCAATGTACGGATCTTTTGGGACCACGCACTAACACATCGACTCTATCTGGCACAAGCAAACTAATATAGAGGGGATTAAACTCAGCCATGGAAATATTACTAAAATCAGCTATGGCATATAAAACTGAAACTAAGACATATTTGCTTGTAGATTTATATCATTTCATTTTAAGTATAAATACCTTCTTAAACTTTGCTACTTTCCAGAAAATTCAGTAGGGGGGAAGGAGGCAAGGGACAGCAGCAGTTCCCTCCTAAGCATAGGTTACCAGGAGCAAAAAGGATTCTTGGAAAAAATTAGAAAAGAAGCTGCTAACATGCTAAAGGTCTTACTGAACAGATCTGGTAATTGGGATGAAAAAATAGGACAACCAGTCTCCGCTGAAATTAATATGCATTGTCCTCTAAAAAATCCAAAAGCATTACCTGATAAATGTTTTTGGACACCATTCAGATGGGGAGTCGTGGAAGGATTAACAGGCTCATTTTCCCTAGCCTTGCCCCCAAGCTGCTAACACACTGCTTCTGTTTGCTTCAACTTTGTAGAGTATCGTTTCCTATAGTAAAACAATAAGGTGTGTTGAGATAGTGATAAATTACATGAAAATGATAATTGATAACAGGCCTCCCTATGTACCCATTTTGAGCTAGGTCATTGGTAACATCCATGGCAAAAACTGTTAGCCTTAGAATGCAAACAGGTATCAGATCATCAGTTTAGCTAGGTCATTGGTATATAACAAGAAAATACCATAGTTATGCGCCATATCTAAAATTTCCTACTTCCCCTCAAAGGTGAAATTGGGATCACATGACGGCAAAAAAATTTGATAACATGAATATGTGCTCTATTGACAAGGGAAATAAGTAATGCGGTTGGATAAGATGGCAATCAGCAGTAACATTAGTACACTATCTGCGCTGGCCTCTGATAAAGATCAGTCAACACTCAAAATCACACCAAGAAACCTAATCCAAATGCCCACCAATCCTATGGAACTGAGCCAAGGTGGCCATATTTCGGACATGAGACCTAAAAGATATAACTCATAATAAAAAAAACATAGATAGACTCAGAAATTCTATACATGTATCTCTAATGAACAACACCTTATTATATCTGTAAGTACTATATCGTTTGAAAGAAATGTAAAAACAAACAGGAGTTGTATAGAAATTTATCCTATATTGTACTTCAAAGTTGTAACTATCAAACTTTGATGTTCTACTTTTGAAACAGTGACGTTCTACGTAGCAAAGATCGGTGTTCTATCAAGGAAAGTTCTACCTATAAAACAGTGATGTTCTACAAATTAAAGATTGATGTTCTACCAAGTGAACCTAAATGTTCAACTTTGGTAATACATAACATGTGACAACCAAGTAAGGCTACAGAATGTTGGGAGAAACTTATTTCCTGCTGCATAGTAATACTAACATACAGAAAAAATTTCATAGTAAGATTTACCAAAAATTGTAGACTAAATTTTTAGAATTCAGTGAATTTACAGGTTTAATTGGAGTAGACTGAGAATAATACATAGCAATTTCAATACCATCCGAAGCTTTGCAAAGATTTGAAAGCACATTTGCAACTTCATCCCACTGCCACTAGATTTGTTTGTAGAATCTTGAATGTCCTTGAGCCTTACAATGATAGAAGAAAAAAAAAATATAATTCACTCAGAAAATAATAGATCATCAGTGAATAGTACTAAGAACATGACTGTAAAATACATAGAACATCAGTGAGCACTAAACAGAACAACATCAGGGGCATGTGCCATCACGGCGCATGTACAATGATACATGAAATTTTAAATGTGGAGAAAATACGTGGAGTAATGAATTAGAGAAGCCAACCGAGTACATTCAGATTAGTACATAGTATGGTAGTCTCATGCTATAAAGAGATAAATAAGTTAAACTTATTTCTTTCTTTTGCAATAAGGATCTAGGCAAAGTTCATATTCCACTTGAGTCAAAACAAAAGAACATCAACTTTGTACTATGAGAACATTACATTATTCAGATCAGAACATTGCCATGGCATGGCATGATGCTAAGTGCTAAGGTCTAAGGTTTGGGGAAGTAGGGACCAAGAACTGGATTGCTATGGAAACTTAAGTAGGATTTCGGCTAAGAGAACTGACAATCTCAATCTCTGACACAAACTCCATCAGTACCTCATCAGAATACTTCGCGATTTCAACTGCTAGCTCCCAGCCATTTGCCAAACAGCCTCCGTAAATACTACACGCTCTGATGGGAAGAAAGACAAAAAAGAGAGGATAAGTGATTGTTTGGAATGCTGCAAGTATGAACATACCAGGTAAAAAGGACAGAGTCACCAGCAACGAGTCTCTTTTGCACTTACAAAAGACACTCCAACCTGTAGTTAGTAGATGCCGCTTTGTCTGACTAGCATTAAGGAAGGTTTTTAGAAGGTTGTGCAATAAAATTTACTGTTCAATGCATAGCAAACAAAGTTAAGAGGAAAAAAAAACTCACCACTCTAAAGATGTGACGGAATTTCCACTCATTGCCTTGAAGATCTTTTGCCATCAACTCAATCCTGGCATGGGAGTTGCTTGGTGAAATCCTACATAATATTTGGCAAATTAGATCAATCTTTGGAGGAAACATAAATAATGAACTTGAAACTTGAGAGTGCTTCACTTTATGCAGCAAAATCAACAGAAACAATGAACTTGAAACTGGAGTGAAGTTGCACATAACAGTGGAGGAAACACTTTCTCAGCTGCTCAATGGGGAACAGAGAACCCACCATGGGTACTTGTGTCACTCGTTGTTAATGTTTTGCAGAAATAGTTTGTTGCCTGTTTATTGGCGGAACCTAATTCTGAAGGTAAATATGGGTCCTTCAGTTCTTGCTGAAAAAAAAAAAAAAAATAAGTTAACAGACAACGAGAACTAGTAGACCGGGAAGGAGCAAAAACAAGATATCAACAGACAACGAGAATTAGTAGACCAAAGAAGGACAAAAATGGAAAGAAAAAAAAAAAAAAACGGTTGCGAAGTTCGTGACAGTAATGCCTTCAAAAGAAATCATCAAACCAAAAATCCAGATAACCCTCCCAAATCAAACAGGGTCACACACACGGCTACAGAGCAGGTTTAAACATTAAAGCGAGGCATTTAGGAACAAACAACCAAACTGACTGAATAGGGGTCAGGATTTACAAATGGTGTTTATCTGATGGTACAGATGAAGTCCTCTGGACCTGGAACTGGAATCGTCATCCCCAAGCTGCTCGCAAACCCTGAAAGAGCAATGGTCCGAGTGAATAGTAGCAACATCCCTTTGGCTTTTGCTGCCCATTTAGATTAGAATTGGACTATTTATTGGGAATTAGTTTGCATCTTAAATAAATGCTAGCTCAGGCCTAGTTCATTCAAACAAGAAAGGTATGTTACTGGAAGGAATAATGTGACCAGCCTTCTGGTGATTTTTCAAATGGTGTTTGGCGCATAAGCTTATAAACATAGAAGCAGCAGACCTCATGAATAAAATTCAGTCTTCTAGAAGTTGTAGCAAGAAATAAAATTCACTCTGCTAGAAGATGTAGCCTGAAATGAAATTCAGTGTTCACTTAAGGCCGCCATCATCAGTGCCCAGTAAAGGATGCACTGTTTTTTTCTTCTTCTGTAAATTGGGGATCTCTTATATTTATTTTTTTCAAAAAAAATGCATGATTTGAGGAAGGTACCACTGATCCATGGAAGGACAGGATAGCACCCAAGTTAGAAGAGTAATACTATTATACAATAGTTGGGCAAGAGATTTCAGGTGGCTCCACGGCATGCAGCTTCAATCTCCTAGTCTCCTTGATGTGGCAACACGAAACCTGACCACGGTAGAGTAGAATTTCATAAAGAACAGGCGACCACTACAGACGAACACAGAATGCAGACGCAGAACCACTAGGAGAATGAAGAAGGGGTGAATGGGAGGAGATATACACCTCGAAGAAACTTGAGCCGCTTGCCGTCTGACACGATGCCGGCAGTAGCAACCGCCGACGAGGCTACTCAAACCCTAGGAAGGAAACCGGGAAGGAGGAAGTTCAAACGGGAAGTAGAAGGGGAAGGAGGGAGTGTCGCCGGGATACACGGGCGCGCACCTAGAACCGGCAGGAGAGGTAGCGTCGCGTCGTCCGCTGCGGGAGCGCCGCCGCCGTCGCCCCAGAAACGGTGTCGTCCGCGGGGCACCTGGAACCAGCAGGAGAAGAAGGGGAAATAATTTGTTGGGCTGAAACAGTCAATGGGCCGAATTCCGGGGGTCGACTGGTCGGCACTGCGCTCTAAACAGGTCCGAAGGAACCAGCCGCCATAAATGGTCAGCAAGGCAAGAGGCTAATCGGTAGTAGTAGTCGCTAGCTAGCATTAGCACAAGCATGTCGCCGCAGAGACGGCTAGTGCGTGCGAACCGCGATGCCGGCGCCGTGTCCGCCGCGGCGGCGCGCGAGGACGACGACGATAGCGGCGACATCGTCAGGGTGAACTGCAGCTTCTCCATCCGAGCGGTTCGCCGTTTCATAGACCAGCTCTCCGAGGAGCAGGAAGAGGTGGTCCGATCCATCGGCTTCGAGGGCGTGCTCCACCTCACCAGGTACAACAATCTTGACCGTCACTTCTCCGCCTGGCTCTGCAATCAGCTGGAGCTGGCCACCGCCGCCGCGGCGCCGCCCTCGGCCGCGCCCGTGCCACTGTACCTGAAAGACAGCGCCGCTGAGATGGTTCCCGTCACCGCGAGCGACGTGCACGAGGTCCTCGGCATCCCGAGCGGCGAGCGGCAGGTGGGACTCGAGCGCAACCCCACGGAGAAAGAGAGCGACGCGGACGCCGTCCGCCGGGCGCTGGGACTGGACCGAGGCGAAGCGCCTACACTGCAGCGCGCGCAGGCCGTCATCGATCGGAGAAGCAAGGCCGCGCCGTCGCCGCCGCAGGGGGCCGATGGCGCCGCCCGAGCGCGACGCTTTCGTGGTCGCCTTCCTCCTCGTCCTGGTGGAGCACTTCTTCGCGCCGCGGCTCGTGGGCCGGCGCGGCAAGGTGAACGAGGAGGTGTTCCACGCGGTCGCCAACCCATCAGAGGTCCACCTCTACGACTGGGCCGAGTACGTCCTGAAGGAGTTCCGTCTCTGCGCCGCCATCGTCCGGCGACAGCTTGCTTCCTGCTGTTCCAAGATCTCGCTCTCCGGTTGCCTCCTATTCCTTCAGGTAATCAGGTAGCCCTAACTTGTAACGCGGGAATCTAATTGATTCATATGAATATACATATTATATTACAAATTCTCAGTTTGGGTGGGTAATTTTGGCATGCTTCATTTGCAATCTTCTTTTCTGCAGATTTTCTATTTAGATCGATTGGAATTGGAGACGACCAATTGCCAAGTACCACGTAATGTTCTTCCTCGGGTAGCAGCCTACGACTGCAACTCTGTATATAATGCCATCGAGTTGGACCGACAATCTGAATGGCCTGAGGGTGGCCTCAAACTATTTGGAAAACTTAAGGTGCCTGTCTACTAATTACTTAATTAGTAGTGTGTGCATGTCATGTCATTGAACGCAGCTGGGTCTCATCACCCCACTATTCCTTGCATTTGAACTTGGTTAATTGTTCTTTTCCTGCAATTACAGTTCGCTGTGAAGCACGCAGCACAGTCAGATGGATTCGAAGCACCTCCAAGGGTTCTCAGCCACCCCTGCACTCCTGTGATGTAAGTTTCAGTGATTTCTTCTTTGAAGGATGCAACAGAGTTCCTGTCTTTTAGGACAGTATTTTGCGTGACGTTCATCCTATTTGACACTAACAGGGCTCATCCAAAATAACTATAGAGGCATGTCATTAATTTTTTGTCTTGTCGTGAGTGTTCATTGGGAAAGCATGTCCCATAGCATGTGAGACTTGGTGCTTCCAATATTTCCAAAGCACATGCATGTACAAGGCAGACACGTCTGTGGTTTGGCACCAGTTGCCTGGTGTGTTTTAAGTGTGCGTGCATCACCTTTGTAGTGTATGAAGAAATAACATATATTATGCATTTTATTCTCTACCTTCAAAAACAATGTATAATTTATATTTTTACGACATCTGCTTATAATGCGATCTTGCAAAAAGGAGAGGGAAATAAGGCATAATGAATCTGCAGATAAACACTTTCTAAGTATGAAGGTGCTAAATTACTACGCACACAGAGCGCGTGCGGTGCCAATAACTGAATCGAGATGCAATCAAGTGTTTTTCATACAGGAACTGATGAAACCATGACTGAGATATAGAATACCTGATTTCAGCCTTGAAAATAGAACAATTTTGAAATTATAAAAAATTATTGGATTCAGGATATACTAATGTATAAATTTTTCTCTTGTTGCAGTCAGAACATCATGATAGTACAAAAGAATACAGACATGCCATCAATTGTGCATGGTGAGTCAGATTAATTCTCTTATTGTACATATTAACATATGTGCAAAAGAGGCTGGGGTTTCATCATTTTTCTATTAAGATGGTACATTTTGATCAGTACATGGTGCTTCTTTCTTGTCAAGTAGATGCCACTGAAGGTACTGACAGAGTCAATGTCTATTCTGGCAACACTGCTCCCAGGTACATGATGCTCTATGACTATCTGTCCTAATTAATTCTTGTTCAGCTCGATGTTTGAAATTGAGGACCGTGTATTATCAGTTGTAGGTTACAGGCAGAGATTAGGCCTAAAGAGCTACTTAAAAATCAGCAACCAGTAACCCAACAGGGTGTTCCATCCAAGAAAAGGAACCGATCAAATTTTTGTGACATGGCCAAAGAAGCTTCACCCTCTACAGGTTATACAGATCATCTTACATTCACCCTGGATTCCATTTGTCTTGAGGGGGTTGGTAGATACATATACTTGGCAATATCACACTTGTAGTTGTCTACTAACAGTATTACAACCAATTACTTGTGAGTTCTTTTTCTGAAAAATTCAGTACATCAGAACAAACTTACGGTGTTGTCGCGTGTTGAAGCAGAAAAAGCGCCAGTGGGTCAGATGAGTTCATGCCAAACTACGCCGGACAGTTCTTATGACTGTGTAATCACTTATAGCTTCCCTCCTAAAAACTCTGCTCCACGGTACACAATGCTTTGACATTATTCATATTGGATATCTTCTTTATAATTAAGCTCTTGTTCTGCTCTGGGCTACACACATTATAGATCTGTGTAACTATTTACAGGGCTCAGTCAAGGTCAAATCCCAAGGGCGTGTTTTCATATCTCCATCCGAGAACCAAGCAAGAAGTTGCATCTGAGAAAAATCAGTCAAACGGAATTTAAAGTCAGAGAAGGAACCCCTTGTGACAATTACCAAAACAAATTTGCTGCAGCGTCATCTTGTCCAGGTTATATAAGAACAATTTATTTTGTAGAGAGTTGTTACATATAGGTTGTAAAAAGATTTGGGCAAAGAGGGAAAGCTAAAATATACAAAAAAGTAAAAAGATAAAAGATAGATTGATTTGGTGCAAAGGTATCACTTGATCATCATCATTCAAAAAACAATTCATGTTGCTGTGGTTTTCCATATAAAGTTAGGCTGAAATATATTGAAAATAGTATAATAAATATATTAATGTGTGATGTACCACACCACAAGAACGGTTAGTGAAAAGGGGAAAACATGTTTCCAATAATAATCCACGTGTATGGCCTGTTTTCAGAGAGAGAGAGAGACGAGAGATAGTTCTGGTTGACTTCCTGATAGGGGAGGTGGGACTACTATTGTGATTTCAGATATTATTTCATTTTTTTATTTCTAATTGGTAAATACATTCTATTTTGAAAAAATTACAGCTGAGAGTTGTTTGAGATCCTAGCTCCTCTGGTGTAACCAGAGTACCGTGGCAAATTCGCCCATATATATCTATCTGTTGTTTTTTAAATTTAACTTATGTATTGATCATTTGCAAGATTAGTTATATCTTCTAGTATGCAAGATACATAAAAGAAACTAATGCATGGTTTCCTGCTTTCTGTGGCAGAAGAAACGCCAGTGACTCAAGGGAATGCATGCCAAACAACCCCAGAAGATGATGTCGTGATCCTTGATTACAATCCTTTTGAATCCGACACAGCGCATACTCCCAGCTGCAATGGCCCAAAGATGAAGAAAGATTACACTTTTGGACGTTCACCATTTGAAATGGGACTGGTTCACCCAACGCCGCCCTCAAATAAAGCCGAAGCGTGCTTCAAGTGGTTAGAGGCATGCAGCTATCAGGACGACCAGCTTAAGTGGTGGGTTAAGTCATACAGATGCGTATTACTTTCCTTTTCTCTGAGTATGCTTTGAATGCATCAATTTCCATTTTGTTCGAGCAGGACTTGGGTCATTCTTGAGGAACCTAATTCGATAGCAGTAAATGGACAGTCGATCAAGCTTGAAATGATTCGTGGTGGGGTACTAGAACAAGATGTTTGTAACCTAGTTATGCGTCTGTACCGCCAGCTAGATGATGAGATTTATCAGAACAGTGGCAATTCAGAAGCAAGGTGGCGGCATTTCTTCCAGCAGAGTGGTCTGTAAGTTCCTATATCCTGATAATGATTACATGCAACCGAGTCTGGGAAGCAGTGTCATGTGCAGATATTGTTCAATTGTACATGTTGACTGGGCGTCTAATCTCGTCACACTTGCATCGCAGTCATCAGCCTTGGAGCATGGAGACAAGATATGTGACGAGTCATCACCGACAGTAAGATCCATGTTTACCCGTGCACACATCCCATACGATGTAGGACTTTGCAGGATGGTATGGTGGATTTCCGTCTAGATTTTGGATTTGTTGCAATGCATATATGTTGTTCCTCATCAGGATGTACGGCTTGCAGGTGATTGTCCCAGTAGAGCTAGATCGTTCGTGGTCGTGCTATGTGTGGGATTTCATGGAGAAGCGGCTCAACATCCTTGACCCTCTCTTGCACCGCAGCGCCAGAAACATGGAGGCAATAAAGAAGAAGCACTCTTCATCGGCACCCCAGCTTCTTAGAGCTCTCCTCGGCTGCTTATGGTTCTACTGCAACTCGCATGGTTATGATCACCAGGAGTCCAGCCCCAACAGCTGGAAAACAGAAATTCTGCAGGATTTTGATGGAATGCGCAGTCGTTGCAGGTATGTCAATTCACATTTCATTCGTGGTACTAATATATGGATGTTGACCCAACTATATCTAATCTGTAGCAATAACACGGGCATGTACATTCTGTTCTACGGCAGAGAATTCGACGGCAAGGATCTGAGGCAGACTGTCGGCGAGGTAAGTGGTCACTAATTTACCACTTGTCACTGATACTGACAGCTAGTAGAACTCTTTAAGCATCAAGTTTCGGTTGCTAGTTCATACATCTTATATATATATATATATGAGATGCGACTAGAGATTAGAGAACGACTTGTATTCTCAGATCCTAGAAGAATGTAGCCTGTAGCTCATAGTTGTATATTGGTGTGATGGACCTTATATATCTTATCAGCTTTATATTCTTGCATGCAGCGAACGATAGTAAGCTTTCGGAGGATCTGCTGTATCAGATGCTCACCATGCGTGGCAACACCGGCCACCGTCCATTGATCGTCGTTTACCCCGACACGAGGCCTACTTAATGTTAGTTATTAAGTAGCTAGAAATGTAACTAGGCCTATCTATGTTATCACCTCGTTGCCTAAAAATTAACTCCATCAACCCCAGGCCCTCAGGGCCCCTGCCTCAGCGTGGTGTTTTTTGAATTGATCCTCACCGCGTGCTTAAGGCTTTATTGTTGGGAACTGTTCTTCGTTCGTGGGATTGTAATGAGCTACCGGCTCAGTCTCCACCGCCCTCGTGGAGAATGGTTTAAGTATAATTGAGTTGTAGTATCTCTCTTCAGCAACTTAAGGATTTTGGTGACAATCTCATGTTACATATAACTCAATGTTGTATCAAATTGAAGTCTCGAGATTGAAACGTATAAGGCCAAGAGAGCCTCAACATGAGGGGTGTTGGAGCATAAGTGCGTTATGTTGGCAGGACAGAAATGCGTCTATGCAAACTGCACAGATTCGCATGCTCGGTGCAAGGCGATCTGGCGTGCAAAGGGAAGCGGGTAAAGCTCGTGCAGCACGCCGTGTAGATGTCAGGCGCGAGGTCGGGCCTGTGGCTCTGCATCTGCTTGGCCATTCGCGAGCACCGCAGAGGGCGCTCTCCATGCACGAAATTCTCCCGTGGACAGAGATTTTACTACTAGCTACTCGGAAATCAAGATTAAGAAACAAGTTGGTTTCAATCACCTAATAAAGTATAAAAGTCGCCTTCAAAACAGATCATTATGATTACCTCAATTGTCTTCCAGTGCACATGTATCATGGTTCATTTAGTAGACAAAACAAGTCGTTGTGCAGAAATAAAGTCCAAACATGATTCCTTATTTCGGGTTACAAAATTGCTATGCTTCTTAGTTCTGCACCACTTCTCGGGATATGGTGATTCGTGACACTTACAAATCAACAGTGTCTGGATTTCTTCCCCTAGCAATTAGCTATCGGTGAACTCAAGCCTGGTCTATAACTTTTCACTCGAATTGTTCAACATGCTGTGTATTGTTGAAAGTTGTTGTAGTCTCAGGTATACACTGCTACCTCTACCTCCTACGCTTTGATTCCTTCCTCGTCTCTGCAATGTACCTCTCCATGTTGCTCTTTTCCCAAAGGTGTCTTCTCACAAGGTCCTCCTTCCTAGACTCATCTGAAACACAACATATCACATTATGTATCCTCGTTCCAGTAATAATACAATTTGTTTAGCTAAATAACTAGGCCAGTTTGCTCAATATCTCTATGAAGAGTATGAAGCTTAGTCACACTGACAAGCAGCACACACACCTGACCATACAGTTCCAACCAACAACTCCCAATGAATGATGTCTATGTCTATAATATGGTTCCATGCAATTCACAAATAACACAACATGCCATGGTGTGAGTTGTTTGCACGTAGTCTAAATGGCACTTAATGATTGAATAACATGCCGAACACAAATGATAAACGACATCTCTACAATGGGGAAATGTTGTCTTCAAGAGTTTTTCTCTTGTACTTTTGCGATGATTTTATGGTGAATGTATTTTGATATTAATCTCTTAAGACTAAACTATGCACTACACCAATGAAGTAGTTTTCCAAGCCTTTTGATAAACAACACACTAGACATGCCAATATAGTTTTCCATGTAAAATAGCAAGTTTTTGTTTTTTTTTTTGAAAAAGACATTGTTGTACCTGATGATGTCCCATGGAATACAGGGCACATTTAATTAGTCAGCACAACAAAACTCCATCACGGTGAAGCTTCACTACCACAAAAGCAGGGACCATGCTGCAGCTATGCATAACAGAACTCCACATGGTATACTAAGCACAGCTGACATCCTGAGTCCCAAACAGCCTAACCCCAGTCAGTTAGGGCCTCGTCAGCAGTAGGGTTCTATTGTACATTTATTTGTTAGCATTTGTTCTAGTTATGTTACAATATCAAACAACCTTTGCCACCATAAACCTCGCAAACTGAATCTCATTTTTATAGATGAGTTCAATTGTATAATTACCAATATTTTTCCATGTATTCACAGGTATCTGGAGTGAAATCCAAGTCAAGTAGCAAGCATCCTCCCATGTATATGGCAATTTCTTTACCGGTATCTCCAAAACCAACAAATCTTCCAAGTAAGCACCTGCCACAACAAAAGTTACAGATGTTCAGTCAATATGCCTCATGTCAAATTTCTAATGAAGAGCAGGTAAGTTAAAGCGGTTAATGCTGCAGGTGGGTCTCTTATATTTTGTTCATGAGGAGCCGTATGAGGTGAAAAAAATCTCATGTACGGTTCTGTAGAGGGACAGTAAGGATGATTTATCTGTCGACTTTTCCACTATCAACCCCAAAAACCGGCTGTAACACCCTGGTGTTAAGCTAAGCACTATTCTTGCATTTCATGGTCATAAGCATCATTTGCACTCATACTTGCACAATGCATTGCAAATCATTCTCTAAATTTTGGTGAAAAGTACTCCTATATACTTGAAAAGAAAGATGTTTAGGACAGCGAAGCGGTCTCCAAAGCACAAGTTTGACTTCTCTTTTCTATAAAAATATTTATTAAAAAATCATATATGTATATTTTTATGAAAATATTTTTCAAGACAAATCTATTGATATGATTTTCACATTTCTAAACTCAACAACTTAAAAGTTATTCATGATTTATGTTCCCAATGTTTGACCCAAACCTTTTCCAAAACGCGTCTTCCTTTTCCAATATGGGCGAGTATTTATTCCATCTTGCTATGCTTTAGTCATACAATGAAGTGCCATGAAGATTCTTTGTTTGAGTGCTATGAATGTTTAGCTATGTTTTAATAATGATTTGGAGCAATGTTCATGTTGGTTGTGTCACCCAAAATTGATTTATTAGGGCTGGTCAACTCAGTTTGACCATTTGAAGTGATTTTGAAAACCATTTCAAAAGTGCATGAAAAAGTGGTTTCTAGCAAAAGTGCATGAAATAGAGTTTGAAGTACTTTTTATGTAGATAAAAACTTGTATGGATGACTTTTCATGAAAATGCTTGCAAAAGGTTCAAATCTGCCCCAACAGTTTGCTTGAATTAGGGTTAGTTTGAATTTGAATTTTGTTAAGTCATTTTCATGTTAGTTCTGTTTGGATGCCTAATAAAGTTTGTAACGAGCTCAAAATGGATAGGTTTAGAAGGTATGAACTGACCTTGCCAATGGAGTAAGGCAAAAGTATAAATTGGACACCATACAGCCTCCAGACAGACGGTTTTTCAACCCCATGAATTTGCAATTCAACTTCATTACTTAGCTCTTCTTCAACTTTCCTACATTAGAAACAAAAAAAATTATAAGAAACTATGTTGTTATGATATCAACATCAGTAGACTGCATCTAAACAACATCAGTACAAAGAAAACTAAGTACATCCAGAACCCATCATGATATCAACATGTACCTTCCTGAAAATACTATTTCTAAAATAACAAATAAATTGAAAAGCTTAAGTAATCTATCAAGCCTGTTAAACACTTTCCGACATCAAATTGGCAATACACAAGACATATCTTTAAACTTTTAGATCTCTTCAAAGTAGTATATAAATAGAGCTGGAATAAAAGGAGCCTTGTCTCAAGAAAATAATAAAAAAAAGAAACAGGCTTATCAGAAGTCTTTTTCTTACTTATCCACCTGCTTGTGACCCTTCTTTTTTGCTAGCAATTCCTCCTGTTCGCTCAAACTCCAAAGCTTTTTAACCTATTTTTATAAGCAGGAGTTTGCTTTACACTTTCCATGGCCTGCAATATGGGTATTACACTTTCAACGCGTTTGCATGAGGCCATGCATATTTGTTTATATTTCCATTTTGTGAGTGAGCAAAGGATATAGTACCGCATTTGCTTTATGCTGAAATTCATGAGAATAGGGCATATATAGAGATAAATAATGCATTAGATAGTTCTCTAGTTGCAAAGCTTTTTGTAAACATAAAAATCAATATTGATTAGAGAAAGATTACAGATGAAGCTTAATACTGTATCTAATTCAACAAAACTAGTTCAACCTACTATGCTAGGTTTTGCCAAGATCAAAACTGTGTGTACAGTTTTAAACTTTAAATGACGGCAAAATTGAGATAGTATAGTAAAAAGTTCAGCAGAATTAAGTGGAAATGCTGAAAATAAAAGAAAATAGTCCCTTATATAATAGTAATGTGCACATAACTAAAAAAACTGCATCCACTCTTTTGAAGCAATATAACTGATGGTATGTACAAATTTCTTAAAGCATGCTGGCTATCAGCATTAAAATTCTGAATGTGTTGAGCATTTGGTCCATAAACAACAAATACTGAAACATAGCTAAAAAAGTTGACAGCTTTATATTTTCCTTCAATTCCCTGTTCATACCTGGTTATACCTTGTTAGCTGATTTATGTATTGAAATGCTGAAACAATTAGAAGAAGACCAATCAACACAGCACGAGGGTCCTACACATAGACAGTGCGGTTAGTTGTAGTACTATCAAGGAACATTGCTGCACAAACTTTCATGGATGGAAAATCAAACCGTTTTATGTCCATAGTATGCCCTATAGTACTGAGCTGTGTTATAGAAAACCTGAAATGAATGGGACACACAATCAGTACCACTGCACAGATGTAACAGACAAAAACCACAGAACCACTCTTAGATTTACATTCATAATTATTAAGTATAATTTTTTTTAAAAAAAAATCTTAGATTTTAATAAATACATTGAGAGCAATAATTGATTTCTGAAATAATGCTCCAGTTTTCAAGTTATGGGTATCCATTTTTTTAGAAAAAAGTAAAGTTAGGTCTGTTCAATGCAAGTAACTATTTTTCAGAAAAACTGATTTCTATGTATTTTCAAATTCAAACTTAACCAAGGATGAAGCTTTGAGGTAGAAAATTAATTAAGTTAACAAATAAAGTAGATATAGCATGTATAATAAGCTAAAATAGTAATGCGTATGTAGCATACTTCTCCTAGTTTTGCTAACACTTGCTAGGCTATGTATTTCCACAATAGCTATTACAGATATAATAGTGAGTAAACCACATTCATCAGGTCTTCCATGAAGCACATAAAATATAATCCAGAAAGAAATGTTTTGGGAAATAATATGTAACAACAGAAAAGCATGAAAGATGAAACAAATCAAAAGGAACACCACAATTCTTTTTATAAGCACAAGCATTTCTTCAGTCCTAAGAGGCTAAAGGTCTATTTGAAAGTAGTATTTACAACATGGAACAAACAACATTGACTACTGCTGCTTCGAAAAATGTATTAGGAACATATGTTTAGCAGCTAAAAAGATTGAGGAGGTTCCAATGGACCTCTTAATTCAGATGAAGGCATAACAAGAAATCTAGCAGGTAACAATGAGGCGAAAATAGTGGCAAACTGGCAAATACCCAGGATGGAATTATAAGGAAAAACAATGTTCACCATCTAGTATATGTGTTTACTGAGGTCTGAAAAGGCTAAAGATCTAATTAAGTGTAATTCACTCATATAAAAAGTCAATTAGCACATCGGGCAGATACAGGCTGTGTTTGGATGCCATATAGATTGTGCAAGCTAGACTTCTCTTTTTTTGTAGAAGCTGGTCAAAAGCTATGTGTGTTTGGATTCCAAGCTGGATTCTAGAAGCTAGCATTTAAAATAAAATATCCTAGAATCCAAATAGGACAATAGTTTAATCATTCATATCTAATAATGTTAAAGCAAAAGTACACAGCAGTAAGTAGTATGTAAATAGGTAGACAAATAGAAATTAACTGCACATAATTATTTAAATAAATAAAACTATGTGACCATGGAATGTGAAAAGGTTGGTACATTCTTACAAGTTATAATGCTTCTAGTAGTACTAGTGACAGAAAGCAGAAAAACATGTAATGGAATGATGAAGCGTTGATAATAGCATAGTTACATAATTTTCATGACAGAGGGGGAATGCATGTTTACCTCTTCTGGATGTTCAATGGCATAGTCATACTGCTCCCTAGTGGATTCATCCTTCAGAATCTGACGGATAAAAACAATTATAACAGCTCAGGAACCAATCATGCAAATCAGGACAGGGATGGGTTTACCAATTCAAGTCAAAGGTATACAAAATTAAGAATTAAGAATTAAGAATTAAACAAAGGGCAAGGCAAGATGTAAGTATTAGTCAGCAGCAACATGCCACACAAAGGAACTATTTAATTTCATCGTGCAAGATCAGTATGCTTATTATGGTTCCATTTTAGAAAGGAGATAGAAATTAGCAGAAATCACATCGACCAACTGCAATGAAAGTTGGTTTTGTAAGCTTCAACTTCTGATGCAAACAGGCTTGTTTGCGGGTTCTAAATAGCCATTTTTGTGGATTCTGCGAAATCCACAAAAATAGCCAATTGGTGAACAAACCAGCTTGCATGAATTTGGCAAATATGTGAAGCTGTTTGCAAATGTATTTCAATTATTTATCCAGTGGTAGAAGTTCTTGAGCCAGCAAGCATGATCAGCAATTAAGAATAATCTCAACTCTGTTCTTGCCATGGGAATGGTTCTTGAGCCAGCAAAGCGAACTCATTAATTACGATTTCATATCAGCACTGGCCACTCATAAAAATGAGTTAACCTCAAAAGAAAAACTAAAACTCAGAGGACTCGAATAAATCAAGGAAGACTAAATTTTGATAAGTACAAAGGAAAAACTGTCACAAATTGCAAATATAAGGACATGTATCAAGGAGAAGGAACCATGCATTTCCTAACTCATTTTATCACAGGACTACATATTTAAGGACATTTCAGCCACCTCAAGTAACAGGAGATGTGGTTATGTCACCTCAGACAACAGTTGTCAGAAATGAACTTAAGAAAGATAACTCTAATTTGTTGTTCTGCATTAAAAAACAATGCCAAGCATGTAGTTCCATGATATATGTCTTCAGAGCTGTGGTGTTGTGATAGTTTGTTCAGATTACACCTAGTGTTGTGGACTTTACCCAAGTATAAAAAGTATGCAAGCCAAGAAGTTCAATTAGCTCCTACTGCAGGTTTCATAGCTCGACAAGTGCCTACCATTTTGGTGTGGGATTCCAAATACTGTGGTTACTGTACCGATTTGAATAAAATAGACGAATGCAATTCATTAACATATCATTGCACGTGATCAGTCTTCCCGCATTGGCACCAAAGCGTGGAATTAGAGACAATATATCTTGGGCACCACAAATGACTCAGGCAGCCAGGAAGATATGCAAGCAAGATCCAAATGGGCAGGTGCGTCGATGCCAGACCTCGTAAGCATTGGCGATCTTGACGAAGAGCTTCCGCGACTCCGGATCGGGGTTCTTGTCCGGATGGCTGCGCAGCACAGAAATTACAAGAAACGATCAGCGTCGGGTCGGATCGGGGGGGCGGCGGCAAGAACCGAGGAAGGAAGGCAGGAACTCACTATTTGAGAGAGAGCTTGTAGTACGCTTTCTTGATGTCCGACGCGTTCGCGTCCTGCTTCACCCTGCGGCACATCGATTGCTGAGCGGGACAAGGAACAAGTCAAATGGAGGGGAAGAGGAGGGAGATGGTACCCTAGGAGGTCGTAGCAGTCGTCTTCGTCGCAGTAGATGGCGTTAGAAGCGGGGAGCAGGAGGAGGAAGAAGATGGAGACGAGGTGGGAAGCCGCAGCCATGGAGGCGGATCCGAACTCCGGAGGATGCGTACCCAATCCGCAGCCAAGAGCAAGGCCGGGCCGGCGGCGGGGTGGCCGGGCCGCGGCTCCGCGCCGTGATGGGAAGCAGAGGAGTCGATAGCAAAATATGCCCTGTCCGAATCGGTGGGAAGCAGAGAAGTCGACTGAGAATTTGCTTATCATCATTTTGTCTTAATTCGTCTTATATTTTACGTGCCGTTTGCTTCACATACTCCGTGCTACTGTAGATCATATGCATAATTTTTTTTTTTTTTTTTTTTGACAACAACCATAGTATATTAATTAAGGAAAAGCAGCGATACATGGTCACCTTTAGAAAAGGTGATTGAAAGATTACAAATCCTCAAAACAATCGACACTGACAAAGCCAAGGGCAAGAAGCTCGGTTGGCGTCCCAGGTTGCTCAGAACCTGCGAGACACCGATACGGAAGGGCCTCGCTACTATGAGCTGAGGTATAAGTGGACTTCCAACTCTATGAAGAGAAAAAAACGTCTCCAACAACAAAAGATATTGTAGATGCGAGCATAGGAGACGTCGATGGAGTCCTGAGGAAGGTGGCCGAGCTTTATGTATCCAAAGACGATGTCGTCGATGAAGGACTTGCAGCCAATGAAACCAACACGCTGCCGTTGGATCGGTGGACATCAGAACCCAGATCTGCACAACATGCGTCACACGGCTAATCCCAGAACATAGGCTTGATGGGTTAGCACATGGGTGGACCAGAGCCACGTATTCCCAGCCACACCGAAGGATCATCTGCATGTAGAGCACGTCACTGTGCTTATCCCAAAGGCGCAGCATCTGCATGTAGAGCAAGTCACCGTGCTTATCCCCAAAGGCACAAGAGGTGGGCCCCACAGGATTGGAATGTAGCAGCGACGAACTGGATCGGGACAGCGAGTCGGCATCGGAAAGCCGACCGCCGCCGCCGCCAAGTCCGCCTCGCGCAGGGCCGATGCAGATCGCAGGCTCGACGGGAACGTTGTCGATGCAGGCCGCGAGCTCGCCGGGAAGGTGGTCGGTGCAGCCTGCGGCGGGTCGGCGTGGCGTTGTGGCGGGGAGGCATGGTCTTCGGCAGGTAGAGAAGGACGGTGTCTTGAGGAGGACGCCCGCCTGCCGTACGGGGGGCACCGACAACTTGGAAGCATCGTGAGCGGTCTGTTCTCCATGCCGGCAGCCGCGGCGGCGTCCGCATCACCAAGCGCCTCAGAGCTCGGCATGCACTCCACGGGCCGAGGACACGGCACCCCCGACGCAACGAGGCCACGATGTGCACAGTCACGCACATCCCACGCGGCCATGGTGCTGGACACATCCAGCGGCCGCATCGTCTCCGGTGGCTTCGGCAGCCTCGTCGCCATGACTAGCGACTGCAGCCCCGGCGCCAAGCTCGCGGAGGGGATGAGGAGAAGCAACCGACTCCGCTCCTGTAGACGTAGTTGGAGAGGACAAGGAACTGAAATGGACATGGAGGAGTGAAGGACGGCGGCGGTGGAAGTGGGTCTCGATTTGGATGGTGGTGGGGCGAGGTGAGGTGTGTAGGAGCGAGATCCACCGGCGGGAGGGAGGAAACTACTTTATTTAGACAAACCACTGGCAGATCGACGACGACGACGTCGAGGTAGCCGGAGAAACCCACGGCGGCGACGGCGAGGACGACGAGGAGCACTGGGACAGACGCCATACGGCCAATACTACAGTGAGCAACAGGGCTACTAACTTAAACTAGAACTACGAGATCGGGAGGGGGTCCCTCCTCCCGGCCGGCTTGGCGAGGCGAGCTCGCCGGAGCCGGAGGAGGGGGCCAGAAGGAGGCGTCGGTGGGGGGCTGGCTTCAAAGGAGAAGCTCCCCTTTCGATCATATGCATAAAATTATCTTGGGACTGAACATAAGCATGTCGGGAGTGTTTAGTTGACATGCACCCACTCAAGAAGTGTTACGTATATCAAATCTTTTAACGCATGTATGGGTATTAAATATAGTTAAACAAAAAACTAATTATATAGTTTTGACCGAAAATTGCGAGGCGAATCTTTTAAGCCCGGTTAATCTATAGTTGGACAATAATTAACAAATACAAACGAAAAGTGCTTACAAATGGCCAGAACCCAAAAAATATTTCACCAACTAAACACCCCCTAATCTCAATAGAATTAATAATCCCCTAGGCCCGTTTAGATCCTTGAAATTAAATTCATGAGTAAACTAGCGGTCCTTAAACTTGTAGTGTTATGTCATCCTGGTCCCTAAACCCTTAAAATAGCCGTCTAGGTCTCTAAACTTAGTTTGGGTGCCTAAATAGTCCAAACGGGTGATTAATGGGCTTCATGTGAGACCCACATGTCAGCTCCATCTTCCACCTTTCGTCTGCATCTGAGGGGAAGCTGCGGCCTCGAGCTGGCCACTGAAAAGTCCTAAATGGCTAGAGGGGGGTGAATAGCCTAATAAAATTTCTACAAAATCACTAGAGCAATTTGTTAGTAAATAATAAAGCATAAATGTGTTTGCTCTACCTCTACTTGTCGGAAAACCTCCTATTGACAATTCTAGTTGCTATAGTCTCTAATTCACACACAATGGCTAAGTCACTACTTTACCAACTAGGTGAACAAGCTAGATTACTCTAAACAAGACTAAGCAACTAAGCAAATCTACTCAAACTACACTAGCACAATATATATGAACGTAATGCAAGAGTGTAGGGGAGATATACCACAATGTTGAGGCTAGTCAATCCAATCACAAAGGATGCAACAATAAGATAACCAAATTGAAGCCAATCACCGGGAGACAAAAGGAGATACGAGATTTAACCCGAAGTTCACTTGAGCACCCTCAAGCTAATCTTCGTTGTGTCGACCTTCTCACGTGTGGGTCAAGGTGGAGCTCACCCCAAGCCAATTGCCTTTAGGCTTCTTGCACCCAATGCAAATGAGAGGTACCCAAGACACGAGCAATAAATTACTCACACTTTGTCATCCCGACGAGGAGTGTGTGATCCTCTCACAAGTCAGGAGGTGGCCAAGAACAAACACATACTCTTGCCAACGCCTCCACCAATCACCAAGCCGGCTAGGAGTGGTGCTCTCCAAAGCAAAAGGAAATCCACCGGCTCACAACGATCCTCAAGCGCCACTAGATGCAATGATCAAAGCAAAGTGCACTTGAATCACCTCAACTCACAAGAATGATGCTCTCAAGCAAAGGGAGTGAGGAGGAGGTGTGCTCAGCTCTAGAGGTGTTAGGAATGATTTTAAATGTCCAAGGGATAAATACCCCCACGAAATGTGGTCGTTGGGGTGCAAATCGCAAGACAAATCAGCTGACCCAGGACCTTAGGGATGGACTCACCCGGTGAGTCCGGTCACAACGGACACCCGCTGACCCGGTTGCGGCGCGTTCGTCGTCGCGTCCGGCCGGGCGCGTCGGTCAAGACCGGATGCTTCCGGGTCGGTGCGCGTCTAGTCGCCCGTCGACCACCGACCGAGAAACATGCTTCTTGGAAGTTCGGTAGGACCCCGCACGGTGCGCCCGGTCACTTCTTCCAGCTTGCGGTCGATGAGTCCGGCCACCGACTAAGCTACGGAATTTTATCGTTTCGTCATCGTTCCTTCTCGCCTTTGCTCCAAACCGACTTACGTCACTTGATTCTTGTTGCCCGACACGTCGAAGAACATCCCGACACCATGTGTTAGCATTTTGAAAACATTTTCCATCAAGTACATAGTTACCTCTCTAGGTTAGAATGCATGCAAATAATTTTGAACCTAGAGGCACATGAGGATCGATATGTACGATAGTTTTTCCCCTTTTTATAGTACGACTTATCGATCCTATAATCACTCACACCCTCTATGGTGTCTTGAGTGTGAAAACAAAATGGTCCTATGGATATACCTTTGCCTTGAGCCCATTTTGATCACGATCCTCTCCAAATCATGCACTTATCATCAATTGAATCATCTTGATCCATCCACCATGACCATCATGCACTAATCTTGGCTTGACCAATCTCCAACTAAATCAAACACTTAGCATAGAGAGATTAGTCCTAAGGATGTCATCAATTAGCCAAAACCAATCTAGAGATCTTCACCACGCCGCGCTGTTGCTGCTCCTCGCGTACAAGCAAATCGTGTGGGGTCGAGCCGCCACGCCGTCGGGTCGTGGGCGGCGAGTGCGCATCTTCTTTGTTAGCGCCGCCAACGTTGCCACTCCGATCTGCGTCTTGCGCCACTACTGGCTGCTGCGGCTGCGTCGCACTCACGCCGCACGACGCCGCCATGGTGGTTCTGGCTGATGCATCGCGCTCGAACGCCGCCACAGCGGCGCCCACGCCTGGTCCACGCTTTGAAATGTACACGCACAAAAACAGTTGATTCCTATACAAGCACGTTCTAGGCGACCATGAGGGCGAGGACATGGCCTCCTCGGATGCCTATCTCCGGTCCGGGGCGGTCTCGGCGGTGAGGCTTTGGCTCGAGAAGAGCACGCCGTTCCTCATGTTCTTGCAGGTCGGCGTGAAGAGCATGCTCTTGATGTTCAACGACGTTGGCTTCCCCGACAGGGCAGGTCCGCCTCGGCCATGGTGTCGAGGGAAATACGGAAATCAACTACGAACAGGAGGTGGAAGATGGAGATGACATGTAGGCCTCAACTATCAGCGAGCCCGTTAGCCCCCCTGTTTACACCCGTTTGGACTATTTTGACAACTGAACATAGTTTAGGGATTTAGTTGGTCGTTTTGAGAGTTTGAGGACCGGGACGACACAACGGACAAGTTTAAGAACCGCTAATGTACTTTACTCTAAATTCATTGTATAAACTACAATTATGGGAGAAGAAACGACAGAATCTGACTTTATTTAAGTTGAAGAAAAATAATTCATAGAATTTATTTTTTGTCTTCCACCCTATGAATTTGAGATAGATTTCTATGTAAAATTTAGAAACTTGTGGAATTTCAAATTGCAAACCAAATAGCCTAATTTCTTAAATAGATTCTAGTTCCTCCAAAATGAAGGATCCAAATGGGCCCTTAGGCCTTCTCCCGTGGCTTTCACAAAGCGACTCATGCTCTAGATGAGATGATTTCCTCACAAAAGATGTTGCGTCGTCAGGGAGAGAGAAGGTTGATGCAAGATCTTGCATTAGTTCATCGAATAAACAAAAATAATCGGTTGTCTTGCACGTGATGCTCAAGGACGTGCTGTCTCATCAGCATAGACATCATCTTATCATACATGGTCCAAATTATCTATAGCCTCATCAGCATATACATCGTCATCTTATCATACAATCCCGCACCTGGGCATACCAGTAATACAACTACACATAACAGACATGGGGTATCCTCTGCTTGAACCAATACAAATATCGCCCCCCATATGCCCATCAAGATTTGGTATCCATACAGTGTTCCATAATCACAGCCGGTGATAAATTCATTGACGTTATTTTAACTTCTACTCTATTGCATATGTATTCACTATTCATTTAACTAGTGAACTTTAGAATCATCAAGCTGAAGGTTACAAGATAAAAAGAGTTGGAAGTTTGGATCTTCACCGGAATGAAATTTCAAATTGGAGTCAATGTCCAAAACTAGTTGGATAAAAGTTTAATTTCTAGTCTGAATGTTCACTGATTAAACATTTCCGATTTTGAGCGTTCATCAGATACAAACGCGAGGTCTTTCTTCTTAGGGTGTATCTCACATTATACGTGGCTAGTGTGTACGTACGACCGTACGTGGTTAGCCTGTGTAGTGGTTTGTGTACGCGGCTAGCATGTGTGCGTACGTGGTTTGATACCAATTACACGCCAAAAGCAACATAATATATCATATATTATCAATCAGTAGAAATTACGATCATCTTTCGGGCTGTAGTAGTTTGCACACTTGGATCACATTGCTATCGCAAAGTCGCAAAGATAATTAAAATCCAAGTATATTATAGTCCGTGACAAGTATGTATGACATATATGTGATAGTACGTTGTTATTAGTACCAATCACAATTGCATCACGTTATTCCAATCGCATCGCAAAGAGAATTAAAATCGAAGTATACTACTATAGTTGATGGTTTGGAACTTCATTCCATGTCTACGCCGATCGATGATCACGATATTATCAGCACGCCCCAGCCTTGAACGGTTGAACCCTACGGCGCCCCGGCCAACGTCGTAGAGCACCTCGAACGTCCGCTGCTGCACGTTTGCCGATGATGCCCAGGGAGCTGTCGTTGCTGTTGCCCGCGAAGGCGAGGCAGCTGTCCAAGATGATCCCGTTCGGGTCGAGGTTGACGACGGCGCCCCCGGAGAAGACTAGCGCGACCGTCGGTATGCTGACGCTGGACTGGCCGCTGAAGTCAAAGCAAGTGTCGAGGATGCCGCTCGGCGGTGCCGACGGGTACTGCTTCATCCCGGCCTTGAACGCCGACGACAGCGCCGAGTAGGCCGTCGCCGGCAGCCGCGTGAGGACCGTGCCGGAGTCCATGATCGTGCCGGCGGAGAAGACCGAGGTGGGGATGCTGAGTTGCTTCCCGCCCACCCTGATGGCCTGAAGGCGCACGCCGTAGAACGTGGGCACCTGGCTGCTCCTCAGCATCGGCGTCTTGACGAAGCCTGAAGTCCCGGCGCCGAGCGTGAGGAACCCGGAGGAGCTCGGCGTCGGCGGGAGGCAGTAGGAGAAGGCCGAGCCGAACGTCCCCGCCGTCTGTGACACCAGCGACTGCGCGCCGCCGCCGAGCCCCATGAGCCCGTCGGTCTGGTCGTTGAAGCCCGACTCGTCGTTGCTGCACCCGAACTGGAAGTTCTTGACGGCGTTGGAGCCCAGCGCGAGCGTGTCGGAGCCGTAGGCCCCCGTCGTGCTGGAGCCGTCGCCGTACGTGACAATGTACTGGCACTGGGAGCTGGAGCAGCCGTTGCCTTCCTGGCCGAGCTGCGTGCAGGCGGCGGAGCTGCAGGAGAACGCCGAGTACGTGCTGGACGAGCTGGGGTCGAAGAGTGGGTCCGCCTGGGAGTGGCAATTGGAGCACGTCTTGCACTGCACCCACGACACGTCACTGCCGGTGTCGATGAGCATGGTCTGGGTCTTTGCAGGCGAGCCCAGGCGTACGGTGATCAAGTACTCCAGCGTGTCCAGGGAGGTGCCTAGGGTCGTCGGCACCGTGGCGTCCGATTGCTGGACGTCACCAGAGCCGCTGTCGACGCTGCCGCCGGAGAACTTCCGCTGGATGTAGGCAGCTCGGAGCTGATCGCGGTGGAGCGTCTCCTCCAGAGTCGGCATCTTCTTGGTGGGCAACGGCGAGCATGGGCCGTGACGGTGATGCAACGCCACCGTGGTGGCACCGGACGACGACGACGGAACCGCTGAAACCATCAAAGCAACGGAAACGATGATTGTCATATATACTGCGCACAAAACAATCAACCAAGTGGAAATTGATGCTGGTGCGTGCACGGAGAGTGTAGTGCACTACCTTTGGACTCGGAGCAGACGGACTCGGTCCTCAGAGAACCAGTGGGCAGCAGGACCCTGTAGCTGCCATCACCACCTGCTTGAACAATGGGAGAGTGATAACTGAGAAAGAAGAGGACAAGAAGAAGGTTCGGAACAACAGAGGCCATGGCTTCTGTTCGCACACGAACACGTCACGCGTGTCCCAGCGACGAACGTGATGCGCAAGTCACGTCGCAAGGGGAGTCTCGTCGGGAGCGCGATACGCAGGACACGCCGGCGAGAGCTCTTGGAACCCGACACCCCACGCTCCGGGAGGGACCCCGTCGGGGAGAGTGGCGGCGATGGGCTGCCCTAGGTCGTCGGCCTGACCGCCCCTAGGACCTTGTGCTGCCGTGCAACGAAGTAGGCGACAACGAAGAGAAACTAGAGCTGAGAGAAAATAGCAGATGCAAAATAATATAGTAGATTGATTTGTGCGATTGTGTGTTGTCCATCGGCCATCACCCTTCATACATATTTATAGGGCGGCTGGTCTTTTAGGTGTACAAATTCTTTATGGAAAAAAGTCTACATCACCCCCTCAACTATGGGTGGTAGACTACATAATCCCAAACTTTGAAGCGGTCTATATCACCCTGAACTTTCAAAAAACCGGTCAAATTACCCCTAAAGCAGTTTTAAAAAATCATAGTAAATCAGAAAAATCGTAAAATGAAAAAAATCAAATTGTGTTAGACTCTAAATAAATAGATCTACACAATGAACATATAATATGGTATGCTTTAGTACAATTTTTTACAGCTATGAGGAAAAACAGAAATTTAAAGCTGCAGCAAAAAAATGAACTAAAGCATACCATATTATATGTTCATTGTGTAGATCTACTCATTCGAGTCTAACACAATTTGATTTTTCATTTTACGATTTTTCTGTGATTTACTATGATTTTTCAAAACTGCTTTAGGGGGTAATTTGTGGGTTTTTGAAAGTTCGGAAGGGTGATATAACCGTTTCAAAGTTTAGAGGGTTATGTAGTCTACCACCCATAGTTGAGGGGTGATGTAGACTTTTTCCAATTCTTTATGCAACAAGAAACAGAGTCGGAGTCCTTTTTGTTCACGATCAGGCAACTACGTGAATATCTTCCTATGCCAAATATAGTATGCATGCATCCTAAAAGCCTTCTCGGACTCCCAGCTCCTCTTTAATTAGCGCAACCTTTTCCAAATATAGTGTCTGTCGGACAATCTTGATCCCCTTGATCTGTTGGCATGTCGCTGAAGATATATGCAGGAATAGGCCCATGATGCCCTTTGTATGCTTCATGCAGCGACCTCTAATCATGTTTATTATTAATAGCAGCTCCGCAAATCTGTGAGGCTCAAAGATACTCGTGATGTCAAATTTGATCATCAACAGCTTCCTTTGCTTGCTTGCCGGCCAGTTGCCACTGTGCCAAGCAATGCTAGCTGCAGGAGCTGATGAGATATCAGAGCTGCAGTGAGTTGCCGCTAGCTTCAGAATGGCAGCTGCTTATATAGAGGGAGCAACGCGTGTAATCGGGTGCCCCGGCACCTACGCAACCAGGAGGATTCATATCACACGATGGAGACTCGTGGTGGACTAGGTAACAACGGTAGTGACGTGCATACATGGAGAGACGACCAAATCGGACCCCCAAGGCGTGTGGTCTTCTTCAACGGATGTTGCCGCCTTGATCAGCGCACAAAACGACCACTTTTGGATTCCTCGTGATAAGATTGGGCGTCCTTCCTTGGTAGACTGGATGGTTTATGATTAGGCGAGAACGTCATCTTTACTGAACGAACTCAGTCTACTTGAGTTCGGCCGGCCTGGAGGTTTAGGCAACTGTCTTGTTTAGGAATAGAGATTAGAGAACGATGCTGAATGCATATTAAAACCGTTCCATATATACAAATAAGTGACATTTTGGACAACGTACGGCCTTCAAAATATAACTTGAACTAGTGATTGTTTTCAACATATTTATAGAACATATATATAGAAACACTTTAATGCACTAGTCATGAGAGAGACGAGCAGACCCTCGCGCCGCCTCCTCCGCGGGCGCTCGAGGGGCACCGCGCCGCCGCCCAGCCTCCCTCCACCTCTCGGCCAGGCCGGGGCCGCCGCCGCTTCCTCGCCGGGCGGCGGCGGCCAGCGTCGAGCCCAACAAGGTTCCTCCACGCTTCCTTCTTCCTCCCTGTGTTTCCCCGTCCGCCCCCGTGCTTCCCCCTCCCTCCCTCTTTCCTCTCCCGGCGCCGGCGAAGCAGCCGATCCGGCCCCTTCTTGGCCGGATCCGGACCCTGCCTTGGCCGGATCTCGCAACCCGCCCGGCTCGCCCGGGGCGCCGGCGGCTCACGAGGCCCTAGGGTTGGCGACGGGTGCCCCTACCCCCTGCTGCGGGGCGAGGCGCACCGGAGCGGTGGCGCCGACCTCCCACCGGCGGTGGGTGGTAGGTCAGGGCCGGTCAGGGACCAGGCTTGCTGCTGGCGGTGCTTGCTGCCATGGGAGGTTCTTTGCCTCCCCTGTTCGTCTTTGGTGTCGCCTCACTGCTGGCGGTCTTTCGCGAGGGTCGGCGGCGTCGGCGAAGCTCCCAGTTTGGCGGCTATCGGCCTTCGCGGCGGCCGCTCGGCGTGCTGGCCACCACAGCCACGCCAGCTCATGGCGCGGGCGGGGCCCGCGCCTCCTCGGCGGCGAGGAGGATCCGGAGTGCGGTGGCACGCGGGCGGGGCTGTGCCACCACGCCCGGCCTTTGGCGGACAAGGGCGCTTCTACACCTTCTCGGGGGCGGCGGCCGGCTCTGGCGCGGGTGGTCCTTCTCGGGCCGCCGGTGTCAAGCGGACTGTGCGAGGTGGCGGTGGCAGTGCGGATGACAGCACTAGGGTGAAAACCCTCCCCTTCTCGGCCCTGCGCTGGGGGGCGGCGGCGGTGGCGCCCTCGTCATATACCTTCCTGAAGGCGTCATCAAGCGTGCCGTCGTCGCGGCTGCGGGACTCTGGGAACGAAAGTTCCAGTGGGTACTTCTCAACGCAGCTGGCGTCTGCGGGCGTCATCCCCTTCTTAAAGGCTCCGTTGAACCCATCGAGCTCCTACGTCACCTTGCGGCTCCGCAACATCTTCCTTGTCGCCTCAACGTCCCCGCCTTGCGATTGGCGCCTTGCTCCGTCTTCGTTCTGGCCCGCCTGTTCCGGGGTCGACGCAATCGTTGCCGCCGTCGTCGATGTCTGGCCGAGGGCCACCGGCGATGCGCTTTGGCGACCAAGGTTTCCACCGCATATTCGATGCAGCGTCCCATGAGCTTTGGTGGTGTGGGTTGCAACTTCGCCCTAACGTGGCGGCTTTGCCGTCAACTTGGCCGTCTCGCTCGGATGTCAATGCCATTGTTGTCGCCGTCGTCGTTGCTTGGCCGGGGGCCACCGACGTCGCACACCGCCTGGAGTTGTCTCGGGGGTTGACACCATTGTCTCGCCGTCGTCGTTGCATGGCCGTGGGCCACCGACGCTGCACCTGGATCCACCTCGGGCAGTCGCTGCTGAGGTGTGACGCCCCCTTGATGCTCGGCGGAGTGAGTCTCGGCGACCGGGACTTCCACTACTTTCATTTGGCGTATCCCGAGTTTAGGCCTAGTGATGCTGCACCGGCTAGCGTGTTGTGTTGGGTTGGGTGCCTTGGTGCCGTGCTTCTCTCTTTGTTTTTCGGCAATTGTTGCTGTCCCGTTTGTTGTGCCACTTGCTCGTGGTTGTGTGGTGTAGTGTTGCGTTGGATTGTTTTGTGTTGTGTTGTGCGGTGTTGTCTTGTTTGTTTGGCCAGTCTGGCTTCTTCTCTTAATGAAAAGACACGTGAAGACGTGTCCGAGAAAAAAAAAAAAAGAAACACTTTAATGCATGAAGCTTTTCGAAAAAAAATGGTCAGAAACCATTCAGGTTGTCTTTTTCTAAAAAGAGGAAAACTGCTGTAGGAGCCAAGAACGAAAACGAATCAATCGATAGACAACGGCCAACATTTTTTTTTCTTGAAAATTAATGCTCGCATGTTGCAATTTTGACCAATAGTCCTTTTTTTTTCTTTTTGCATGGGAGATTTGATTAAAGTAAAACTAATCAAACTTGCATGTAGTCTAGAATTCGATGTAAGCCAAATATTATTTATCTTAATCCACAATAGCCCCCCTTTTAAAACCCGATGGTAAGGTTTTTAGTGAATGTTCTATCTCTTATAGCTTAGCATATGTGGTACCTAGGTTCTCTAGAAATGCTCACCAGAATAGTGAGAAAAGGGGTTCTACTTATAACAAACATAACATAGGTTGCAACTGGTCAAGTTACGTTGGCAACAGTTTAATATGAACAAGACCCCCTTACTCTTAATTCTATGATGTTTAGAAGAAGCTAATAAGCAATCAGTTTGCCTTACTGCTTAATTAGTTTCTTCTAATAATAACGTAATATTTGTCAATATTATCATTTGGTACTACTATACAATAGCTTGCGTACTTGCGCACGTATTTGGCAGCTAATCATTCATCATGGAACGATGAGGAAACATAGTCATACATCATTGACTTCAAGTAATCTTGTGTTAATTTTATACAATAACTAGGTAAATGCCCGTGCGTTGCACGGGGAACAAAATATATAGACTATCTGTTGTTTGTCGGCGTTTTCGGGCGGGCGCCCGGGCCGGCGGCAATAAAAGAATTTATGTGTCGCGGCGCCCCTTCCCTCGATGGCGTAGCTCGAGATCGACACGGACACGGCGGATGTATCCTGGTTCAGACCAACGGGCGCTACGCCCAGCGGTGGTGGGTCCCTGTTCGTGTTACCTCGCTCACAGGGGGTGAGAGCCTGTAGTAGGGGATTTACAGGCGGTTGCAAGGGAGAGACGCTGGTCTCAAGCCTTGCGATCGTGGGTGTGGTGGTGGTGTAGTTCTAACTGCTTGGTCGGTCTATCGGTCGTCCCCCGTTAATGGGGTATTACTCCTCCTTTTATAGTGGAAAGGAGGTGGTAACATTTACATTGGCAGGTGCTTAGGTGGCTAATTCCGAGGCCGCACGGGTTGCATGTCGCGCCGAGGGTTGACGTCCGTCGTGAGCTTGGATGATGACACGCGTCCTGATCCGATGGCGATCGTGCCGCTCCCTGGTGCAACCCCGAGGGCCTGTGAGGCGTCCCTCACAGTCCACATGGCGAGGGGCGGCCCCAGGAAGGTTGGGGGCGACGTGTAGCGTGCCCGAGGGTCCGGCTCAACGTGGCATCGTGGCGGTTGTTACGGGAAATGAGCGGTGCTCCCCGATTTCCCGTGCCGTGTGGTGTAATGCGTCACCAAGACAGCTTTGTGTCCCATCGGTCGGATTGGGGAGAGATTTGGCGGTCGATTTGATCGAGCGTGTCGATGGCCCGACACATCGCTGTTGTGCGACCGCATTAAATGCACGCTGTTCCCCTTCCTTCCGGACGGAACCTCCCATGCCCGAGGGTGCGTGACCCTTGGTGGGATGGATGAGCCGCCCCGCCCGAGGTCTGGAGCGCTGGTCTCCCTCGGGCGAGGCGGAGTTTGTACGCCCGAGGATGGCTAGCTAGGCCGCCCTCGGTCGTAATGGTGCCCAAGCGCCCGAGGATTGCTCTCGGGCGGGACGGAAATCGGAGTGTGGTCCGAGGCTTGCGCTGGCAAGCAATGACGTCGTAGAGCGTCCTGGTCCTTCGATTCGTGAAGTTCCTCCCCCCCTTGTCATTTCTCGAGCGTAGTAAACGGTTGACAACTTGGCTATGGAGGAAAACAAGGCGGTCGTGGACTGGCTTGTCGATTGGGCGAGTATCGTACTCGGCGTCCGTCATAGTGGTGACTCCTGCGGGCCGTTTGTGGGCCATCGTCGTCTTTGTTGGTATTTGTGGCTCACGGGCCGGCCCCGGTCGCCCGGGCCGTCCTTCGTATGGGGGTAATGGCGGCTGAGTTTTCTTGGGCCTAGATGGGCGACGGTTTCTCATTATCATGAGAATGTCTCGGGGCCCAATATTTTGGTCCCCGACAAGTAGCCCCCGAGCCCCCGAGTGAGTGAGGACTCGTTCGGGGGGGTCCCGCCGCCTCCGTCGCCTCCTTTTGCTCGGGGTGGTTTGTCTACAAGGGGTGCGCGCGAGCGCACTCGTTGGGTGTAGCCCCCGAGGCCTCGAATGGAACGATGAGTTCCTTCGAGGTCTTAAATCTTTGCCCCGGCAAGATCGTAACGACTCTATATTGCGCTTGATTGTGCGAAGCTTGTTCATTTTGCGGGGGCAGCCGAGGCCTGCGCTTATGTGCGCGAGGTCGGCTCGGGCTTCCTCAACTTTTGGGCTACGCTCTGTGGCTCCCCCCCGAGGGGAGGAGGAAGGAGACTCACCTCGGTGCCCCGAAAGCCCGGCCGTGGTGAGCTTCGGTTGAACGTTGTAGCGGGTCGATTTAAGCGGGGTGCGTGCCCTCGCCGGAGCGAGGGTTGGCTATGTGATCAGGATTCACCCCATGAGAACCCCTCGGACCGTTTAGCGAGATCCCGGGGTTTGGCGGATCAACCCCCCGAGGGGCGAAGGCCTCCCACCGGATGGGACATCTCTATAAACGACCCCAGGGTCTTAAACACGTTCGGGAAATCCGAGCCCGGAGGGCGGGGGTATATTTGGTTGTGCATTTCCTTCCGTCCCCGGTTCGGGTTATCGAGGCGGCCGTCGAAACCCCCGTGGGCCCAGCACGGCAACCTGCGGATCGTAGGGTGCACGCGGACGTCGCCGGCCGAGGCTTGGTGGGAACCGTCGTCGAAATGACTTTTTTGCCCCTTAGGGTCGGGCGCTTTGGATGTGGATGGCCGGACGGTTATACCCTGGTGGGGAGACGGCGTCTCCCTGCCGTGCTGAGGCGGCGTGGCGGTTCAAGGCGTCCGATGGGGCGTGGCCCCGTGGGCTTCGTCGGGCGTGTCGAGGGGCGCCGGTGCATTAATCACCTTTGGCGGCGGCCCGGCCGCGCTTGCCGAGCCGTTGGATGGGCGGTTCTGTTCCATCATGGGCCGTCCACTCCGAGTCGATTCGATTGCCGGGCCGGCGGTTTGCCTTCCCTTCCCTATAAATACGGGGGTTGCCGCGTGGCGGCGGATAGTTGCTCCCTTGCTTCTCTGCCATCGCCTTCTTGCCTTCTTCTTTGTAGCAATCAAGAGATAGAAAGGTTGTCTTGGGAGAGATTTAGGGAGAGATTCACTTGCCTTGCGCTCGTGTGATCGGCATTCTTTGGAGGTCGCGGTTGCCATCTCTCCGATCTTCTTATGGCGTAGTCGGGTGGTGGTGACCAGGCGAAGGAAGTGCTTCGCCGAACCATGGTCGAGGTCGTCGGCGGACGAGGAGAAACTCCGGCGCCTTGTCGAGGAAGGGCTTCTCCGCCCCGGACCAGCGATGAGAATCCGGAGTGGATAGCCCAGATTGGACCGAGGAGGAGCCGAATCCTCCCCGACGGTTATGTGGTGAGCCCGATCGATCTTCACCGGCGTGGCTTCGGGATGCCGGTGGTCGGTTCATCCGGCGATCCTCCACTACTATGAGATCGAGCTTCACCATCTGCCCCCGAACTCGGTCTCCCAGGCCGCCATCTTCGTCACCCTTTGCGAGGGATTCCTGGGGATCGAGCCGCATTGGGACCTCTGGTTGTGGTTCTTCAAGGCGGATCTTACAACCGCATCGGTGGCGTAGGGCCGACCGCGGAGGGCATCAAGCGTGTTGTTGGTGGCTCGCGCTCCGGGTTAGCGCGGAGCGGCGGCGCGAACCGAGCTGATGGGTACATCCTTTCCAAGCTTACCTCCTCCAACAAGGGGTGGCAGGATCGGTGGTTCTACCTCCGCAATGATGGGAACGTGCTCCCGGCATATCCGGGCGAGTCCTCAAGATCCATCCAGAAGAAGTGGGCTGGGGTCCCCCTCGGAGATCCACCCCTACCGGAGGGGTTGAGACAAGGCGGTCCCTACGTCTTCGGGAGAAGGAGGTGAATGCCGCCGCCGTGGTTGCTGCCTTCCACCGGGCGTCGGGCCGCCGCCTTTGATGGATCGTCCCTTGCTTATGTGCAAGATGGCGCTGGAGCTTCCGGCCTTGACGCGTGCCAGATGTCAGGCCTTCTGCTTTCCGCCGACGACCTGGCCAAGAGGGTGAGGGATGCGTTGGGGTCCAACACCCCATCACGTATTCCCGAGATCCCGATGCGCCCCGACCGAGGGTACATCTCCCTGGTAAGCGCTTCTTGGCCTCGGCGTTTTTGTATTGCTTCGTCGCATAGCTGTTATGGCGGTTCTCACTTATCCCTCCTCGCAGGGTCGTATCAACTACCATGACTCCCCTCCTCCCGTACCAGCTTTGGATGCCGACCGTCGGGCTGCGAACCGCGCCCGGAACGAGCTGCGAGAGACCCTGGCACTGAAGAAGGAGGAGAGGAAGAGGAGGAACGTGGCTCGCGAGATGCGCCGGCCGATTTCTTGAAGCGGGGTGAGTCGCCCGATCTTTGAAACCACCGAGGAGGATGACGATCCGGAGGACGAGTTCTGCGTGAACTCGTCGGATGACGACATGGCGGCTCGGTTGGACCGAGCAATGGGGTTCTCCACCCGATCCGGGCTCCGATACGAGCCCGAGCCCGGCCCGAGACGTCGGGGTGCGGAAACCCGCGCGCCCGAGGGTTCCTGCGGTCGAGTCCTCGGGACTATCGGCGTTGGTCACGTTGGCACCTCGGCGTCGCAGGGCGAGGCCGGAGGGAAGCATCGACGCCTCCGTTGCGAGTTCCTTGGCGTCCGGCACGGTTCGGGGGACGAACAGCGACCCCTTGTCGATCCGGCCCCGTGCGTACGGGCGTGGCGGAAGAGACGATCGGCGCGCATCAAGCGCGACGCCGAGGTCGGAGCCGCCCCGAGCCTCGGTCCCGCCCCAAGGCGATCCCTCGGGCGTTGTGAGTTCCCTGTCCCTTTTGCTGTATGTCCGTTTTTGTCTTGTTCTTGGACTCCCTTTTGACATTGGTTCGTCTTCGAGAGCGCGGGGCCCTCGGCTTGTCCCGCATCCCAAGAAGGCCCCGAAGGTGGGCGCTCTGGGCACCATTTTGGGTCCCGAGCCGGGGTTTGTCCCGCCCCGAGGTTGGTTCCTCCACGTCGGCAGACCCAGGAGCCCCGGGAGGGTCGGACCCGAGCCAAGGGGCCAAGGTTTCTTCCGTCGAGGAGCCGCATGTCCCGGAGGAGGTGAAGGTGGGTCGGCCTCTGTTGGTATTTGTTAACCTACAGAATATCGTGGATAATCCGCAGCGACGGATACCAGGTGAACACTTGCTCATTTTCTCCTCTCTCTCACTTTTCTCTCCACTCTTAGAATTTTTGAACATTTGGCTTTTTCATAGCTGTACCTTTTTCAATAATTAAAATTATGGAAGATAGAGATTAAAACTTTTTTAGAGCATGGATACTTTAGTGAAAGCAGTGTATGTGATCTTGATCTTAGACTTTAGACAAATTTCAACATGGGTCGTGGTTTTGACAAAGCTCAACACAAGAAAGCAACAATTAATTAGATATATCTTTAATGATTGCTACGGCTCTATTAGGATGTATCATTGATCACAAAAGGAGAAGCATAACTAATGATTTTAATATTTTGAAATAAATAACTCTCCAAAGACAAGATAAAAGAAAGATGATCTCATTATTCTAACTTTATTATTTCTCATGTTTTAAGCAATTAAAGCATCCCAACAAGTGACAGGTATATGTAGGAATTTAATCATGCAAAACTTTGTTCATGGGTTAACAAGACATCTTTTTTCATATAGGAAAACATACCATAACAGAAAAGACTTATTTTAATTCGGAACGGAAAGTAATTTGCGAAAATTGAAAAGTTTTAGGAAGCAAACCCCGGCGGTGGGACGAAGCGGGGCCTACGTGGGACAGGCGGGGGCGGTCGGCCTCCCACCGGACCGTGTCGGGGCGCTAGTTCGTCGTGCGAGTCGATGGTTCCGTCTTGGTTCAATTTCTTGATTTTGGTCGCGAAGAATTCTGTTGGTCGTCGAGGATCTCCCCACACTTATTTTCCGTTATCTTGCATACAAAGCATGGTGGAGACAAAAACATATCGTAAATATATGGAGAATAATTGACTCAACTTGTGGATGACTTCCATAAGAGCACTTTATTATATAATTCGAATCCTAATATTTAATAGTAAACTAATTTTGACTAAACCGAACTAAACAAATTAATCGAACTAACTTTTATAACTCACATGCTAAGACTTATTAACTCGTATATAATAACTAGCTAATATTAAAAAAGATAAAGTAGCAATACTTATCGTGATAAGCTGAGGTGCTCTCCCCAAACCTGGATCTTGAAGTAGTCCTTTTCGTTCGTCCTTGGAACTTCGTTTGCTGCGGGTTCTCCTTAAATGTTCTCCCTGCAAACATTAATTCGCATATACCCGAAGAAACAAATTCTTGGAACATATTGTGAGCCTTCATGTGCTCACGTATTTTTTGATTTTATTTTTATGCCGCCACAACAAGGAGTGCTTGCATGGGGCTTAAAAAACCGATCGTAAAGCAAGTAAACATATTTTTATGATTTTTTTATGCGGGTATAGGAAAGTAAATATGCTAAAGAAAATATGCTAATTTAAATATGCCGTGTAGAAAATAAATATGTAGATAAATACTTGAGTTACCTCTTGGTGAGAATTTTGAGTACTTACTCCCATGGCGTGCGTCATCGATGGCATCTCGTCGGAATGTCGGTAATGCGAAATGGTGCCTTCAATGATCTCGGCGAGTGGCGTAGATGAGGTGGCCGATGGAGATGGTGTTTGTTCAGTTGATGACGCGGGTAGTGGTAGGTCTTGAGTGTTCGGTTGGTCGGGGCCGAGCGAACTTCTTTAATCTTTCTTAATGTCTTCCTTGTTCGTCAACTCCGTTCCAACCGGTCTTGTGATTTTTAGCGGCGTCTCAGCGTCTTGTTTTTTCTTGGGTCTTGTGGTGAGGTAGGTAATAGTGGTGGTGTAAGGCCCTCTTGATGGAGTATGGGGATGAGCGTTGACCCATTACTCTTGTCAAGTGGTCTACTCCTCCGGTCATGTCGTGCTCACTTTGATCTTCCTTGGTCACTCCTCAAGTGCATCATCGATCTTAATAGCCACTTGGTGATGGCGTTGCCCATGTTCTTCGCCGATTCACCGCTTGAAGGAAGATTGGATGGCGGCGGTGGCAAAGCGTCTTGTTTAGTGTGCATATTTGTAGGTCGGGGACTTCCACTTGTAGGAATTGGGAAGTAAGACTTCTCCTCTTATTGCGCAAAGTGAGTCCCGCTTTGCAAAAGACAAGGTAGAGATCAAGTGCATGGGCTCGTTGGTGGGAAAACACCATCAGAACTAAAATTTCATTTACTTCTACTCTAACCTTGTGGGCACATTGAACAAGATAAAGATAATGTATAAGTTCATTTATGACAAGGGTGGTAAGATCGAGAAGATAAATCTAGCATGTAAATATTTTTAGCAAAATAATGAGCGAACAAGAAAGTGATGCTAGAAACAGTTTTAAAAAGCTAACATGTCGAGTTAACAAGATTGAATCATGTGAAACTATAACTCTAGCATGTTTGACTTTTCATTTATGAGAATGCCATAGTAAAGAGGAATTAACGACAACTTACCTCAAGGTGTTACCTTTATTATTGGAATATGATGGCGCTATTACACCTTGTGGTGGTCCTTCTCTTCTTCTTGAGTGGCATGTGGAGTGACAGGTGCATGTCAGGAGGAAGAGGATGGCTTAATTATCTTCAATGGAATTGGCCTCCCTCCTTGATGCTTCCATCACCCATGAATTCCTCCTTCGAGTGAGTGATTCTGATTGTGGATTTTGTCTTGTGTCACTCTTGTTCTTCTTTTTTTTTCGCTTATCGGGAATTCTTTTATCCATAAGTCATGTCTCACATGTCTTGCTCAATCTCTAGTGAGTTCATCTCGACCTCCCCAGTCCAAAAAGATATACCAGCATCTACTATAGTGTACTATGGTTCAAAAGTCAACCTAGACACCACGTCTAATTTGATTTAGGAAGGTGTTCTAACCTAAGCACCACGCTTAATTTAAAAAGCCTTTAGAAGAAAGATCACCACACCTTATGGTTTCGGGAATCAAACTAAACACCATGTTTAACTTTCGAGCCATGAAAACAATTTAAACTAAGCACCCTGCTTAATCTAAAAGGTGTATGAAAATACTTCAAAACCTAAGCATACTATAGCAAACAACGGTAGCATGAAAGCATTGCAGAGATTTTTTCAAACGAGAGATGATAGAGCATGATGAGTGTTTAGCAGATTGAGCATGCATAAAGGTAAAGATAACCAAGCTAGTGTAGCAACACGACAATAAATGTTTCTATGTATGTAATTCAATGTTGCATAACGATTTGGTTGGACATACCTTGTATTGTCATCCTTCATTCTTCTTTACTCCAAACCCGGCATGGTTAGTGACAAGAATAAGAAGAAAAAAAAATTTTATAATCATATGCTCATAATGTAGGGGTATATAGTGATATATAAGTCTTTATAGTATTTCCCCTAGAGTGCTTGTTTTTTAGGACAAAAAGCTCGTCCTTGGGAAACTTTTAAATTATGAATTAAGATGATGAAGTGGTTTCCCTTATATTGCCGGTCTCAAAATTTCAAGCCGTAAGAAAATTCATCAACAACCACCCTTTCTAAATTTTTAAGAAAGAGAGTATGAGGGGATGGAGATCTCATGTGCGGCAAGAATTGAGATGGCAATCAATTTAGGAGTTTTCAAATGAGCATGGACTAGGTGGAAAAAGTTCCATTTATGAAGTAGTCTTTATGCTCATTGATGTTCTCCGGAAAATGCGCTCCTTTTGGTCTTCCTTAGATCGTTCATAATATTTTAGGATCGTGAGGAGACGTAAGAAAAAAGGGCACAAGAGGATTCATTGGGCTCAAGGATGTGGTTAAAGATGGGTTCGAAAAAGAATTATCTAATTTGAACATAGAAAGAGAGAGACAGGAGTGGCTTCTTGATGGCTTTGCTCTCTTCCTATGGCATGATTAGATATGCCATCCTTGAGGTTCCCCAATGTTCTTGCGTAGCAATAAAGGTGCTTTCTAAGAGATTATCTCAAAAGAGGTTTGGATTATATATGGTCTCTTGTGAAGCTTTTGGAAGTTCATGAAACTCATCATCTAAAGAGATATCCAAGGGTTGAATTTCTTCTCCCTTAAAGGTTTTTAGCGCATTGATGGTTTGGGGTCGATAGCTAAGTCTTGGGATTGGAGTGATGGTGATATAGCTATCAGAACTTCTATTTTTTTAAATTTGGAGGATGATTCTTCTTCCTTTGGGTGGTCATAAAGAATGCTAGTATATGGGTTTCACCCATTTGAGTTCGTCAAAGCAAACCTTGCTTAAAAAGGGAAAGAAAAGGTTCCTCAAAACTGCATGATGATCATGCGCACAACACTTTCATGATGTCGGCAAAGACTCCTATCATAGAAGATATGATCCCGCTTCTCACTCACGAGAAGTATTGCTTCATGATCATTTTGATCAATCGTAGGCGTAGCTAATGGCGGATGTAAGGATGAGATCTAAGGATTCTAGTGGCGAGCTTCCGCTTAAGGGTGCGATATAAGATAGATAAATATGTAATCAATTGATCCCACGAAAAAAAAGATGAGAAGATAGAATAAAAGAAAAAGATAAAAGTATAGTACAAGATTTAGCTATAGTTTTTCAACGTGGTCTCAAACCGTTCTCCTCGACAACGGCGCCCGAAATGCTTGTTGGTATTTGTTAACCTACAGGAATACTATGGATAATCCACAAGTTTAACGGATACCGGTGTGAGCACTTCACCCGGGAATAGGGCTTTAAATATCGAATCCACAAGGAGAAAGTGAGAGAGTATGTTGAGGTGTATAGCTAAATCCAGTGGCTATAAAACTAGATTAAAGAGAGGTAAGGAGTTCTAGTAGGAAGGTCTTGTTTTCACTTCAAGTAAATCATTTGCACATTGTTCTTAAGAGGGGTTGTCATGAAGAAACTCTTAATAAAGGGATTCTACACTAACAACGCAGGGTCTCCTATGATTTCTATAAACGGGGGCTTGAGGGATACAAAGGACTCAATAGTCTTTGTCACCACTACGATCACCCTTAACGGTTGGTGTTTCCTCAGGCCTATAGAAGGTATTCGTAATAAGCTAGTCAATCTAAGCACCACGCTTACATTAATCTAACAACTTCAATTCAAGAGC
Source organism: Hyparrhenia diplandra (assembly GCA_015847255.1). Lineage (NCBI taxonomy): Eukaryota > Viridiplantae > Streptophyta > Magnoliopsida > Poales > Poaceae > Hyparrhenia > Hyparrhenia diplandra. Next base: position 100,518 of record JADLZK010004766.1, read on the forward strand.
GACGAGGGAATCAAAGTAATCTTATCAAAGAAATACGAACCTTAAGAACAATAGAGACAATACCACTTACTCGAATGGAAGTCGAACAATCCACAAGATCTCAGAGTCGTGTTCCAATGGCACCAACTCTAGAGGAAGAAGAAGATGGAGGCGCCGGCGACTCCGGGCCTTCCTTCAAATCCGCCTCAACCGCGCTCTAATTCTCTCAACTTGAAGCTCTACTCTCAACTCTAATCTAAGGCTTCTAGTTCTACATCTTGTCTAATCTTTTACTCGTACTGGGTGGGCTTGCTTATATAGTCGGGAGGAGGTACCGGTGTTGGATTTAGATACAACTCATACTCCACCGTCGCCCTCGGATCAAACCGACATTAAACGAGCGGATTAGATTGCGTCTTAGAGGCGGTTGGAGAAGCTTCTGGAAGCAGGGCTGATGTGGCGGAGGGGGAGGCCGGCCGGCCGGCTAATATCGGAGCCGGTAGGCTGGAGTGGGGCCCACTCCCGAGGTCCGCGGCCGTCGTGGCTTCCGGAGTCTTCTAGATGATGTATTTTCGGGTGTTGGGAATCTTTGACGTCGGGTGTACTCCGAAACCTTCTAGACTTTGTTTAGGAGTTGGATTATGTTGCGTTGCGTAGTCGTATTGCTCGCGAACTCTACTGTTTTCCTGTTAAGTCCCTGCAAATCACAACTTTACCAAAACTCATGGAAATCGTTAGTAGAAACCCCTAATAAGGTTATCTAATTATATTTTAGTCCTTTTCCATGTTTAGTTGACAATTAAAAGTATACGTTAATATGTGTCAACACCTCCCAACCGATGGTGGTTGACCTGGAGAGCCCGGTCAGGCCGCGGGCGCCTAGTCCGGTCCCGTTCGAGGGGGTCCTTGGTGAGACCGCCCCTCCCGAAGCACCGGGTTCCTTCACCCGGGAATTTTCCCAGGAGGAGTTGTTCGAGGCGGCTGAGACGCGTGAGCCCCTACGTGTGCCGGTGCCGTCCGAGCATGAAGCTCATGAGGGATACAATCCCGACTTCCCGTTGCTCCATGCTCCTGGGCTGGAGGTGGCCCTCGGCGGGGCGCCGCGTGAGCCCCTACGTGTGCCGGTGCCGTCCGAGCACGAAGCTCATGAGGGATACAATCCCGACTTCCCGTTGCTCCATGCTCCTAGGTTTGGAGGTGGCCCTCGGCGGGCGTCGTCTTCGATGGTGGCGGAAGGTGCCCGTGATTAGCGGCGAGGGGCCCCTGGACTTTACTGGTGCTGGGTTCCCGGTGCGGGAGGCTGCCGGCGGAGGCGTCTTCCCGAGGAGCCGGCTTCATTGGGGTGGCCCTCCTTGACTGGCAGGCGACGCGCGGGGGGCCGGCCGCCATGGTGATCGACGACCGTGCCGGGTCATGGCGTGGAGGTCTCACGGCGAGATCCGCCGATGGGTGGCGGATGACTGGCGAAGATCGGCGGAGACGCCTCGGTCGTCGGCGAAACCCGATCGCGGTGGCAATCTGGTTGTTGTCTCTTGTCGAGTTTTTCTTGTGTCGCGTCATGACTTGGCGCCTCCATCAGAGCCTCGGCGCTTCGACGGGAGAAGTCCGAAGCTCCTCCGCCGGAACGTCTTGAACTGGGAACGCCCTTGGTCAAACTCGGGTGCGGTTGATCCGGTCCCAGCGAGCGTCTCGGCTCACGGCGCCGGCGAGGAGAGGGAATCTAGCGGAGGGCCCTGGCGGTCGAGCTTGCTGCGGCCAAGGCCGAGGGCGACAAGGCAACGGCCAAGATGGCTCGGATGAGCCGGGATTTTGAGGAAGCGCGGGCGGTCCCTCCTCGGCCCTCGGGCGGGAGGCCAACGAGGAGCGGGACCGGGGAGGGAGGAGGTGAAAAGGCGAAGCGAAATGTGCAATGCCTTGAATACCCGCGTCGGGCCGGTATCCGAGGGGAGGCCCTTCGGAAGGAGAAGAGCCAGCTCGGTCGTCGCCGCCGCCGAGCACAACGAGATCTTTGGGTTGGCAATTGAAGTGCCAAGGTTTGTCTCCTTCCTTTGGTATGTCCTCCTCCTCTTACTCTTGCTATGTTCTTTGAGCCGATGCTTGTGGTTGTCGTCGGGGAGGCGGAGAAGGTCCGGACCGAGGCCGTGAGCACCGCGCCCACCTTCCAAGGGCTGGATCAGGAGCAGAAGTCCCACCAGGAGCTGGAGGAGGCCCTGTCTGACTTTGTCCGGCGCTTTGGGGCGGATAACCTGGAGGTCGGGCCCTCGGCCCGCACTCGCTTGAGCGCCGTCGGTGGATTCCTTCGGTCTGAGCTTCGGAATGCTTTCGGACCGGGAGTGCGGACTTGTATGGCGGTGTTTGCGTCGCACTTCAAGGAGATCACAGCGCCTTAGGAGTGCCGGGCGAATGTCGCGCGCGCGGCTTCTTCCTTGGCTCTGATGATGAAGACGCGGATCCCGCCGAGAAGGCCGCCGCCGATGCCGCCATGACCAAGGAGCTGTATGACTCCGTGGAGGAGGCCGCGGTATTGTTGGCCTCACGCTTCGAGGATGAGGTGTGCCCCGTACTCCCCCCCATAGAATCCACCTACTTTGCTTCGAGGTTTCTCCTTTTCGTAAGATAATAGGCACTAGTGCCTCGGGGATGCCCCGCTTAGTTAGATTATCTCACTTGGGATTTTCGGGCGTATGCGACCTTCGCAGCTTAAACAATTGATCCGAAAGAACGTAAAAGAACTTTTTGCTGAAAAAGGTCTTCAAAAAAGAAAAGATTGAGGAGGGAAGGGGTCCCCCCCCCAGAGGGGGTCCCCGGGTAGCCCCCGAGGGAGTTTTAGCCTTGCGCTGGACAAGGCTAAGACTCCCTTGAAATTTGCACAAAAAGCCTTTTCATAAAAGATGTTGATCTTTTATTGAGCGAAAAGAACAGAAAGAAACATAAGTGTTCAGCTTTCGTGCAAGTTTAAGGATAGAAACGACGTAGCTGTTCTATGTTCCATGCGTTGGAGTAGACCTCGCCCTTCTCGTTCTTGAGCTTGTATGTTCCGGGCCTGAGTACTTCGGCGATGAAATATGGCCCTTCCCATGGTGGCGTCAACTTGCGGCGCCCTCTGTTGTCCTGCCTCAACTTGAGTACAGGATCATTAACTTGGAATTCCCGAGGCTTCATACGCGGGCGTGGTATTTCCGAAGTGCCTGCTGATATCTCGCGGAGTGTATCAGCGCAACATCTCGGGCTTCATCAGCCTGGTCGATGGAGTCATGCCTTGCTTGCAGGTTGCCTTGCTCGGTGTAGGCTCGAAGCCTCGGGGATCCGTATTCGATGTCGGAAGGCAGGATAGCCTCGGCCCCGTAGACCAGAGAGAAAGGAGTGAAGCCCGTGGCTCGGCTCTTCGTCGTCCGAAGGCTCCATAAGACTGATGGAAGCTCCTGGTACCACCTTCTCCCTAGCTGGTTTAGTTGACCGAAGATCCTCGGCTTGAGTCCCTGCAAGATCATGTCGTTGGCGCGTTCCACCTGGCCGTTGGTCTTCGGATGGGCTACGGCCGAGGTATCAACCCGGATGCCGTAGTCATCGCAAAAGTTCAGGAATTTCTTCCCCACGAAGTTGGTCCCATTGTCGGTGATGATGGAATTTGGGACCCCGAAATAGGAGATGATGTTCGTGAAGAACTTCACCGATTCCTCTGACCGAGGGTTGACCACGGCTCGGGCTTCAATCCACTTGGAGAATTTGTCGATGGCGACCAAGACGTGAGTGTGCCCTCCCGGCGCCCTTTGTAGGGGACCAATCATGTCCAGCCCCCATACCGCAAACGGCCATGTTAGTGGTATGGTTTGGAGGGCTTGCGCCGGGAGATGTGTCTTTTTCGCGTAGAATTGGCACCCTTTGCAGGTGCGCACGATTTGATTCGCATCTCGGACCGCCGAGGGCCAATAGAAGCCTTGTCTGAAGACTTTGCCCACGTGGGTCCTCGGGGCGGCGTGATGACCGCATTCCCCTTGATGAGTGTCTTCGAGCAGTTCTCTTCCCTCTGCCGAGGGTATGCACCGCATGTATACTCCCGAGGCTCCTCTTCTGTAGAGTTCTTTTTTCTCACCAATTAGCGCGAAGGATTTGGCCCTTCGGGCTAAGCCGGCGTGCTTCGGTCTTGTCCTCGGGTAGTTCACCTCGGGTGAGGTATTCCATCGGCCCGCTTCCTCGGTCGGGGATCGGGTCGATCGCCATTGCCTCGGGCATTGCTTGACTGGTTGTGCCTTCTTGAGCCCCGAGGACGTTTCCGAGGGGACGTATCTTACCGACGGTTCGTCGAGATCTCGGTGAGTACGCGTTCGGGGGCGGTACCTCGGATCGCCGCAACCTTGGCGAGCTCATCCGCGAAGCCGTTATAGCGCTGGGCGTATGCTTGTCTTTGGAGCCCATGGAATTTCTCCTCTAGCTTGCGAAGTTCTCGGCGTATGCCTCCATCTTGGTCATGGCATGCCGAGTCCTTCATTACTTGGTCGATGACCAGCTGCGAATCCCCCGGTTTCCAACCGTCGGATCCCGAGGTGCGCGTCAGGATCCGTTGACCGCTGCCACCGTGATACGTGACGTTGTTGGAGGCCGGGAAATGCGGTCGGATGACATACCTTATGTGAACCCGAGGGGTGAGATGAGGAGTAATCCAGCCCCCGCGCCTGTCTTCATCATGGACCCGTCGAAGTACATGGTCCAGCACTCGCCTTGGATCGGGGCCGAGGGTAGCTGGGTGTCAGTCCACTCGGCCACGAAGTCGGCTAGGACTTGGGACTTGATTGCCTTGCGTGGTAGGAATGAGATTGTCTCACCCATGAGCTCCACCCTGTTGGTATTTCTAACGTCACTAACTAGTAATGGCGTTTAGAAAGATATCGATGTTGCTTCGAGATAAGACTAAAAAGAAATATTCATTGCGGAGTTCATAGCATATCCGAAAAGGTTGTCATCCCTATAGTTAAACTAGTAATATGCAAGGAATAAAATATTCGTACTATGCCTTGATAACTTCTTAATAAGTAAATAAACAATTATAACTGGGTATCCGCATAGCGCACAGATATGAATATACCATTGTAGCATTTTAACAGGGAGTAAGAACCAGTGTTGAATTTATATCTACCACGAGGGAAAGAAGTCTTCTATCATGAATTAACTATGCATAGGTGCTAAACATCTTAATCATCTCTCGTGTGCAAAGCTTAAGTGTTAAACTTATCAATTAATTAAACAAGGATCAAAGTTCACAATAAAGATAATGATAAAGTTCTTGATAAATAGATTCAACCAAAGTCATATCTAAGTGGGCGAAAATATAGCAATTCATAGGCTAGCTAGCATTAGAAACTCCAATATGTAACTCTAAACTATAAGTTAGGATCTACTCAATTAGTGCAATACATCTAACAATCATTGAAGAAAGACTAATTAAATCCGGACATGAGGACGAGAATCCGTGAAGACTAAGGCCGAAACTTAGAACAACCGAATAATATCATCCGCTAGGCCTACATGCGGGGATGGATTGCAAAAGGACTCAATGGTCTTTGTCACCACCACGATCTACCACACGACCCGGCACATAGGGTGCAAACGCAGGTAAATAAGATCTAATCACCACGATTACATCATCTCTACCACTCACCTTCCGATCTAGATGATGAGCGTTATACGAATCCATGCATGAACATATGATAATTCAACTATGCTAAACGTGTAATCAAAGTAAATACTAGAACAAATAATCTCGAATATAAACATGATTGTTGGTATTTATTAAGTGCAAAAAAGAATATAAAGGGTTCATTTAAAGAATAAATATACCATTGTAGCTTTTAGGGAGTATTCAGTATCGTTATTTATATTTTCCACAGGGAAGCAAGGGTAAAGACTATGATAAATCAAAATCATGTATCTACTAACTTAATATACCAACTAAACTAAAGTGAGGGGGTAAATAATGTATATGATATGTATGATAATTAATAGCATTTAACCGAGGAGAATATTATAATATAGAGTAGATAACTAGGTCGAGAGGACAACGGGGGAGAGATCTAGGTTCTGAATACTTCTCTAGTACTTTGGTTCTATGATAACAATTATTCTAATACACTTTGGAGCGGCGGTACCGTCCGATCCTCGAAAAAGACTGGGAAAGGGTGATCGGGGAAGGCCGCCAAAAAGCTCTGAAACACCAACCCGAGCGTGGTGGATTACAAAAGACCGACAGGTTTGTCACCCCAGGGCTACCACAACTAACCGTGGGATTGGCGCAACCTCGGGTAACCTATAGCCTAGACACCACGCCTACACTATAAATTACTACTCTAGCTACCTAGCATAACTAGAGCCCTCAATACGGCGGAGATCCCATGCAATAGTATAATAACTATATCAATAACATGAAAGGCATAAAAGTACTAGAAAAGATATATCTAATTATGGCATAAAGTCTAATAGAGTTGAGATACAAAGATATACGAGTAACGCTGAAGACTTCTCGAACCGGAACGCTAGTTCGCTCTCCCTAACTCTCTACTAGATCTATTCTATTACATTGTAGCTGTCTAATCTAATTCTCTAATATTAACGAGAGAGACCATCCATTCATGGGACAATTCTCAAGTCAATCTGGTACATGGCTCCTAGGGGTGTAGGGTTACATATATAGGGGTCTCTGGCCTCCCTCCACCTTTAGCAAGCAATATGGTACTAAACCTTCCACCATATCTAATTATAATGCACATAGCCTTTATAGGCCAAATTCAGTTTAGGCCCAATTAATCCCGCGACTCTTGTTTCTAGAATATTCCATTATTTGTAAATTCATATCTTCTTATTCTGAACTCCAAATATAGCAAATGATATATCCGTTTCGATCGTCTCGACGAGCCCGTCGCAGTGGTGTACTCAAATCCATCATTTGACATCGTCTTGTGTGATGGCATTTGGCTTCTCTTTATTTGGTGCTTATAGGATTAGATGTCAAGGCCCATTTATCTTGTAGATTTGACCCAATTGTACTGTTCTCGGAATCACTCTCTAAAATAAACAAAACACCAAAACTTGTGGAATTCATTAGTAGCAAACCCCTAAGTCTATGTTGATATTCATTTATGCCATTTCCTATGCTTAGTTGATTATTTAATATTAACGTTAACAAGCGTCAACAATGATCAAGATATTCATATTAAGAACGTAATGCGGAACTTGAAGACTACTTACAATGAAGAACTTACAAGAACGAGGCCTGATCTTGAGCCGGCCTCAAACGATCGAGGCGGATTTCTCCCTTCCTACTAGTTCTAATCTTGATTGCTACTCTTCCTAAAGCGATGTTTCTGGCGTGGGATATGACTTGGATCTTGAAGCGTTGTTCTTTGAATTGAGAACTTGATGATCCGAAAGGGGGTCTAGGGGTCTTTATATGTGGGTCTTCTTACGTCCCTTCGGCTTCGACAAACGATGTGGTACTAATCTTGTGTTGGATCTTGATCCATCTCGTGCTTCTACCGACGCCCTCGGATCAAACCGTCATTAAACAACCGGTTTAGATTGCGTCTTAGAGGCGGTGGAGGAAGGTTTCGGAGACCGGGCTTGCGTAGCCGCCAAGCGAGGGCGATCGGCCCCATTATTGGGCGATCGGCCCGAGGGGGTTCCCCTCTCTGGGTCCCGTCGTGCGTCGTGGCTTACGGAGTCTTCTAGATGATGTTTTCTTCGGTGTCAAGTTTGGTCCACGTCGGGATTAATCCGAGCCTTCTAGAGTCTTTTCGGAGTTGGATTGCGTTACGTCGCGTAGAAGTCGCATGGCTCGCGAACTCTCGCTTTTTTTCTGTTTAGTCCTCGCAATTCACAACATTACCAAAAGCGATGGAAATATGTTAGTGACACCCTATTCTAGGTTGTTATTATGATTTATACCCCTTTCTTATGTTTAATTGATTAATAATTTTATATGATAACAAGTGTCAACAAACTCCCCCAAGCTTACCCTTTGCTAGTCCCTAGCAAAGTTATATGCTATAGTAGGATCAGGAGTTGCTACTACGCTTTCATACCTCGAAGTACTATGTTTATCGAAATAAATCCTCCTCTTAACAGATTGCTCTCTCATACATTTTACCATGGGGTGTATGAATCATAAGCAAGATAAAACAATCAAGTTAAGTGCCATGTCTCAAATTCTTTGATCAACTATCATCCCGAGTTTTGCAATATTTTTCAAAAGAAACTCGGAGATCCTATGTATGACCCTCTTAAGCGGATGGTGGTAGTGGAGTAGGACATACATAGTGGGATGATAGTGGTGAAGTGAATGAGGATGAAAGGTAGTAAATAGCCTTTAGCCTTTTCTAGTATTTTTCTTCTCAAGCATCTTGGACTATATCTCTCTTTCTAAAATTGCTAGGACACAGGCTGTCCATTCTTGGAGAGGTGGGCTTTGCCCGGACTTGTGTCCATTTTCTCTCTCCTTAGAGATGTGGGCCCTACTCACCCTCGGACACGTGTCCATTATTCATCTCTAAATATATTTTTATTATTAGGGAGGTAGGCCCTTCTCGCCTAGTATGACTTTTGTCCATTACTCTCCCTCTCTCGTCTCACTTTTTCTCTAGATATTCATTTTTTCTTTTCTCTCTTTTTTTCGAATGTAGCCCAGCCTCTATAAGAACACCGAGAGAGACATATCCAAAAGATTGCAAGAGTTTATTTTTTTATAATTATGGCTAGCGGCTTAATGGAGTATGGGGAGGCGTGCTTACGAGTTAGAAGCGGCGTATTTAATGGAGTGGGATGATCTTGATGTGAATGATAAACTCTTAAGGGTCATAGCTAAAGGAACTCATCATGTAATTTTATAATTTTTAAAGATAAAAACCGAGGAGTCAAGTATCTCTAAGAATATGATAAAGCAACAGCTCAACTTTTCATGTTCTTTTTATCTTTTAATGCGAAGACTTCAGATTAAGCATGTGCTTCCCACAGGTGTTGGGTTTAGAGCAAATTTAAGCATTTAAAGCTTTGGGAGAATCTAAGTCCAAAGTGTAAGTACTTTTTAAGAGGAATTAAGGCGAGCAACTATTCATCATCTCCTTAGCATATATCATCAAGATCATAATTAAAAGGAAGAAAGTAATCTAACAAGTTCCAGCATTTATTTGACTCTTTAACACTAAGACTTTTAACTAAGACTCATTAACTAAGACTCATTAACTCTAAGTAAATATAACTAGCTAATAAATAAGACATAGGATAGTGATACTTATAGTGATAAATGGGGGTGCTCTCCCCCAAGCTTGATCTTGAAGTAGTCCTTTGTTCATCCTTAGAGCACCTGCTCCTCGTTCGGGGTCTCCTTTAATGTTCTCCTGTTAATATTAGTTTCGCACATACCGAAGGAACAAATTCTAGGATGTTATTGTGAGCCTTCATGTGCTCACGTCTTTTGGATTTTCATTTTTATATTTATAAGGTGTGGACCTTCATGTGCCCACATATTTTTTCGAGAATTTTTCTATGCAAAAGGGATGCTAATGCAAAAACATATGAGTGCAATATTTTTGTATTTTTATTTTTATGCCGCCACGGCAAAGGAGTACTTGCATGGGGCTTTAGGAAGCTTGATGCAAATGCAGCAAAACATATTTTTGAGATTTTCTAAGTGCAGGTTTAGAAAAAGTAAAAATGCTAAAGTAAACATGCTAATTGAAATATGCTTTGCGAAAATTAAATATGCACATAAATACCGAGTTACCTCTCGGCGAGAGTTTAGAGTACTTACTCCCATGGCGTGGTGTCATCTATGGGCCCTCTTTTTAAATGTTGTACCTGGTAAGGTTCCTTCAATGATCTCAAAGGGTGGCGTAGGCGAAGTAGCCGAGGAAGTCGATTGTTCATTTGTTGATGCCGGCGGTCGGGTCTCAGAAGGTGTACTCTTGTTGCTCTTCTTAGCGGTAGCGGCTTTCTTTCTTTTTCCAAGATTGTTTCTTTGGTGGAGACCTCTCGGGTGTAGCCAGGTGCACTGGCGTTCAATATGGGTAGGAGCTGAGTGTACTTTTCCTTGATGTCTTTCTCTATTCTCTCAATGTGCTCCATCTTGAGTCAAAACTACATTTGTAGTCTCTGGAGGCGCTTCGACTCTTGGTCTTTCTTGGGGCTGTTCATTGTTAGTGTAAGTATTGAAGAAACACGTATCTTTTTACCTTGAAATTTGGAAGTGGATCTCGCCCGGATTCGATGTAGATGATAGCTCTTGTAGTGTTCAGGAACGGTCTTCCAAGTACTATGGGAGGATCTTGTTCTTCTTCTCCCATGTCCATGACTAAAAAGTCAGTGAGGACATAGCAGGTCTTAAATCTTGACGGGGCCGTTTCGTATAAAACCTTCGGGAATCGGTGTGATTGATCCGCCATCTGCAGCATTACATAGGTGGAACACAAAGGCGAGATTACCATATATCAATTGATACGTTACCTTTGACATTAAGTTGATGCGATCCGTGTCGCGGACAACTTCTTTGGAAGTTCAATTGATTGATGGAGCGGTGGATTGACGGAACTCGGGGTCGTCTAGCTTCTCTAATGGTGGTGGAATGCGCCGAGTCTTGCGTTCTGTTGGGACTTGATTGATCATCAAGACTCGTTCCACGTGTGTGGTCGAGGTTGACGGTTCTTCTTGTTCTTGCTTCTTCTTTTTGTCCTCTCCTCGGCGGTGATGCGTGTACTTCGAGGGGGTGCGGTAGTAGTACGGTTGGGCGGGGGAGCTAGGGTCTTGTGTTTGCGGTCGAATCTCTCCCCTCGTAAGTTGACGGTGAAGACGATCTTTGCGGTGTCGGCGTAGATGATGGCCTTGGTGGTGGCAAGGAAGGGGCGGCCCAAGAATGATCGGGGCGTTCTTACCTTTGCCCGTATCAGGACCACGAAGTCGGTGGCCACATAGAGCTTACCGATGTAAAGACAAACGTCTTCCAGGATGCCTTCGGGATAGCATAGCGACTGATCTGTAAGTTGTAGGCACATAGTTCTGTATAATAAATCTGAATCTGGCTCAAGGTTTACCTTAGGCATGATGTTGACACTTGAGACAAAGTCGCGAGTGCATCGTAGGTGTGGGCGCCGATTTCAATGGTGACAACTGGTCTCCCTGGATCTCCTTTCTTGGCGGGCATACCCCAGTCAGCACAATTCAGTCTTCCTCGTGCATCCTTGGTCTGAATACCTGCATAGTACATATCGACAAGATTTGCAGATTCTAATTCTTTCGGTTGGCAGGAATCTTACAGGTTAGGCATAGGAGCGAGATAAAGCCCGGTGAGATAAGCGAGATTCTATCATTTTATTAAAGCTATGCTGGTTCTTTATTGCAGAAGAAAAGCTTTCCATTTTAGTACTAATAGTTTCTAGCATTTTATCATTGGAAGCTAACTTCTTAGACAGATTATCCATGAGTCTACCTTGGTTTTGTACTAACTCTCTTAAAGGTGGAAAATTATTGAAAGAGTTATTACCTTGATAGTTACCGAGTAGTTACCTTGGTAGTTGGGTCTCTGTTGATTTCATCCTTGATTCGGGAGGACGATACTGGTTGTTGTTGTTGTTGATACTGGTAGTTCACGTCCTCTTCGGCTCGGGACATTGGCTGCCGAGTGTCGGTGTTGCCACATTCTTCACATGTCATGCGGGAATCGAAGAGTTGCATGACTTCCTTTCTCGGGAGCTTTGTCTTCAAGCTTCTTCATAATTAAATCCATTTTGGCGGACGGCATGTCTACCTCTTTCGTGGGTACATTCTCTTTCTTTCTTGCTTGGGGTTGACGGTCCTCATTCCAAGCTTGGTTTGACGCCATCTTCTCCACAAGGTGGTAGCTTGATTGGTGTAAGGGACGGGGAAAGCACCTCCGGCGGCAGCGTCCATGGTCTCACGGGTGTTGTTGTTGAGCCGTGGTAGAAGGTCGCATGAGTAGCCAGTTCTCCATTCCATGGTGTGGGCATTCAGTGATGTAGTCTTGGAAGCGCTCCCACGCCTGCAGAACGGATTCATCGTGTTCTTCTTTGGAAACTTGAGATTTTCCCGTAAGGCGTTGGTTTTGCCTATAGGGAAGAACTTTGCGGGGAAGGCAGTAGAGCAAAGTGTCCAAGTAGTGAGTTTGTCTTTGTTGGCGTAGAACCCTTTGCTTCGCTCGTCCCAAGAGTGAGAATGGGAACAGACGAAGTAGGATTGCATCACTTGAGACATCTTTGATGGTGAAGGTGCCACAGAATCTCTAGGAAGTGTTGTAGGTGAGCATTGGCATCTTCATGGGCTTTTCCACGAAATTGGCTAGCTTGTACCATGTTGATGAGTGCGGGCTTGAGCTCAAAAGCTTTGTCTCCCACATCATTTGTCGGCCCGGTCTCGGATGTTGGCCGTAGTCGGTCGCGAAGAGTACTCGTGGAGGGTCTTGTTTGCCATGACTTGAACACGGGTGCTAAGCCGCGACAGTGGAGGAGTCTTCCGAGGTAGTGATCTTAGGTTGAGACTTCAACTTGGATCTTGCCTCCTTCAAGAGTTTTTACGGATCGATTTGGAAGTTTTCGGGAAGATTCCTTTTCATACATTACCCTAAAATAGATAGGAAGAATAATACTTGAGGGGGTAAACTTGTTTAAGCAATTGATAAATTTAATACTTTACAATGCGTGAGAGAGATGTGTGCAAGTTAATCCTATATTTTTATTTTATTGGGCTATAGACTTTCTTTCCCAAGCAACGGCGCCAAAAATGCTTGTTGGTATTTCTAACGTCACTAACTAGTAATGGCGTTTAGAAAGATATCGATGTTGCTTGAGATAAGACTAAAAGAAATATTCATTGCAGTTCATAGCATATCTCGAAAAGGTTGTCATCCCTATAGTTAAACTACTAATATGCAAGGAATAAAATATTCGTACTATGCCTTGATAACTTCTTAATAAGTAAATAAACAATTATAAGCTGGGTATCCGCAAGCGCACGAGATATGAATATACCATTGTAGCATTTTAAGGGAGTAAGAACCGGGTGTTGAATTTATATCTACCACACAGGGAAAGAAGTCTTCTATCATGAATTAACTATGCATAGGTGCTAAACATCTTAATCATCTCTCGTGTGCAAAGCTTAAGTGTTAAACTTATCAATTAATTAAACAAGGATCAAAGTTCACAATAAAGATAATGATAAAGTTCTTGATAAATAGATTCAACCAAAGTCATATCTAAGTGGGCTTAAAAAATATAGCAATTCATAGGCTAGCTAGCATTAGAAACTCCAATATGTAACTCTAAACTATAAGTTAGGATCTACTCAATTAGTGCAATACATCTAACAATCATTGAAGAAAGACTAATTAAATCCGGACATGAGGGACGAGAATCCGTGAAGACTAAGGCGAAACTTAGAACAACCCGAATAATATCATCCGCTAGGCCTACATACGGGGATGGATTGCAAAGGACTCAATGGTGCTTTGTCACCACCACGATCTACCACACGACCGGCACATAGGGTGCAAACGCGAGGTAAATAAGATCTAATCACCACGATTACATCATCTCTACCACTCACCTTCGATCTAGATGATGAGCGTTATACGAATCCATGCATGAACATAACAGATGAATTCAACTATGCTAAACGTGTAATCAAAGTAAATACTAGAACAAATAATCTCGAATATAAACATGATCAAGATATTCATATTAAGAACGTGTGCGGAACTTGAAGACTACTTACAATGAAGAACTTACAAGAACGAGGCTGATCTTGAGCCGGCCTCAGACGCGATCCGAGGCGGATTTCTCCCTTCCTACTAGTTCTAATCTTGATTGCTACTCTTCCTAAAGCGATGTTTCTGGCGTGGGATATGACTTGGATCTTGAAGCGTTGTTGCTGAATTGAGAACTTGATGATGCGAAAAGGGGGTCTAGGGGTCTTTATATGTGGGTCTTCTTACGTCGCCGGCTTCACAAAAGCGATGTGGTACTAATCTTGTGTTGGATCTTGATCCATCTCGTGCTTCTACCGGCGCCCTCGGATCAAACCGTCATTAAACAACCGGTTTAGATTGCGTCTTAGAGGGTGGAGGAAGGTTAGGAGACCGGGCTTGCGTAGCCGCCAAGCGGGGCCGTCGGCCCCATTATTGGGCGATCGGCCCGAGGGGGTTCCCCTCGGGTCCGTCGTGCGTCGTGGCTTCGGAGTCTTCTAGATGATGTTTTCTTCGGTGTCAAGTTTGGTCCACGTCGGGATTAATCCGGAGCCTTCTAGAGTCTTTCTCGGAGTTGGATTGCGTTACGTCGCGTAGTCGCATGGCTCATGAACTCTGGCTTTTTTCTGTTTAGTCCACGCAATTCACAACATTACCAAAACGATAGAAATATGTTAGTGACACCCTATTCTAGGTTGTTATTATGATTTATACCCCTTTCTCATGTTTAATTGATTAATAATTTTATATGATAACAAGTGTCAACAACCGCCCACTTCGCCACTCTTCCCGTGGCCTCTCGGTTCTGGAGTATTTCCCAGGGGAACGAGGATACCACGGCAACTGAGTGCGTGAGGAAGTAATGGAGGAGTTTCCTTCGTGTTGTACGATGGCGTACAACGGCTTCTGCATCTGCGGATATCTTGTCTTGGTGTCGGAAAGCACTTCAGCGATGAAGTAGACGGGCGTTGTGCGAGGCGCGTGTGCCCCTCTTCCCGGCGGCTCTACTACAACCCAAGCAACAATTCGACCACGGTAGTGGGTGATGTATAAGAGCAAGGTTTCTCCTGGATTGGGCGGCACTAGGACCGGAGGATTTGTCAGGAGCGTCTTGAGGTTGCCGAGGGCTTCTTCGGCCTCGGGGGTCCAGGCAAAGTGCTCGGATTTGCGAAGGAGCCGGTAAAGGGGAAGCCCCCTTTCCCCGAGGCGTGAGATAAACCTGCTTAATGAAGCCAGGCAGCCCATGACCTTCTGGACTCCCTTGAGGTCCCGGATCGGACCCATCTTGGTGATTGCGTCCACCTTGGTCGGGTTTGCTTCAATGCCTCGTTGAGAGACAATGAAGCCCAACAGCATACCTCGGGGGACTCCAAATACGCACTTCTCGGGGTTGAGTTTGACTCCCTTCTTGTTTAGACACTCGAAGGTTTCCCCGAGGTCCCCTACGAGGTCTGTTGTCTTCTTGGATTTGACCACTATGTCATCGACGTAGGCCTCCACGATTCTCCCAATGAGTTCTCCGAAGATGATTTGCATGCACCGCTGGTAGGTTGCGCCAGCGTTCCTCAGCCCGAAGGGCATTGTGAGGTAGCAATACATCCCGAAGGGGGTGATGAAGGAAGTCGCGAGCTGGTCGGACTCTTTCATTTTAATTTGATGGTATCCCGAGTACGCATCAAGAAAGGACAGAGTTTCGCACCCAGCAGTGGAGTCGACAATTTGGTCGATTTGAGGCAAAGGAAAAGGAACCTTCGGACATGCTTTGTTGAGACTAGTGTAGTCCACACACATCCGCCATTTCCCAATCTTTTTCTCTACTAATACGAGGATTAGCTAACCACTCGGGGTGGGATACTTCTTTTATGAACCGCCTCCAACAGCTTGTGGATCTCCTCGCCCGATGATTTTTCGCTTGGCGTCGTCAAGCGTCGTCACTTCTATTTCTTCCTCGTCGGGAGCGTTTGGAGGGATGGCCATCTTACTCTGAAGTTTCTACCATTCCCGTGGGGTCATAGTAGTCATCCTCGTTGTCTCCTCGGGCGCCCGAGCGCGAGGAGTAAGTTGCGGTTCTCCGGTCGGTAGATGGACTCCTCCAGTTCTTGATACCAGGCCCCTCTTTGTCGGGTTGCGGAGGTGGGACGGGATCTGGTAACCTCCTCTCGAAGAAGTACTCGTCCGGATACTCGGCCTCGGGGGTGCGTTCGAGGGGGATGACCGGAGGCCTTTCCGTGCCCTTCTTGCGAAGGCTTCGGCCGAGGTCGCCGCCGTCTGCGATGGGTTCACGGGGACTCCTTCGGGAATATTTGGATTGTTCTCCGTCGGTTGGGGCTTCGGGGCCTCCGGCCCGCGGCCGGCGGGAGATAGATCTACGGCGCCTGGGGCCTGCTTGGGGCCTTGCCGCGGGTTGATGCGGAAGCGTGTCTTCGGCTCAAAGTCCATCAGCGAGCTCGCATCTAGCGTATTTGGCGTGTCCGCCTTGCTTGTCTTGTGCGGCGACCATGGTGGACGGCTACGCCGTGGTGGGGGACTCTGCCCTCCTTTCCACCGCCCACTGCGGGAGGAGACGCGTCTCGTACTTGCCCCCAGTGACGAACCCCAACGTCGAAGAACAATGGCGTTCCGCGCGGAGCTCGCTCCAACGGACGGGGCGGAAAAAACGCCATGAGGGTTGACGGAAAAAGAGGTGCGCGGCGGCGAGCCTACCTGGCGCGCCAAGCTGTCGGCGTTTCCGGAGCGGGCGCCCGGAGGCCGGCAATAAAGAATTTATGTGCCGTGCGCCCCCTTCCCTCTATGGCGTAGCGCGAGATCTGACACCGGACACGGCGGATTTAACCTTCGGTTCGTGCCAACGGGGCCCTACGTCCGGCGGTGGTGGGTCTGTTCGTGTTACCTC
The DNA here is from genome assembly GCA_015847255.1 of Hyparrhenia diplandra. Taxonomy (NCBI): domain Eukaryota; kingdom Viridiplantae; phylum Streptophyta; class Magnoliopsida; order Poales; family Poaceae; genus Hyparrhenia; species Hyparrhenia diplandra. Next base: position 117,128 of record JADLZK010004766.1, read on the forward strand.
GCGCCACAGGGGTGAGAGCCTGTAGTAGGGGATTTACAGGCGGTTGCAAGGGAGAGACGCTGGTCTCAAGCCTTGCGATCGTGGGTGTGGTGGTGGTGTAGTTCTAACTGCTTGGTCGGTCTATCGGTCGTCCCCCGTTAATGGGGTATTACTCCTCCTTTTATAGTGGAAAGGAGGTGGTAACATTTACATTGGCAGGTACTTAGGTGGCTAATTCCCGAGGCTGCACGGGTTGCATGTGCGCGGCCGAGGGTTGACGTCCCGTCGTGAGCTTGGATGATGACACGCGTCCTGATCCGATGGCGATCGTGCCGCCCACGGTGCAACCCCGAGGGCTGTGGCGTCCCTCACGATCCGCATGGAGGGGCGGCCCCAGGAAGGTTGGGGGCGACGTGTAGCGTGCCCGAGGGTCCAGCTCAACTTGGCATCGTGGCGGTTGTTCTGGGAAATGAACAGTGCTCCCTGATTTCCCGTGCCGTGTGGTGTAATGCGTCACCAGCACAGCTTTGTGTCCCATCGGTCGGATTGGGGAGGGATTTGGCGGTCGATTTGGTCGGCGTAATCGATGGCGACACATGTCGCCTGTTGTGCGACCGCGTAAATGCATTGTTCCCCTTCCTTCGGACGGAACCTCCCATGCCCGAAGGGTCTGTGACCCTTGGTGGGATAGTTGAGCCGCCCTGCCCGAGGTGCAGGCGCTGGTCTCCCTCGGGGCGGCGAGTTTGTACGCCCAAGGATGGCTAGCTAGGCCGCCCTCGGTCGTAATGGTGCCCAAGCGGTGGGATTGCTCTCGGGCGGGACGGAATCGGGTGTGGTCCGAGGCTTGCGCGGCAAGCAATGACGTCGTGAGCGTCCTGGTCCGCCGGTCGTGAAGTTCCTCGGCCCCCTTGTCATTTCGGCGTAGGTGCTTCCGGTTGACAACTTGGCTATGGAGGAAAACAAGGCTGGTCGTGGACTGGCTTGTCGATTGGCCGAGTATCGTACTCGGCGTCCGTCATAGTGGTGACTCCTGCGGGCCGTTTGTGGGCCATCGTTGTCTTTGTTGGTCGCCGTGGCTCTGGGCTGGCCCTCGGTCGTCTGCAGGCCGTCCTTCGTATGGGGGTAATGGCGCTGAGTTTTCTTGGGCCTAGATGGGCCGACGGTTTCTCATTATCATGAGAATGTCTCGGGGCCAATATTTTGGTCCCCGACAGTTGCCAATCATCATTTTATGAGGGTTGATTGGGTTGTTCGAGTGTGATCAGGTTCCCTCGAGCTGAGTCTGATTGGCACACATTGGCATTTCGTAATCAGCATCCAACTTTCTACACCATGTCTCATGATCAAAGGCAAGTCTTGCAGCCTCCTTCATGGCTTCTTCTTCCTCTGCCTTCAGAGACAATTAGTTTGTCCTCTGAAAATCATAAATTCAATTAATAAAGCAAATATTTGACAAGTGTGTTGCTTGCATTCACACATAGGTCAGAGCAATAACAGTGATGGGAAAAACTCAGGTGCACTTTGTTATAGACAGATCAGTAACATAAACATTTTACTACAGGTCTCCCAACTATTACTTTTCGCTTGTCTTTTTAATTTGCTTCTCGAGAATACTAATAGGAACTTTTTCACACTTCAATAGTGTCACCTATCTTGTTTGAGACAAAACCAGTTACATCACTGGTTGGTATGGATTGCATCAGTTGAATTGTTATTAGGACAGAGGTGTGCCTACTGACCAGCAAACGTAACAAGCTTTCAAAGTCAAGTAGATGCAAACTTGGAAAGATATATATACTCCATTACACAAGGTTTGGTCCATACGGTTGTAACTTCCATACAATTGGAGGCAAAATCACATGGTGAATGTAACAATAGTTTATTCATACAACGATAATGCAAAACCTTTGCATTCGTACAATATCAATACACCTACAGGGCAGCTAAATCACTACTGATGGGTTGCAGGGCACATTGCAAATGTACAGCTGCAGGGCTGTTCACCTCCTTTTTTCAAAGTTTAAGCAGTAGCCTGACACTCCTACTTGCTATGATATTGTCACTGGCATGTGATTTCTTGCTGTAGTCTTGCAATTTGCAAGACCAGTTGCCCTGAACATCACTCAATACTACAATAACACATTTTGAATATTGAATGTTCACAGTCGATTCCTTGTCAGAACTGTTAAGGTTACGAAAACTGAACTGTATCTCATGTGGGATAAAAATCATAGGAGAGGGGTGTGAAGGTACCTGCTGTTGATGACATCAATCTCATGTGAAGTAATACAGTGCATGACCTCCCTGCTGCCAGCGCCAGAGGCCGACAAAGGGCGGTCGATTGACATCTCCACGATCTCACCCTCAATGATCTCTGCCTCCTCCTTGATGCGTACGCTGATGGCGTGGCAGAAGGCCTCCATCTTGAGAGGTCGAGCGGGGCGAGCTCCGAGGCGGTGACGGAGGCGAGGGGTGGCCGCGTCGCTGGTTCGGGGAAAGGACCATGTCGTGGCTGGAGCGCCCAAGCAAGTAGCTGGCCGCGCATCAACCGCGAGTCGTCCCCAGATCCAGAGCTCCGGCTGAGGGGAGGAGCCACTGACGCCGAATTTGGAAAAAAATTGGGTACCCTCGAGTACGCTGGCCTCGGTGCACCCCACGTGGCCTCTTCCGATTGCGCGCGAGTCCCTCCGTCACGCCTCCCGGGCTGCAGCGATCCCGAGCGGCTCCCGCTCTCACGACGTATCTTCCAGGTGCTCGATCGGCTCCGCTCCGCTCCCTCCTCGCGTCGTAAGCGCCGTCATCGCCCGAGGTTAGGATTCATTGCAGCTTGGGACGGGATCCCGATTGCGTTGGAGAAGGCATTCCCGACGGGGGAGAGATTTGCGCGCGCTTTCTGCCGGAGAGAGTGCCTGGCTTAAAGCTCCCCGGCGAGGCTGAGGCCGTCGCCCGTCAGTGCGACACCGGCCACGAGGCGGGTTAGTCGCCCGCCGTTGCCGAATCGGCGTCGTCGGCGTGGACCTTAGACCCCGGCGCTTGGTCATGGTCCTCGCGATGCCCTCTTCTTGAACTCGACCGAGCCGCAACGTCGTCGGCGACAGTTCTAGTTTGACAAAGGGGCGAGGACACATCAAGCGGCACCATGGCACGGACCGCATCGCATCGCTTTGGAGCAGCGTCGCGGCGTGACGCTGAATCAGTGGCGGAGCCCGGCGTCGAGGGAGGAGGCGTGTCGCGGTTGACGGCTTTGGATGCGGGCCCAGCGTCTCTCGACCCACGGGCCGACCGCAGCGAGCGGAGCCGGCGCGCCTCGCGCTGGGGAAGCATATCGAGAGCGAACCGTGCGATGCCCATCGGGGCCACGCGTCACACATCTATTGAGGGGCGTACGGATCTGTGGGTGCGCCGGGGGAGTACACCATTTTTTTCCGAATTGGAGGAGAGGAGGAGCTACCACCATGGATCTCGCTGCCATCGTCGAGGTGGGGGAGGAGGTGCCGCCGTGAGATCCAGAGGACACCCGTGCTCGTCGAGCATTGCAGGGTCGCGTGCCACCACACGTGTGAGGAAAGGGGCGGCGGCGCCGGTGGGAGATGGAGCCGCCAGGGGTGGACGATGCGCCGACGGGGCGATGGAGAAGGGCGTCGTCGCCACCAAATGGTGGAGAAAGGAGGTCGCGACATGGAAAGCAAATAGGGCCGGCATCGATGCCTCCTTGCCGGTGGAGAGCACGGTGGGCAACAACCGGTGCCTCCAGGAGGTGCACGCGCGGCTCCGGGGCGGCAGGACCCGGCGGGGATGGGCGTCATCGTCGGGATGGACAGATGGAGAGGAGGGCGGTACTGGTGTTGGGGGTGGGCGGTTTTCGTTTGCATCGTGCGGGAGAGGGAGGGAGCGCCGGGCGGACTTTTACCGGGTGGCGGGGTGAATCTGGCAGGTGAAAACGATGACATTTGAGTTTTTTTAGTAGTAAGAATAATAATAATAATAGATCTGTCCGTTTCGTGAAGTTTAATTCAAGCTTCAAATGAGGCTTTCAAGTGAGCTAGGGCAGCCGGCAGTGGACTCAGGGTCATCTGCTAGCCAGTATATAAAATGATAAATAGTGACCACCAGTAAACTAAATTTCCAATTCTCCACCATTATATACTGTGTCATGGCATTGTTCACTTCAGGGCACCACTGCGTAGAAAGTTCCGCACTTTCGCCCGGTTCGGCAGCATGTCACATCGCTAGAAATGAGATTATGTACGAATTACATGCTCTCATGGATTAGTCTCCGTCCCGTCCTTTGGAAGAAGAATATGAGAACTTATTAGCAAACCTCCACACGTTAAGTCCAGGATCCAATCATTTCTTGAAACTTATACTTGGATGTACTCTTTAGCAACTTAACCTCAGAAAAAAAATGTTAGAACCAAGAATTTCTTATTTTAGTTGTTGTTGTGACACCTCCTACCAGTCAAGGGATCGAACCTTAAGTGACTTGTATTGACATGCACTCCCTCTATTCTAAATTATAAAACATCTTATAGATATATATTGTTTTTTTTTATATATCTAAGTATATTATATATCTAAATGTATAGTAAAAGTTATATCTATCTATCTATCTATTCTATACTATAAAAAAGCGAAGGAATTAGATGGCATCATATCGCGATCTGAACCGTCGGATCAGACTGATCATTCCATCCAATGGTCCTCAAATATGGACCGACCTTAGGCTACAGGGTGTTTCGCCCTCTTTCGCACCACGCGCTACTCGCATCCACGGATCGCGCCTCCGAAACGTCGTGGAGTTCCCGAAACGTCGTGAAGGTGACGCGCTGAGACTCGGCTTCGCGCGAAACTGGACGCAGTCCCTCCGCCTCCGCACAATTGCCACGCGATAGTCGCCTCCCTCTCGCTCGATGACTACCGGTGCGGTGCCTGCCTCCTGGCGCGACGCAACTCGCTTGCGGTGGCGACAAGAGGCTGCCTCCTACGCTCACGCTACCACGCCATCACGAGAACCGCCGTCGTCCAGAGGCCTCACAGAGGACACGCCGGCAACAACAGCGACCAGCGGGCCTCCGCAACACGCCTACGACAATTCCATCCGCAGCCGTCGCGCGAGACCGCGCGAACCAAATCCCCGCCGCCCGGAACGATGCATCCCGACGAGCGGACACTTCCTCTCGCACGTCGCACGGGAAACCGCCGCATGCGGCACGCCCGTTTGTCCTCATCGCGATCCCTCGTGCATGGGCCAAACCCGACGGACGGGTGCGATACCGCGTTGCAGTTCCAGCGCGTGGCTACCGGCGCTCACGCTGCCGATCATGGAGCCGTCGGGCCAGAGAACCAATCGGATAGCTCTCGAAGAGACGGAGGAGAAGCGCTGCCGATCTTGGCGTGGTAACTGGCCGGCGAGCCGGTTGGAGCGCTCTCGAAGAGACGCAGGAAACAGAAGAACAGGATGAGCCTGGTGTACGATGCGACGACGAAGATCATCGCCGCAGCATCTCCCCATGATTTGACGAGGCTGGCGTACGGCGCGATGATCAAAGCACTAGATCTGTGGCCAGTGGCTCCGTGTCAACGCTAATCACATGCGTCGCGCTTTGGAAACAAGCACCGTACTGCACCCACATCTGCAGCAGGGATTTGAAAAGACTCCAGTGCATCCACATCAACGAGTTCCACATAGATCCACATCTTCGCCGGCGTACGAATATCAACAACGCTCCCATGCGCATGGTCTTCGAATCGAGATAGCTACTTCGATCGGCTGCAGGTACATTAACACGTGTCGCTTGTGTCAGAGTTGTTTTCAAGATAGATTGCGTGCAATTTTTAGATAATATTAAATTGCGTGCAATTTTTTTAGATAATATTAAATTGCGTGCTTGGATCATAATTACTTATTAATTCAATCTTAAATTAGTCTGTTTTCATCGTTTACTGTAGCTGTCATTCTATTTTCGAGTTTGCTTGAGCAGTAATAAGGAACCTTTTTTTTGGCAAGGTGGCCACACAAAAAGGAAATATCATTTGGTCAGATGGATCAAAATCAGTAAAAGTAAGAAGAAAGGGGGCTTGGGGATAAAAGATATTAGAAAGATGAATGTCAGTCTTATTTGTAAATGGTGGTGGAAGTTGGAAAATGAAACTGGATTGTGGCAAGATATTGTCAAATACAAATATCTTAGAAGTGAAAAGCATCTCCTCTGTGAAACACAAGCAAACTGATTCTCAGATATGGGCTGATATGCTTAAAGTTAAACATTTATATCTTCAAGGAAGGAAGAAAAAGATTAGAGATGGAAATGGTACTATGGTATGGAATGATGTGTGGCTTAAGGATGAACCTTTAGCTGAATCTCATCCAATTTTATACAAGCTGTGTGAACAAAAAGAATATTACTGTAGCCCAACTAATTAGTGGTACAGTAAGGATTTCATTCAGTAGATGGCTTACTGATGATTTAAATCTGGAATGGACTCAATTAAATGAAGAAATTATGGGACTAACACTCATTGAGGGAAGTGATGTCTGTTGCTGGAAGTTGGAGAAAAGTGGAAAGTTTAGTGTAAAATCCATGTATAATGCTCTAACTTCCAATGATTGTGGAATCTACCACAAAAGAATTTGGAAGGGTAAAATACCAGCAAAAATCAAAATCTTCCTTTGGTTGGTAGCCAACAAAGCTATACTTACCAAAGATAATATGCTAAAGAGAAACTGGCAGGGGATCCATGTTGTTATTTCTGTCAGCAACAAGAATCTGTAGATCACTTACTTTTTACCTGCCCCATTGCTAAGTGTGTGTGGGCAACTATTGCATCAAGCATTGGTGCTACTAATATCCCAGCATCCTTAGATCAGGGGTGGCTGTGGTGTGACAACTGGATGCCTAACATCAGTCAATATCATGCTATTGGCATTGCAGCAGTCTGCTGGGCCATTTGGAAAAAAAAAGAAATGACATATGTTTTGAAGGCAAACGGCTGCATAATCCACTTGAGATCAGAGGACAGGGATGTGTGGATCCAGGCTGTTGAAGCTACTCTTCAGTACTCCATCAATCTGCTGCACCAAGACTCCAGGACTCAAGCCCTGCTGACCGGTGATTCAGGAGCGCCTGCTGATGATGACAACGAAGAGTAGAAGCTGGATGGATCTTCTCGCTTTCCCTTGTATCAGGATAGTCGTTACGCCTGTTTGCTGGTGTGCTCGTTGGAGCCTGGGGGTTAACAAGTTCCCCCGTGTTTCTGTTCGATGGGTGTTAGCTGTACTCTGTCTTTGTCTTTGCTACCTGAACGTATCTCTGAACTCTGGTGTATTTCCGTTCAAGTAATGGGAATGGGGGAAGCCCTTGTTCAAAAAAAAAAGTAATAAGGAACGGGTGCATCCTGTTAAGAATCGGCCTGTTCACGGATTTCCAGATCCGTTTTCCGTTTCTGATCCAAGAGAGAGACGTGTAGAGGTTGAAGATTCATCCCGTTTCCCTTACCCAATCCCCAGAAGAACACACAGTAGACACAGATATATGAGGAGAGTTATCTCTTCATTAGTCATCATAGGTACACACATAATCTCTTTTATATAGATGTAGCCATCAGGGCATATATGGTAGCCTCCAAGGCCCATATGGTATGAGCCCATCATTCCTCTGATTGAGGAATTCTTAACACTCCCCTTGGGCGAATACCATGACAAATACATGCCTCGTTAAAACTCCAAAAACCCAATGGGAAAAAAAATATGGAGAAAGAGTACATTATTGTCATCAAATGCATTTACACATAGTTGCCTCATTAAAAACCTTACATGAGAAACTTCAGAAAAACTCATCAAGGAAAAAAGAGTACAACATATGTCTTCGGACAAGTTGTGACCTTCTGGATCATATCATTTTGAATTCTCTATAATCTCGTTCAAGGGCTAATACTTTAGGTGAATTCTCCCCTGAACCTTGCGTAAATATCTCGCTATGCCAAAAAACGCCTTCGACAGGAAGCATATGCACATAGAGACTTAGCAAGAATATTGCATGCGTAGTTAAGATTGTTTCATATATAACCTTCATGTCATGCTACTTCTGGAACACATGAATAAAAACTATACATAAACAATAAGCCCACTTACTTAAATGGTGTCCCGATAGAGACTTCAATTCAATAGAGCTTTCAAACTCACTCGTCGAATAACACCTTCTGGGTATTATTTGAGATCTTCAAAGTCTCATGAGTTACGGTCAATGTCATGTAAATACTCCCCCTGATGACAACATTCATTGAGGTCATCCATTACCACGACATTAGTCATTATTTGCAAATAAACATAGGTATGAATAGTCCAAGGGAGATTACAAGATGTGATTTCACAATAGTTAGTCTTCATGACATTTGTCTCACTTTGCTATTCAAGAACAATAAAAATAAAGAATAATGCTAAGAGCATTGTCATGCATATATTAAAGTGCATATTTGTGCAACGCAAAGTTGCAAAGACACACCTTCGAGATGTGATTAATAATCATTATTCCTTATATGATAATTTTCTCTATTCATAATAGTCGTGACTCCTTCAAGGATTGACTATAGATTCTTCAAGAATCTTTAATACATAATAAGAACATCATTGTCCACAAAACTAGCGAATGGGGCGTATTGCTAGTAGCACCAAATATATCATATAACTTTTCAGAGGACATTTCAATTCCAAATCTTCACGTGGATAATGCTATCTTTCAAGTATATACATGCATAGCAAAAGCTCATGGAATGCACATGTGCTTATATGGTATACTTTTTGTTGCTTTTGGTTCCTCCTCTTATTATCTCTCTTGGGTCATATATGGGTCTTTATCCCTTTCAAGGAATTCACATATTTTGGTGTATTTGGACTATAACCATATTCCTTCAGGGAAAAATCCTTCAGAAAATTGTTGTCTTTATGGAGAAGTTATCCCACATAAAGGACAATATTGGTAATGAGATTTTAATGTTGCTTTACATGGATTTTGTAATCCCATTCTTTGCATATTAATTCATGCCATTAGCCGATTCATTATATAGTGGAACATATTTTACGAGAACTTATGTCGAGTTGGTCTATTATGACCTTTTGAACCATCGCTTTTCACCACATATTATTTCAATAATGACCCATAATTATCCGAACATCGGGTTCAAGATATCCACTTAGCGATTTTTGGTTCAACCTCAATTGCACATTTCATTTGACCCGATATGAGAGCTTCAAGCACTCTTGCCATGGACTTTGTTTCGGATCCGGATTCTCATAAAGAGACTTATTTAGCGATTATAGAGGTGAATAAGTGTCGACACACATATTCTCGACTTTAAACATCTTAATAATGATCTTCATTATTTCCCCAAATGAAAGATCCATTGTTGTTCCGTATTCCCAGCATTATAGTATGCGCGCATTGCTAGGACTTTCATCTCGGGATGCACCTCATCATGAGGTAACTCACCAACAGAGTGATTTCTCTGAGAGTACGAGAGGAGTTTCATCACATACAATGTGAGCTTGCTACAAGAGCATATGCTTGACATAAGCTACTAGATCTTATTTGTAGGCGTCCCCACATAATTTGATCAAAATGCCAATGTCGGATGGATATGATATTTATCCCGGGTATATCCAAATCTACTTCGGGTAGAAGCATTCATTTATTGTTAACCAACTGTTTGCTCCTCATCAATACAGTTATCCGGCATAACTCCATGCTATTCAATAGAGGAGTCTAACTAAACAACTAGTTTAGTTTGGATTTGTCGCGTTTGGATTCATAAATATCAAGGCATTCCACAAAATGGACACTCATCTCCCCTAATGCCGAGATATTTAATAGCATACTAAAAATCCCCAATCACCAACTTCAAGTGGTGTATGTATGCTTTAGTGGTGATTTATCCGGGGAAATATTACATACGGGGGTATATTACTATTTTTATATGCAAAGTGAGCTTGGAATTTATTAATGCGATTTGCACGAATCTTTGCGTGACATGTAATTCCTTTCTGAGGGAGGAGTATATATCCTCAACTTCTAGTGAAGTATAAACTATTGCTCTGCAAGTTCTTGCTTTCAACAAAAAAACATATGCAAGTCATATAGACATAACACCTTTAGTTCTTGACGTAACTCATAACTTAGACATCACAATCCTTCAGGGTCTAATGCTCACCAATTGTTATACAATTGATAGTCGATCTGTCCTTTGTATGTATTGACCTTCTAGATCAAATTCATGAGAAAAAGACAACTAATGGTGGCATTGCGCTTTTTCACGCTAGCGTTAGCTTGGTGTGCATAGGATAGCAAAAAAATATGGCATTTAGTCATGGTTGCGAGCAAAAATCCTTGGATGTAGAGTTATTTCATAGTCCAACTCTTTTTATTGTCCAAAAAGTGACCCAATTACTCGTACCATAGAGCAAAATTGAGTCATTGTATTTTTTGCAACATATTTGTATTCTATAAAGCATAGCTTGGATCAATTCATTTTTCAAAGCATGAAGAGAAGCATTTAATAGAATAGATAAGACCAAGAATTTTTATTTATCCGAAAATGTTATTTTGGCCGCTTGGCGAGAGCAACAAAGACCAATGTCCTTCTGGGATGGACTCTCAAATGATAGAAAAATATCCATATGGCACTCAGAGCCTAGGATAACTACTATGGCCCGATAATTGATTAATATCAAAATTAGCTTCCAGCTTTATTGTGATGTGAGATTCATACTTGTTGCCTGCTTTCTATCTTCCGACAGTTGACAAGTTGATATTAATACATTTGTTCAGGTGTGGCATATACAGTGCTACTAGCCGACATATTGTCGCATAGAGTAGTCACTCCAATCGTATCATTTGGCTTACTTTACTTGTAGACATTTCCTCTATGATACCCATTGTCATTTCAATTTGTGGATAACTCTAAGCTGAGACCCGATATGTACTTTAGGGGCTTCATTAGTCCAAGAAAGGACAAATGGTTTTCTTTGTCGGGAAGAAGTATTATGTTTTCAAGACAAAATAAACTTCAGAATATTAAATTCTTAGTATTATTGTAGCAGCTCCAAGTTGCCTAGGGGAATGTATTATCTATTAGAAAACGTTGGTTTTGAAACAAACCTGGGTTAGGATGACAACACAGAGACAAGGACAACATGTTGACTTCAGATCTTTTGTTAACCCTAACTAATATAATGTTATAAGCTTTGTATTATCATGTTTAGAAATTATACCTATACAAGGTATTATCTCCCATCCAGGGAAGATACAAATGGATCGAATCATAAGTCTCCGCTATATCAACAAGTCTCATGCAATGGTTTTTCTTCGGTTGCCGGGGTAAATAAACCAAAGCATTAAAGAGAACGCCAGAGAGAGAGAGAGAGAGAATGGTCTTAGATATGGCCATACATGTTTCTTTTATTTCCCGAGTTTTCCAAGCATATGTGCTTTTCTATGGTATTTATATTGGTCATAGGCTAATACTTCGGGATTATATAGCCCATAGAAAACATAATAATTCATACACATTGCAAGGAAAATAATAATACAAACCATATGAAAACTCACGATGGGTCAAAATAAATATGAGGAAGCTCATAAACCTAGAAAATTCAGTTTCTAGATATACTATAGAACTTGCATCAATATTTAAATAAAATATGATGATTTTTAAAATCAATATATAAAGCTTACATTGAATTTGGAGAGACGTATTACATGATCTTCGGGATCTAGCGGCAAAAGAGTTTGCATATAGACAATATCCTACGGTGGTTGCATGGCCACACGAGCAGTAGCATGTGTTATCCCAAAAGAAACAAAAGTTGTCTCAATGGTACCCAAACATAACTCCACAATTTGCCGTTCAGCGGCGAACTCTTAGAATACGACGATGATGGCTGCAACATCAAGTCTTGTTGTGGCCTATGCTTTGTGGGCGTGGCGGGTACAGTAGCTTCAGGCCACCTATAATATGATGGAAGTGTGCAGTCGGATCAGCTCAATAGCCACCGTTTCATAAAAAAACAAGACACAAGGGCCTGGAGGCCCCCAATCCTTTGTCATGCAAAATAAGCTCCAAAGGGTTGCCATGATCACTGGCTTCTGAGGGCGCTGAATCCAAATAATTTTAATGACCAAACGATGGTAGCACCATGTCATTATGTATCATCTTCATGACTATAAAAAAAAAGGAGCATGCCAAACAAAAAACTAGAAACCATTCTAGTGGCATGTAAAGGTCTAGTATGCTAGCAATAAAATAATTTATTGATTAAACAAGCTAGCAGAAATCACTAGATAACCAATCTACTAGACTAATCTGCAGGATTATATCAAGTACATTAAAAACTGTATTCGTGAAGACATACCAGATGCTGCCTGTGTGCATCTCTTTCCACGCGCAAGATTAATGATGTGATTTCCATGCGACGACAATCAATCATTGGTCGAGACAATCATGGCTTGCCCCCGTACGTACTTGTAGCTGACGGCAATGGCGTGTGTGCACTTTAACCAAGAACGGGGCAACTCACCAGCGCACCAAAGATGGATCGGAAAGGAAATTCATGATTAGCCACAAATCTATCCCATGTAAATAAATCCAGAGAAAAAAAAACACATCTGAGTTGCCTTTGTCCAACAGGGAACTACTGGAATTAATCTACACATGGGATAAAATCTGGTAGAGGACAATTGAACGGAAAATAATCGAAGGCAAACCGTGGCCTCTCAATCTTGAGGACGAAGTGGTGCAGCCGAACATGCAGATGCACGCACGCACGTAGAGGTGGCCCATACGCCGCCGCGAGCTCCTCGAATCGCTCCTGGAGCGGCTTCTATGGTCCAGGCACATGAAGGCCACCTGTGTCCGTCGTTCCAGCGTCGCGACCACAATCAACGCCTGCAGCCGCGCTCGTCTCAATGTACCGCGGAACGTCCGGTACATGCCCACGGCCATGAGCACAACGATGGATTCAAGGCTCGCGTGGTGCCAGATCGGGATGACGCCGGGTCACATCAGGGAAAAACAATCTATTATTAGTAAAATCCAAATATAGATCACTTTGATTCAAAAGCAAAATATATGATGATTTTCATTGTGGCCTCTTCTTCTAGATCAAGATGCAGATCCATGCATGAATGTTGTCGATGATGGTGCATGCGCGCCTACAGCTTGCAGCGCGGCCCTCGAGGAGCGTGAGCCAAGAGCCAGATGCAAAACGCGTTGCATGTGTCATGCGTGATGAGACTGACTTGGCCTGTTGCAGTCCACGCACGGTAGCTGATTTTGCGCCGCCGAGAATGCCTCACTTCGTTCACGACGGACGGCGCAGTGCTCCAATCAGAAAGAACGAACCCATGCATCGATGACAGATTGGAAACGAAAGAGATCAATCCATCAATATCCATAGCAAATCACGAATAGATGTAAACGCGATGATCAAGAACGACTCACCCAACGGTAGAGCTGCTGATAACGTGTTAAGAATCGGCCTGTTCACGGATTTCCAGATCCGTTTTCCGTTCCTCGATCCAAGAGAGAGGCGTGTAGAGGTTGAAGATTCATCCCGTTTCCCTTACCCAATCCCGAGGGAAGAACACACAGTAGACACAGATATATGAGGAGAGTTATCTCTTCATTAGTCATCATAAGGTACACACACATAATCTCTCTTTTATATAGATGTAGCCATCGCGCAAGATATATGGTAGCCTCCAAGGCCCATATGGTATGAGCCCATCATTCCTCGATTGAGGAATTCTTAACACATCCCACCTATGTGCTGTAAAAACTGAATGTGTCCTTGCTAATCAATGCAATGACAGGGGCTTTGCCCTTTAACTCAAAAAAAAAAAAAATCTTAAATTAGTCTATAGATTTGATGTATATATTCAATCTTAAATTAGTTGTTTTGAATCTAGAATGCAAGATCGAAAGCTTGCGGAGGGGCTCACGTGTAGATTTTTTTCTTTTTTTTTCATATGGTATACAAATCTAATATTCAATTCTCATCTTATCTTAGATACAAAACTTGTGATGGTACATATATAATTCTTTTTTCATTTTTTATTGCGGCATAAAACCATCTAATATATTCAAAGATTTCTTTGTAATTTCTTGGATGGAATACTTCCGAAGGGTCGTTCATAAACATTTTTGTTCTAACGAAATGCTGCCAATCTTGGCACGGTAATGGCCAGCGAGCCAGTCGGAGCGCTCTCGAAGAGACGCAAAAAGCAGAACAGGATGAGGCTGGCGTTTTGTGTTGGACTCACTGGTCATTATGTACTTCAGTTACTAACGACCAAGAGACTCTTTGACTTAGTGATGCGCTCTATTTTTTAGTTTAAAGTAGTATTCCGATCTCCACGTTTTTTTTTTTTTTTTTTTTTGAAATGATCAATTAATTATGCTGATGTTCATGCTCGCATCTTATTGTTTTGATAATTGTTGGGAGGTAATGTGGTTGTCACTAAACTGCATAATAATTGTAGGCAGTTCACCATTAAAATAAAGATTCATCTAACTTAACATTATTAACCTCCATTAAGGAGTTCTTTCCTGTTTAGCAAATATATTTCTCAGCTTTTTGCTATAATACCCTTAATTTCTTTCAGCATGTATTCACAATAGATAGGAAATAAATTAGCAAGGTGAGTAAGAGTTCTTTTTTTCGAAAGCATGCTTTTGCACGTGCTGTCATTGATTTACAGGCGGGTAGTGTAACTTTATTCCAACTTCTCTTAATGCGAGTAAGAGTTCTCAGTAACCAATAATTTACAGGTGACTGCCATTGATCTAAACCTTATTAGGGATAAATCATGGACAAAGTAATTCACCGCTCCATGTGAGTAAAGCTTAAAATTTTACATTACTTATGAAGAAAAGTTTTGTATTCACTGAAATTTAACATTAAATTAGTATGCGACAGTGAAAACACAATAAAAGATTACATCTATAAGAAGATATCAATTTGTATGTTTAGGTAACATCTAACCTCTAATTACGAAGACAATTCTATTTGTCTTAACGATCAATTAAAATTTATTTTAAATCTATCCATCTAGCAAGAATACACGTTTCTGGAAGGAGAATAAGTTTGATACAACCTGTCTTAGTATTAGTTAATTCAAATACTCTAAAATAATTTCTGACATCACCTGTCAATAATTATAAGCACGTGCGTGTCGCACGTGCATTGCAACTAGTATCTAGAAAAAACAAAATATCTTATAGTTTGGAATTGATCGAGTACTTCGGCCCTAGAGCGGCGGTGAAATATTACCATTGCCGATTTCTTCTACAACCGGAGGTAAAAAAAGGGTGTAGCAGAAATGGTTAACATAATAAGAACTAGAGTTTGAATTTAACACATGGTTCAAATTTTGTAACGACCATATACGACCAAAAGTTAAAAGCCACAATACAGATTTATTAGATACAAGAGTTCACCCTCCATGTTGGTATTAGAAGTCTTTTAGGACATGATTGTGCATACCAATGAGTCATTAATTAGGGTAATTTTTCCATGTTTGCCCTTAATAAATAAGGTTCTTGATGCATTGTAAACACCAACACATGCACAACCCATTGGCTAACACAACGCTCCCAAGGCACTGCAGTCAAGAGGTTGTAGGTTCAATCCCAGCTGTAGCATTAATTTTTGTCGTTTCTTGTGCAATTTATTAGGGGCAATGACGTCCAAAGCTTGCTCGTAATTCTCATAAGGACTTCTTTTTATGCTCGTGCGTTTGGACGGAAAAGGACTTCTATTTGCATTATGGAGGGAGTATAAACTAAGTGAAGGTTTTAACAAAATATCCATATAGATGTAATTCAAATGATGGAAACGCACATACGCTAATTGGCAAATCTAAACACATCCCGATAGAGGTTCTAGATTTTTTTGTAATTATGTATAGAGATTCTAGATGGGTATTTTTGTTATAAAAAGTAAAGTCAATCATATTTTTGTTACATGCATTAAATTTATTCATGAAACTTTGAATACCTATGTTGGAGCATAACAAATACTAATCTAGGTGCACTGCTTTCTCGACATAACAACAACTTCAGCATGGTCACTACTTGAGCCGTTGAAACCAAAATTAAGGGCTAGAGTGATAAAAAAATAGTTATAGCAGAGGCTCTAGAACCTCCAATAGTGGCACCCAAATCAGGCCCCCTAAATTTGATTTGGGTGCTCTCACTTGTTTTTGTTGCCTCACTTTTCGGTTTCTTCTCCAACAGCAACACCCAAATTTGGACCCCAAAATCTAGTTTACTAGACAATAACAAATGGGACCCACTTGTAATTCTCTCTTCTTTCTTCCTGTTTCTTCTTCCTCACCAGTGAACCTAGCCTCACGCTGGTCGCCATAGCAACCCCATGGCTGGGTGCAAGCCAGCGCCCAGCCCCAGCCGTTCGGTGCCCACGGTGGTGGCGCACATTTTGGAGCCCGCGGCCGAGTTGAAGGAGTCGTCTGGTCTGCTCCACAGCCTCCACTCCACCCTGCGACAATAACAGCCATGGGGAGCGAGCAGGGTCGTGACCAGGGGGCAGCAGGTGCGCCTGGCCCCCTGCAAGCAGGAGGCATGACGGAGCAGCACGCCGCTCGGCTCTAGCAGCGCACCGCACGACGGGACGAAGGAACGGCCAGTCCGCTCGGGCACGGAGCAACGTGCTCGCGGCTAGTGGCGGGGAAGGGGTGGTGGGGAAGTAGGAGATCTACGTGGTGAGGGGAGGGTCCCGGAGGAGCCGACGAGACCATCGAGGGAGGCGGGAGTCGAGCAAAGTTCGAGCGAGTGCAGATGAAGCAACGAAGCAACAACGGGGACTGGGGTGTTGGCCCAACAAATTTGTTGGCCCCTGTGGGGTGAATTTTGTTGGGCCAATAAATTTTGGGTGCAATAGTAGGGGCCTGTTGGAGTTAGATTTTAGTATGAGACCCCATATCTAACTATGGGGCTTAAGTATAGGGCATGCTGGAGTCGCTCTAAAGTTCACAAATTCTAGCAGCCCACCCCCTCTAAAGTTCACAAATTCTAGCAGCAGCCCCCCCCCCCCCCCTCAAATCCTCCTCGCACCCCTTATGCATAGGGGCCCTGGTGTAAGTCCTCAAATGACGGTTGCAGTAATTTGGATCATATAAGTTTCAAGCCCATACGAAAAACATCATCCATAATTTTAAAAGCAAGAGAGATAACACATATAATAAATTTCAGTCGGGTGCATTTACATAGGAAAGGTAACTCAACCCCTCAAGCAAGTGTAATAAGTTATATCAGTGCTTCGCTTGTAGCCAAGACAAGTTAGGCTTTGTTTAGATACACCCCAAATTCAAAATGTTAGAATTTTAACTCAGCTAGCACTTTTGTTTTGTATTTGATAAATATTGTCCAATCATGAACTAGACTCAAAAGATTTGTCTCATGATTTACAATCAAAACGTGCAATTAGTTATCTTTTTACCTATAATATCTTTGCTTAATGCATGTGTACCAAGATTGATGTGATGATGGAGAGAGAGTGAAAAAAATTTTTAAACTTTGAAAGAAACTAAACAAGGGCTTAGCAAAGTCCAATACTCCCTCCGTCCCTATTTGATTTGTCCTTTGTTGGGTTTCGTGCCACAACTTTGACTAAGTTTGTACAAAATATGTGTAACATTTAAATTTTCAAATAAATTTGTTAAAAAACTAGACGAAAAGATCTTTCCGATGATACTAATTACTTAGCATAAATATTTATATATTTTAATATATAATTGCCGGCATAAGTTTTTCGAGAAGCGAGAATAATAAACATTATTAGGGGAGAGGAGAGTGAGTAGGTGTGAGAGAGTGTGATTGTCATGGTCCTGACTATACAGTAAAAACTCTGCCATATCCTTTCTTCTTCCTCCCCGCTGTCATTATTGTACACCTTGTTAGTCTCAATAATATCATATTTTGGCTATAAATCTAGTTTATTGGGTTCTTTGATTGTAACGAACCTGACATAACATAACCTCTCTGTCCACTGACCACTTTTTCGTCGCGTCTCTAGATGGACTGGACCAATGACCAATGGCCAATCGTTGTATTCAGTAACTGTATAGTCAAATTATTTTGGACAAAAATATCATATTTTGGCTATAAATCACTTATTCACTTGGCAGGCATAATACAGCTGGGTCATAATCCTTCGATATATATCAGTATCGCATCGCTTCAGAGTAAATGTTTGTGTTTATGCTGTTTGTATCCCTAAGTTGGTTTTCAAGTAGGTGCGAATGCAGTATGTCAGCCTTGAACTGCTTTGTCTTTATAGCTTCTTGTGTGCCTATTTACTCAAATTATTTGCTGTTACTTTTAGTTGTATCTTGATTCAGTTATTAGCATTATTAAAAATTGGGGATATCAAATGGTAATGCCTCTGAGTTTGTCACCATAGTGATTTCAGAATATCTGATGCCTTGTGATTCTATGAATGTTGCTATTCTGTATGTATTGCACTGGTCTAATTCACGGTTCATAATTTTTTGTAATGGATAGTTCAATGGTCTAATCACGCAATACTTAGGATCTGTCAACAACATATACCTCGTTTTGTTGATTTAAGCACCTGCTCTGTTTGCTGGTCAGTATCCTCAGATATATCCCGTGCCAATTACCCACACTTCATTGCTATCTGGAAAACTGTTGCTGCTCGGCGTCCTGCTTGGATATTTCCCGTGTCATCACCCACACTCAATATCTTATGACATTGCTACTCTCTTCGAGGTGAACTTTATCTTTAGTTATGATTTGATATAGCTTCTTTTTGGTGCCAACTGATCCTTGTCATTGGCCATCCTCCATGCAGGCACTGTCATCAGAGAAGAAGCTGGACTATCCATAGACAAGGCTGACAATCAGGTCCTAGGAACTGCTGCCAAGGTTGTAACTAATCAGGAATCAACAACAATAGTGAGGATCGAGCCGTAACTCTAGTAGTTCCCTAATAATTTCAGATGAACCTCTCAACGCATGGAGCCACAAAGGGACTGCGACGCAGCCGTCGCCGGAGCCTCAAACTCTAGTGATCTTTTCAAGGACACGTTTTAGGATCTCGTGTATAGTTGTAGGTCTGGTGTGTCTGTGTACGAACAGATATTACAGTTGTATCCAGATGAGAGGTGTAAAAAAAAATAGTGGCAGATGACACTACACAGGAGGAATTAAACAAAAGTGTGACACCAATCAAGAACCAGATTGAGGTTTGCATTCTGAAGGGTCTTAAATTCTCTATTCCTCTGTTTTTTTTTTCAAAAAATTTCATTTTCTCTTAATGTGGTTCACTTCTGTTTATCAACTCCTTTGACAACCCTCATTTGAAAAAAAAAAAAAAAAAATTATTAATGGCAAGTTCCCAAACATCAATTTTTTCAGGCCACCGAACAACAATATGAGAAAGAAAACTAAACGAGAGGATAGATGCAGTATACTGATAAACGACTCACAAAATCACTCCATGTGATATTTGTTCATACCACATTAGTTGTATGTCTATCTTACTCTTTCAAATTCAGCATCTTAATATCTGACTATGTATTCTTTATCTACTTTACTTCTTATAGAAACTTGACTAGGATTCTATGACACAAATAAATTAATATATTTAGACTTTTATGAAGTTGTACAATTAATCATCCATTCAATCTTCTCAATTTCATCTCAGATATCTCTTTCATCAATGGAGGCGGGCATAGTACCAGACAATACCATGGCAGGTATATCAGACCTCAATATTCTAACTGGCGGGGTGGACCTATTACCAGTCCACTCGTCTCAGATGCCAGCGCATCTGAGCCCCAGGAACAGAGCAGCCAAGATCCTCAGGTACAAGGAGAAAAGGCAGGTAATAAAGTTTGACAACGCAACAAAAAAAAGCATATGCTGAAGCATGACCCTGAATCAAGGCTGCTTAGCCAAAATATCAGATGTGAAACTTAAAGTGGATCAGATTTCCTCACCACCAGATCTAACCAATATTAGCTATGGTATTGGTACCGTTCCATGGTTCTGATAAAACAAGAGGAAATACTATGTTCCTTTTACAATTTCATAGGGTCAGCCATCATATGGCTTGTTCTGAGTGACCAGAAGCTCTAGGATATAATCAATAGTTTTTTTTTTTTTTTTTTTTTTGACAGACTGCTTATTATTATCTTGGTACTACATTTTTTTGTTTTGTAAGTTCACTTGAAATATTATATTATTAGAGAATGCTCTGATAACAAAAGGTAAATGGTAAAATGTATAGGGAAAGTGTACCATAAGAGAAATTATAAAATATAATTCCAGCATTTTAGATGGCTATTGCAGTAATGTATTGCTACTTATCAAGAACCAGCACAAAAGGAAAAATATTCATTGCATAGTATGCGAAAAAGGGAATGAGGAGCATACCAAGCCAATATCAGAGGCTGCATCTGAAGTCATGCTAGATGGTTCTGATTGTTCTGTCATTTTAGATTGTGACTGAGGCTGTTTCTGTAAGCTCCAATACATAATGCTAGCAGTAAGTGTTCGGATCATCTTCTGATTCACCTGTCGAACCAGTAAGAACGTAAGAATGTGAATGTGAAGCCACATAATATAATGGCATGGCTAAGTAACAATTCACAAGCAAGAACCAGAATCATTGTTTCTAAGTAATGCTACATATTGGAAATTTAATTTATGTTTGGTAGCAGCACAAGGAATTTGATATTTACTAGCGATAGCTATTTTACCTCGACGATGTCCTCTGGCAACAGAAACACAGAGCATCCAATCTTCCTTGCAATACTAATGATGTAGGTAGCATTCAGCTTCTTGTCCTCATCTGATTCAAAAACAAATTGTAGATTAGTTATGATAAAGTTTTGAAGTCATTGGTGAAGAAAACAAAATGAACACTCAGAAATGAGGTTATCAAATAGTGAACTGAACGTATATGGGTTGAGAACAGACCAGCTTCCCCTTAAGTAACAACTTTCCAGTTCACCGTCCATTACCTCCACCTTCATAATAATGCCAAGTCCCACCGTACGTCCAGAGTCCCGTAACACAAACCGCCCAAGGCGCTGGTACTACTCAAATGTCTCTAGAACCACGGGCTGTTTTGGGACCATCTTCACGAGCCCGGTATCTCCATTCTTAAGCATTTCAGATTCTTCTCCATTATCTCGCCTTTCTTATTTAACTTTGCCAACAACTCTGTGAACTTAACTGCGGTCTGGGACGTATGGCAGTGCATAACTAGAGTGCCCATACAGGATCCCCACATGCGCCTCGAAGCTAGCAGCCTCCTAGGCAGGGTCTAGCTTGGAGCCACATACCACGATACCCACACCTCAAATCCTTCGCTTCTAGTCCTCTGACATGCAATCCAATACTATCCCTCGGTAGAGCCATCTGCACTGACTCATGGTGCAGCTCCACCGACCTCACTTCTCCCCAAAGGCTGGTGGGTGCAAATGTAACCTTCATTCCTGGTATTAATAACCCAGTTTGCACACAACTCACCAAAAACAGTGACTGATTAATTCAGTAGCATTTTTGTTTGTCATATGCACCTTCAAATCTGAAGAGAAATTGTTAACAGTTTTCTTGTATCCAGCCTTTTTCAGATGATGGTTCATCCAATCGAAGTAGCATCTTTTCTGGTGACAAGCTCAAAACCTCGTCTATATCCTGCACAAAAAAACAACAAAATGAATTTTATTAACACACATATAAGAAATAAACAAGCAAAACTACCAGGAAATACAATAACAAAATGCCTTTGTTTACCTTGCTGTCATCAAATAGCTCCACCAGCTACGGTGTCTTCTTAAGGTTCAGATCAGCCAAAAGTTGAATCTAGTGAATCAATGAATATTTATTCAATGAATGAAGCAGAAGTTCAACAATAGTCTGAAAGCTGAACCACACCAGAATATATGTTCAGCTCAATGCTTACCTTTATGATTTGTAATATCAATCCAAGAATTAAATGAGGCTGCATGCAAAACAATATAAGTTTGTCTAAGTCATCCGGTTCTTCAATGAATTGCTTGAATAAAAACTGAGAAATGAGTGTCATAGAGTCCATGTAACAAGGTGATTAAATGTCAATAACATATAGAGAAGCAGGTAGGAGAAGAGAACAAGCAGCAAACAATCAAAGAGGAATAAAAACACGGGGCATGTAACAATAAGTGTAAAGAATAGAGAGGTAGGTACAAAGTAGTAACAAAAGCTAGTTTGGTACCCTGATCTAAACAGGCAATGTACAAACGTTGAAGTTTTAGTAGGACATATAGTTTGATGAACATCATCACTTAACTTTCCTAGATGGAGTAAACTTAGAAGTAAGGCTTCAAGGGCAAGCACACGCATTACCCTTCCCTCCACCAAATCATGTGTGCCAATGTTGAAAACAGTGCATCCAATGGCCTTGGCAGAATTGAGGCAGAGTGTGTGATTTTCATTTCTCTCCCATGGGCTAAGAATTCTTTTGTTATTTATTGCTCTCTCATCAATGGTCCCAGGCCCAGCTACATTGATCAATTTGCTGAGAAAATAAACCATAGAATGAACAACCATCAGAAACGTGCCTCAGATAACTTTTGTTTTGTAAGGGAATATGAATACACTCTGCTACTAATATAACTAGAAAGCGAGAGAGGCATCTAACCACAGCAGAACACAAGATCTCAGTAGCGAGGTGGAAGAACACCTTACTCTCTCGTTTGTCCTGGAATGTTTTCTTCGATGATTCCTTGGAGTTGTTGGTCGATCCTTTCTATAGGAGCTGCTGCCTTAACTTGGGCTTGGGTTGCGCTTAGTAACTGGGCTCGATAGACTTGGGCTATGCTGGGCCACATCAGTCATGACATTACCGCCCCCTCGAAACACAGCTTGTCCCCAAGCTATGGCTGTAATAATGCCTGGATCCCACTGCATCCGAACTGAAGGATCTATTTTGCTTTGTAGCTCATTGATTTCAGCAAAAGAAGTGTCATTATTTCTTCAGAGATGAGAACATAGTCAGCTAGAGTACCAGGCAGAGCACCACATCCATTTTGATAGCAATTGATTTCTCTTCCACTGTCATTGTGTCACCTGAAATGTTCTTTGTCAGTACCATAACTTGATTGGAAGAATCAACAGTGCTGAAACACATGCTCCCTCTAATGCAAAGCTCTGTAAGGCTGAGTTTTGAGCCACCCAGGGTTTGTCTCTATATGAATCGACAAGCTAAATAGGTGGTCCATCAGTTAGTTTCCTATCCATACCAGCAAAGCAATCTCCATCTTTAGCAAGCTGTTTCTGTAAACCTTTATGCAAGTGAATGTCAGATTTTATATTGGAATCCCACGGAAGTCTGTTATGTAGTTCAGCAAAGACCTCACTATTGTCAAGAGAAACCTGCATTTTCTTATTGTTTTCTATTTCCATCTATTTTCTGCTTGTCCACATTGGCACGTATTCTTCTCATGGTTGCAGTTTTAGACTCCGCTTGCTCCAAATATCCATGGCCACCCAGCAGATTATCATCCCAAACCACATCCATACAAGGCATTGCAAGAAACATCACATGTGAAGCTCTGAGTGATGGCAATGGATCCATTGATTGAACCTGCTTGGCCAGCACTATAGTGTCATTCTCAGGATGCATTTCAGCAAGCACACCATGCATAGAATCCACACTAGTCACCAACATAGAAAACTGGTCATGCACAGGAGTGAGCAAGTCACTGAGGGCTGATCCAGTACTTACTTTCCTCTCTACATCAGGAGCTAAATGCTGCAATAAATCATCCTGTGAATCAAGGCTATGCAACAATTCATCATCCCACACTAGCTATTGCAATAATCCACTGGACATGTCCCGATCGTTGCTGCCTGATGCCAGCTTTTGCAACAATCCAGCATGACTGCTAGCATTGTGCAGCATCTCTTCACCTAAGGCTAGTTGCACCAATACACCATGTGTGTTGATGTCAGATTCAGTAGGTTGTGTTGTTGTGTCATATGTGTTGTTGCTGCCAAATGCAAGGTGCTGCAACAAGCCACTATGCATGATTATATTAGATGACATCTCCTCATCCCAAACCACTTCATGAGGCAAATCAATGGATAGTTTATCTATAGTATTGGTGAGAACTGAGAAGATCAACTGTTGCCTTAGTGTCCACATGCAAGCACTCGTCGAACAAAGCTTCTTGCTGCACTAATTCATTATGGCCGTAGAGCTCATGCAACAAGTTGCCGTGTGAGTTATGGTTGTGATGTGAATCATCAGCCCAGACAACAGTCCCAATAGGAATTTCGTGGAGCACCTCATGTATGGGGTCCTGTAATGTCATTGGATCCATGAACACCACCTGATTCTAGTTGCGCTGCCCAGACAACAGTCCCAATAGGAATTTCGTGAAGATGAATTGCTTGCGCTGCCCTTGGTCATCCATCTCTTGAACTAGTTGCTGCAACAAGTCATTGTTCATGTGGATCTCAGATGGAACCTCCTCATCCCAGAGCACCTCGACAGTAGACATTTCATCAAACATGTCGTGGGCAGCATGCCTCCGTAGCAACCAATCAAGACCATCGTTTCCCAACATCAACTCACCTGGTGCTGGTGACTGTAGCAGATCAGTGTGCCCCAACACCATCTCTTCACGGCTGCAGATCGGGCCAACTCTTGAGACGGTTGTGGATGAGCTCCTTGCAGGATGAAGCATCATCATCTCTTCACGGCTGCTGGATTTTACTCAGAGTAACCGTCACCTCAAAGCCGAACACCCACAGCATGCCGCTGCTTGAAGGAGCCGCTGCAGCACGCAGCCGGTGAAGTAGTCACCAGTCACAAGCAGATTCAGATACAACTACAACAACACTGCACGGATTTCCTAGTCCCGAACTGCAACACCCGCAAAACAAATTTACCAGGTTCTGATTGTTCTGTCATTTTAGATTGTGACTGACGTTGTTTCTGTAAGCTCCAATACATAATGCTAGCAGTAAGTGTTCGGATCATCTTCTGATTCACCTGTCGAACCAGTAAGAACATAAGAATGTGAATGTGAAGCCACATAATATAATGGCATGGCTAAGTAACAATTCACAAGCAAGAACCAGAATCATTGTTTACGAAGTAATGCTACATATTGGAAATTTAATTTATGTTTGGTAGCAGCACAAGGAATTTGATATTTACTAGCGATAGCTATTTTACCTCGACGATGTCCTCTGGCAACAGAAACACAGAGCATCCAATCTTCCTTGCAATACTAATGATGTAGGTAGCATTCAGCTTCTTGTCCTCATCTGATTCAAAAACAAATTGTAGATTAGTTATGATAAAGTTTTGAAGTCATTGGTGAAGAAAACAAAATGAACACTCAGAAATGAGGTTATCAAATAGTGAACTGAACGTTATATGGGTTGAGAACAGACCAGCTTCCCCTTAAGTAACAACTTTCCAGTTCACCGTCCATTACCTCCACCTTCATAATAATGCCAAGTCCCACCGTACGTCCAGAGTCCCGTAACACAAACCGCCCAAGGCGCGGGTACTGCTCAAATGTCTCTAGAACCACGGGCTGTTTTGGGACCATCTTCACGAGCCCGGTATCTCCATTCTTAAGGCATTTCGGATTCTTCTCTATTATCTCGCCTTTCTTATTGAACTTTGTCAACAATTCTGTGAACTTGACTGTAGTCTGGGACGTATGGCAGTGCATAACTAGAGTGTAGTCACAGCAGCGCTTCCCATACAGGATCCTCACAAATAGTAGTTACCTTGTTACAGCAGCAGATTATACAGCAATGAGTGCATGCTCACGAAGTCTGGCCATCTTCGGCAATACCAGCCTCAAATGCAGTACAATCAATAATAAGCACACTAAAATCAGCCTGGGAGGTGCCAACAATCATGTTCTTGATGTAGTCACGATGTCCAGGTGCATCCAAGACCGTCCAGACATATTTCTTACTCTCAAGTTTTAATCTCAATGGACATTCCCCCATCACGCTCAAACTTGAGTTTGTCAAAGAGCCAGGCATACCTACAGGCAGTCTTATTCATTTCTGCAGCATCTTTAACACATCTCTTCATAACACACTTGTCAATACATCCCCCGCATATGGAGGAGGTGACTAAACACGGTCGACTTTCCAGAGTTGAGGTGGCCAATGACCACAACATTCAGATGGACCTTTGCCTACGCATCAAATTTTGAGCTGTATGCAGAATAAGAGAAATAAATAAATAATACAAGACTCAAAAATCTAGCCAAAGACTAGTACCAAATGATATAATAAAGGTCCAAAACTAACAATGCACAAGCAATAAAAATAAGGATTAATAAATACACAAAACTGCCATGTTAAGCAGCCAAATATGATCTAATCTGAAATAAGGAGGAGCAGGCGAGGCAAGTACTAGGAGGCACCGAGGTAGTGGAGCAAACTAGGATTGTGTTTTCTTGTGTGCAGCAAGAAGAATTGAAGTGCCCAGCAGGTTTCAAACCTATAAGGTCCCACATGGAGACCCTCGGTCTTACCACTACTGGCTCAAACGATTGGGATCTATCATCTGTACAATTTATAAACAGTGCCTATCATGATATGCCTTTATGCCACTGTCAACAACCCAGAGCCAAAAGAGGACAGAAGCAAAGCACCACATTAGCACATGAAGCAAACATCTCGAACTGGAATTCATTAATCACTGCAGAGTGCAGATAATAATCATCAAAAGCAAGGAATTGACAGCACCCAACTATTATTCCAGTTTGCTAATTAATTGCAATTTAACTAATCTGCTTGGGAAGCCTAGATAGCATGCACGAGCAATAATTTGAAGGACTACAATACACAAGAGAGCAAATCCAAGAATGCAGAATATGCACCAGACTTGACAACATGACAAGAAGCATCAGTTTACCTTTCTGAAGGATCCTTTTCTCTCTGAACCATCCTCTCTGCCTGAACCGCCCTTTCTTTCTGAACCGTCCTTTCTTTCTGAACTCTTTCTTATATGTTGTGGGTCCTTGTATGGTACCACCGTGGTGGTCTCCGTTTAATTATCCCAAGCATAGCGAAATACTTTTGGTGTGGGCGGGGTTCCTCTATGAACAGTGGCCGCGATTGAGTATTGCATTCATTGAAATCCTCGGCAAAATTTTCTGGAACAGGTGTTCCATCAATCTCATCAATATCTCCAAGCCTCTGAGAAAGTAACAGCGGGGAGTGTCATCTCACAGTTATGAAAAGAACTCCATGCACCTCTCAAAATATTTGGATCTTCAGCTTTCAGGAAATTTGATTCAATGTTCATCAAAACCTCGTACAGCTTGCATATTGCTCTTTGGGAAACCGTCCACTCGTTTTGTTCCTAGGTCACCATAACTGTTGCCAAATGGCATTTCTTTCAGCTCGCCTTTCACACCAGGCCTAACCGGTGGTAATGGTACCACCAGGCTGTTATCACCCTCAAAGACGTACCATGTATCTAGTAATGAAAAGGAATAAAAAGACAAATAAAAACTTTAAGCTATTTAGAAAAACTATTAGTCTGATGCGATAGATGCATGTAATTTGAGGAACAGGGGTCCTACCATTGATTCCAAAGCCAATAAAGTATAAATCAGTCCAACGAAATAAAAGTCTGAGAACATCTTTTCTGGAGAATTCTAGTTGGCATGACTCTTATTTGAAAGGTCAGTCTCCCTTCCGGTGTATAGAGCTTGCCATTTGGTCTTTTGAAGAGAGAATTTCCATCTTTATCTTTCGGAGCTTGGCTTTCCAGCAAACCTAACAGTGCAGTTTCAACTTCCTTCATCACTCTTCGGTGACTAGGTGCACAATCTCATCAAGATAAAAGTCAAATGTATGTGTAGATTCTTTTTTCGTGCCTGATAGACAAGAAACAACAGAAAACCCCAACTTTAAAAACAGAAACTTGCAAACCCAAATTGAAATGTCTCTTTGGCTTTGCTCTCACCAAGTTCCTTGCCTGGCGCGTCCCAGCCGACCACCCCTGCTCTTTTCCTTTTTTGTTTTTTCGGTGCCATGTCTGTTGAATTTAATTTTCAGGTCTGCAGGTTGAACAAATTTTCACATTTGAAAAACCCAGCTGGCATAACTAAGGAGAGCATGATCAAATGAACATAGCTGACTAAGTACTGTGGCTTGAACAGATGCATATAGACAACAAACATGAAGATGACGTCAAGAAAGAATAAAAAAATACAAAATAAAAAAAGAGCTCTAATCGGCTAACAAATGCACTAGCATGTGAAAAATAAGTGTACTGGACAAAGGAACGGAAAGGATAAGTAGCATAACAAGCTAGATTAAGCACTCACAGCGATTAGATACTGTAGCATGAAAGGGAAACTACACCCAAATGTAAGAACAAAATTCTGCAGAGACCTTCAGCAAGCCGAGAACCTGATGTGCACCAGGTTGTAGTTGACAACCTACAAAACACAGAACTGTAATTGGTGGAACTGTAATTGGTGCTATTGTCGACCTGCACATAAAAATAACAATTGGAACTGTTGCACTGGCAACCTGCTGATAAAAATAACAATTTTGATCTGTTTGCAGTTTTATTTTTGTTGTCTAAAAAATGTCATATGAAGATGACTGCAAGTAGTATAAATAATTTCTCCTACGCAACGTTACAACAGCATCTTCCTAAAATTTCTCCAATGAAATTTATTTGATACAAAGTATTTGTATTCACAAAACAGACATCCAGAACTAACCAGGGTAAGCCAAGAATACCTGAACTTTGCAAATCTAGCATCAAGTAACGTGATGGCAATGACTATGGATCACTGAATACTACATTCATTTCCATGGAGCTTGCATAGGGTGTTGTTGATTAAATACATATCAGGAGCATCACATCTGCACGTGGGGTGCATCCCATTCAGGCATTCACACAATGTGATTTTCACTATGATTCAACCTGTAGTTTTGCATAAAACAATTAAAGTTAAATAAGACTGAATACAATTATGTTGGACATTTACAACTCTACCGCATTTGCAGGCTTCCTTCTTAAAAAGCAATCAGCA
Organism: Hyparrhenia diplandra; assembly: GCA_015847255.1. NCBI lineage: Eukaryota > Viridiplantae > Streptophyta > Magnoliopsida > Poales > Poaceae > Hyparrhenia > Hyparrhenia diplandra. The sequence goes on from JADLZK010004766.1 coordinate 146,230, forward strand.
AAGTAGGAAAACAAGAAGTCACACAATCGAGCACTTTTTTTGTCATGGAACCAACGCTCTATGTTATCATGTAGTTCTATCATATAAGCAGGAATTATTGAATACTTACGATCAAATCCTTTATCAACTATTGCATAAAAACAATGATTCTAGTCAGACTATGCATAAAAAAGGTTTTTCAGCTCTTTACCAAATCAAGCCAATGAGACAGATGTCAACTGTGCATAATAAAATAAAAAGGATTGTAGCCTAGATAAAATCTGAACTATCAAGTTCTTTGCTTTGAGAGTTAATTGCACAGAATAAATAGGGGTTTGATAAACTGATGACTCATTATCCAAAATAATTTTAACTGAAAACATTGCAGAAACCAGATTAAGTTGCATGAACAGTCTGTGGTCCTCAAATGTTAGCAAACGAACTTCAAAAAGTCGAATCTAGCTATATAGCTTTTACGAAAGCACTCTGAATATGCAAGAAATAATGTTTGCCAAAATGTGAAATGTGAAACGACTCCCATGAGTTGACAACAAAATGGTTAAAAGGGAAAAATCTGCATCCTGACTCGACGTTGGCACACACATCCTTAAGTTAGGGTTGGGTGCACGGTTTTGCACAGCACGAAGGGAAGAGGACGGGTTGGCACACCTGCTGCTCGACGTGCCGCGGCCGCCCCTGGAGTTCCCGCCGGAGGCCCGAGGTCTGCGGGGGTTGGGTGTGATGGGGAGGGGGAGAGAAGGCAGCGCGGCAACGTGGGCGAGGGCAGCGCAGGTGCGACAGGGAGGGACACGAGAAACCGAACCAAAATGTTGGTTTTTCGGTTCGGTTTCGGCTTTTGTTTCTGCCAGGTTCAGTGTTTGGCTCGGTACTCAGTTTCTATGGCAAACCGAACGGAAAAACCGATTGTACCGAAATTTCCTACGACGCTAACTATGCGTGTGTGAAAAGCAATTCCCCTGTCACTTCTAACTCAGGAAAAGGCCCACGAACGAACGCCGCCCAAGTATGAGATGAGTAACCCACCACCGAGTAAACCCCTAACTAAGTAACACGTTCGTAGCAGGCTTATAGCGGCGCGCGGCGGCATCAGGGGCGGCGGCGCTAGCGAAGCTACGAAGCGGCAGTGGCACCAAGCAGCTCGAACGCTGAAGTTGCGGGCGGGCGGGGGCGGCGCCACGCGGCTCCGAAGCCCGAACGCGGCGGGGGCGGGTGGCGGCTACGAGCACGGAGCACCGGCCCGACCCCCCGAAGCGGCGGGCGACGCGCGCGCCCCCGACCGCGCGCAAAGCGCAGGACGGCGGCGGTGCGGGTCCCCGATGGCGCCTCTCGGGCGATCCGCTGGATGGCTTTGCAATCTGTTTTGGCGCATTTTTTTCTGTCCATAGCTGCACTGTTCAGTTTTTGGTTAAAACCAAAAAACGGTTAAAACCGAACCGACTAGAAATGGTCGCTGGGCGTTGCCGCTTATGGCTGTAGGACCCATGATATTTTGATTCGATTAGCTATTAATGCTATATTTGATGTAGGTTTTGTTTCATATGTGTAGTTAAAATAATTAATTGTATAAGATCAGTTTGTTTAGATAAGATATATATTTTTATATTTGTGTCATGGTTTGAAGCATTTGTTGTACTTGTTGTATATTTTGAAGTTTGTCATTGTAAAGTTATTATTTTATTTACACTTATTTGGGTTTTTAAATATTAATATTATTTTTTATTATATATTCCATTGAGAGTTAGGGTGACTGGATAAGTATGGTGATTTGCTATGCGTCGTGTAATTGTTGCTACGTTCTATTTTACATTGTTATTCAATTGGAACTATAACATTTTTTTTTTTTTAAGAAGAGAGGCTAAAAGTATTTATTAAGTAGTCAATATTTCAAATTTATATACATTTTTTTTGCAGAGGTTTTCAACATCACAAAGCATCCATAAAAATTTTTTTTGTATTAATATTTTAATGTGTAGAAATCATGAAAGTTTTATTTATTAAATAAAAGAGGTTTGATATATATATTTTCTACATAGAGTACATCATGGAGAGGCTACAGGCTACACAAAAAATCTCATGATTTCGGGAGTTTAGATTATTTTTTATGAAATAAATAAAATCAACATGTCATAGGATTTAATAAAAGACACAAAAGGAGAAGACCATTCGGGCCGACCGCCTAATTCGACCGCCACATTATTCGGGGACGCAGATTGTGGGCTTGCTCATAGAATGGTCTAGACGTTGATCCAATTTTCTGAAAACCCCGAGGTGTTTATTGCAAGAAAATCTAAGAGAGGAGGATGGACGGGTTATAATCCTCTAGAGCTTGAGGGCGTTTTTTAAAATGACCGGGACCGACCGATCTCGGCGGTCCGTTGAAGATCTCTAGATTGGTTTTGGCTAATTGATGACATCCTTAGGACTAATCTCTCTATGCTAAGTGTTTATATTAGTTGGAGATTGGTCAAGCCAAGTGTTGTGCATGGTGGTCATGGTGGATGGATCGAGATGGTTCAATTGATGATCAAGTGCATGACTTGGAGGTGATCGTGGATCAAAATGGGCTCAAGGCAAAGGTATATCATAGGGCCATTTTGATTTTACACTCAAGACACCATAGAGGGTGTGAGTGATTATAGGATCGATAAGCCGTACTATAAAGAGGGAAAACTATCGTACATATCGATCCTCATGTGCCTCTAGGTTCAAAATCATTTGCATGCATTCTAACCTAGAGAGCTAACTCCGCACTTGATGGAAAATATTTTCAAAATTGCTAACTTGGTGGTCGAGGTGTTCTTCGACGAGTTGGCAACAAGAATCAAGTGGCGGAACTTCGTTTTGGAACAACGGAGAAGAAATGGCGAACTAACGCGAGCTAGGCGGGCGCTGGTCACGAAGGGGTGACCGGGGCCAGCAGAGAGCACCGGCCCCGTCAGCAGCCGTCCGGCCGATTCCGAGAGTTTGGAAATCGGCCGGAGGCTGACCGGCGCGTCCGGTCATTGATCGGACGCTGGCCCCAGCGTCCGGTCACCGGCGTTTTCAAACGGTTTTGACCCGTTGGGGCGCTCGTCCGGTAGTGACCGGACGCTGGACGTGGCCCGGTCACTCCGATCGGCGCGTCCGTCGGCATGAAGTCGGGGATTTTTCCCCAACTTCCATGTTTCGGGTTGGGGGGTATTTATACCCCTTTGGCCGGCTCTAGGAGGTCTCTTGGTTATTTGAAATCATTCTAACACCCTCTAGAGCTGAGCACACATCCTCCTCCTCACTCCCTTTGCTTGAGAGCATCATTCTAGTGAGTTGAGGTGATTTAAGTGCACTTTGCTTTGATCTTTGCATCTAGTGGCACTTGTGGATCGTTGTGAGCCGGTGGATTTCTTGTTGCTCTTGGGGAGCACCACCCCTAGCCGGCTTGGTGTTTGGTGGAGGCGTTGGCAAGAGTTGGTGATTGTTCTTGGCCACCTCCGGTGATTTGTGAGAGGACCGTGCATCCTCGTCGGGACGACGAATTGTAAGATAATATATTGCTCGTGTCGGTGAGTACCTCTCATTTGCTTTGGGTGCGGTAAGCCTAAAGGCATTTGGCTTGGAGTGAGCTCCACACCGACCCACACGTGAGAAGGTCGACACAACGGAGACGTAGCTTGACGGGTGCTCAAGTGAACTTCGGGATAAATCTTTGTCTCCACTTGTCTCTTGTTGTCCCTTGGTGATTGGCATCGATTTGGTTATCTCTTTGTGTCATCTTGGTGATTGGATTGACTAGCCTCGACATTGTGGTGTATCACCTCTACACTCTTGCATTACTTTCATATATCTTGTGCTAGTGTAGTTTGAGTAGACTTGCTTAGTTGCTTAGTCTTGTTTAGAGTAATCTTGCTTGTTCACCTAGTTGGTAAAGTAGCGACTTAGCCCTTGTGTGTGAACTAGAGATCATAGCAACTAGAATTGTCAATAGGAGGCTTGCCGACAAGTAGAGCTAGAGCAAACGCGTCTATCGCCTTTTGTTATTCTAACAAATTTGTCTAGTATTTTGTAGAAATTTTTATTAGGCTATTCACCCCCCCTCTAGCCATTTAGGACCTTTCAAGTGGTATCAAAGCCGTGGTCACCGTTTTAGCAAGGAGTAACACCCTTCGATGCAAGATATGGCTACTATAGTGTTCAACCATGTTGGGGAAAGCCACCTCACTTTGATGGTGAGAGTTCTTTTTGATCATTGGAAGAGGAAGATGACCATGTACCTCGGTTCCATACATGAGAGAGTATTGGAGGTGACGGAGAATGATTATATCATTCTTGATCCCACCAAGCTCACCGATGAGGATAGAGCCAACCGGACTTGCAATCGAATGGCACTCAACACTATATACAATGCCATCGATGCAAAGATATTTGAGGGCATCAAGGACTTGGACCGTGCAAGTGAAGTGTGGACAAGATTGAGTGAAACATATGAGGGCACCAAGGTTGTCAAGAGTGCCAAGCTATATGGCCTCAAGAGTGAGTTTGAGACCTTCAAGATGAAGGATGGTGAAACAATTCTTGAGATGTTTCATCGTCTACAAGTGATTGTCAATGACCTCAAGACATTGGGCTACAAGACACAAGATTAAGACTTTTGTCACAAATTCTTGATTAGCCTACCTTCAAGATTCAAGATGTTGATTCTCATGCTACAAAGAGATGGGCTTGATTCAAAGAAGCCAAATGATCTACTTGGAGAAGTGTTGACATTTGACAAGTATGATCACAATATTGATGAGAAGGAGAAGAAGGAAGAGAAGAAGGTTGAGGAGAGGAAGGCCGTTGCATTCAAGACATCTTCCACCTCAAACAAGGGCAAGGCAAAGGCACAAGAAGAAGAATGTGATGTATCCGGCCTAGAAGAGGTTGATGAAGCTCTTGCCTTGGTTGTCAAGAAATTTGGCACCATGCTCAAGTACAAGAGAAGATTTGGGAACTACAAGAAGAAGGACACTTCCAAGGGCAATGAAGACAAGAGGCTATGTTGGAAGTGTGATAGTCCCGATCACATCTTTGAGGATTGTCCTCATAGGAAGGACAAGAACAACAACAAGGACCGTAGAAGGGGCAAGAACAAGGCCACCTTCAAGCAAGGCAAAGACGGTGCATTTGTTGTGACATGGGATAGTGATGAGTCCGAAGAAGAAGAAGAAGGCAAGGCTATGATGGCTCTAGTTGATCAAGATAAGCCTTCACTATTTGACTCATCCTCCGGTTCATGCTTCATGGCTAAGGCCACTAAGGTATATGATGAACCATCCTCTAATGAAGTAAAATATAATAGTGATGATGAATATGATGAATCAAATGAACCTACTAAAGATGAAATGTTTGAGGTAATGGAGCAAGCTAACATTGTTCTCATAGCTAAGGCAAAGGAATGTATGGCCTTAGAAAAGAGAGTTGCCTCTCTTGAAAAGAGCCTTAGGGAGCAAGAAGCCTCTTATGAGTGTCTAAAAGGAAGACCATGAGGAGCTTCAACTTGCTCATACAAAGCTTGAAAAAGCTCATTCCTTGCTAGTAGCTAAGTGTGACAAGGTTCCCTTGGTATCCAAGATGGATGTTGGTTCAACATGTGACATTATAGATGAACCATTCGTGGTTGATGTTGAAGAATCAAACATACCATCCACATCCACATCAACCCACTCTACCTCCACTAGTAGTGATGGAAAGATTTTAGATTCATCATTATTAGTTGAGAATGAGACTCTCAAGAGAGAGGTGGATGAGCTCACCCACGCCTTGGGTAAGGCATATGGTGGGGATGCCAAGTTGCTAAAATGCTTGGGTAGCCAAAGATTTTCCCTTTACAAGGAAGGTCTAGGGTATACTCCCAAAAAAGGCAAGAAGGCCTTTGTGACTCCAAAGCCTAGCTTTGTGAAGAGCAATGGTTACTATTGCTATAGATGCAAGCAAGTTGGGCATCAAGAGCAAGAATGTGCTAAAAAGAACACCAACAAGAAAGCTAATCAAGTGCATTCAATTTGTTTTGATTCTTGCTATTTGCTTACCAAGAGGGAGAATGGTGTGAAGGCAAAGTTCATTGGTACTCCAATTATGGGACCAAAGAAGAAGTCCATTTGGGTGCCAAAGGCTTTGGTGACTAACCTTCAAGGACCCAAGCAAGTATGGGTACCTAAATCTCATTGATTTGATTTGTAGGTGGATTACAAGTCCGGAGGGAGGCATTGGATTCTTGATAGTGGGTGCACTCAACACATGACCGGTGATGCAAGAATGTTCAACTCTTTTGATACAAGCAAAAGTGGCGGTAGCATCACATTTGGTGATAATAGTAGAGGCAAGATCAAGGGTCATGACAAGATTGAGATCACAAGTGATTTGAGCATATCCAATGTGGCACATGTTGACAAGGTGAAATTCAACTTGCTCTCGGTGGCACAACTTTGTGACCTTGGTTTCAAGTGCATATTTGGGGTTGATGACATTGAGGTTGTTAGCATGAAAGATTCAAAGTTGATATTCAAAGGCTTTAGGCATGACAATCTCTATCTAGTTGACTTTGGCACGAAAGTGAAGCAAATTTGAGTACATGCTTGCTTTCAAAATCAAGCATGGGTTGGCTATGGAATAGAAGACTAGGACATGTTGGCATGAAGCAATTGAACAAGCTTGTGAAGCACAACCTAGTGAGAGGCTTGGATGGAGTTGAGTTTGAAAAGGACAAGCTATGTGGTGCATGTCAAGCCGGCAAGCAAGTGGGCAACACTTATCCTAAGAAGAATTTCATGAGCACTTGCAAGCCATTTGAGTTATTGCATATGAATTTATTTGGTCCAACCACATACACTAGCATTGGAGGCAACAAATATGGATTTGTGATTGTGGATGACTTCACTAGATACACATGGGTATTCTTTCTCAATGACAAAAGTGACACATATTCCATCTTCAAGACATTTCTCAAGCAAGTGTGCAATGAATATGATGTTACCATCAAGAAAGTAAGAAGTGACAATGGTAGTGAGTTCAAGAATACAAGAATTGAAGAGCTATGCAATGATTATGGCATCAAACATGAGTTCTCACCTACCTACACACCACAATCCAATGGCTTGGTTGAGAGGAAGAATAGGACACTCATGGATATGGCAAGGTCAATGCTTAGTGAATATGATGTGAGTCAATCCTTTTGGGCCGAAGCAACCAACACAGCATGCTACTACATCAACCGATTGTATTGTCATCCAATGATGGGCATGACACCCTATGAGCTCTTGAATGGAAGAAAGCCAAACATTGCTTACTTTAGAGTCTTTGGTTGCAAATGCTACATATTTAAGAAAGGCACTAGATTGGGCAAGTTTGACAAGAAGTGTGATGAGGGTTTCTTGCTTGGTTATTCCACTACAAGCAAAGCATATAGAGTGTGGAATAGCACTAGTGGTCAACTTGAGGAAGTGCATGATGTTGAGTTTGATGAAACCAATGGGTCTCAAGATGAAGAAGAAAATCACAATGATGTTGGTGGAATTCAATTGGTAGATGCAATGAAGAACATGGACATTGGGCACATAAAGCCAACTCAAGTGATTGATGTTGATGATGACAAAGATCAAGTGCTCTCATCTCCAATGGGTCAAGTTAGTGGTTCTCAAGTGCAAGATCAACAAGCTAGTACATCTTCTCAAGTGCAAGGCACATCAAGTTGTCAACCAAGTTCAAGCAATCAACTACCAATACTCCAAAATACAAGTGTTGCTAGAGATCACCCAATTGATCAAATTGTTGGTGACATTGCTAGTGGAGTGCAAACAAGAGGAAGACTTGCGGCATTTTATGAGCACTTTGCATTTGTGTCACAAGAAGAGCCGGAGAAGATTGATGATGCCATGAAAGATGAAGAATGGGTATTGGCAATGCAAGAGGAGCTAAATAACTTTGAAAGAAATGAAGTTTGGGAGTTGGTGGAAAGGCCAACCAACTAAAATGTCATCGGAACCAAGTGGGTGTTCAAGAATAAGCAAGATCAAGATGGCATTGTGGTTAGAAACAAAGCAAGACTAGTTGCACAAGGCTACACTCAAGTTGAGGGTCTTGACTTTGGTGAAATATATGCTCCGGTGGCAAGATTAGAGGCAATTAGAATCCTACTAGCCTATGCATGTGCCCCTGACATCAAGCTATACCAAATGGATGTGAAGAGTGCATTTCTCAATGGCTTCATCAATGAGCTTGTATATGTTGAGCAACCTCCCGGTTTTGAAGACTATCACAAGCCAAATCATGTGTACAAGTTGAAGAAGGCATTGTATGGCTTGAAGCAAGCACCTAGAGTATGGTATGAGAGGTTGAGAGATTTCTTACTCAAGAAAGGCTTCAAGATGGGGAAGGCCGACACTACTCTCTTCACCAAGAAGATTGGCAAGGATTTGTTCATCTTGCAAATATATGTGGATGATATCATATTTGGGTCAACAAATCAAGCATATTGTGAAGAGTTTGCAAAAATGATGGCCAAAGAGTTTGAAATGTTTATGCTTGGAGAGCTCACCTATTTCCTTGGACTTCAAATCAAGCAACTCAAGAATGACACATTCATTAGCCAAGGCAAATACATAAGAGACATGATCAAGAAGTTTGACATGCAAGATGCAAAGGGTATAACTACACCAATGGGTACAAGTGGCACCTTGGATCAAGATCTCAAAGACAACATGATTGATCAAAAAGCTATTTCGGTCATTGATTGGTAGTCTACTCTATGTGACCGCATCAAGACCGGATGTCATGTTTAGTGTGTGCTTGTGTGCAAGATTCCAATCCTCACCAAGAGAGAGTCATTACAAGGCCGCAAAGAGAATATTGAGGTATTTGAAGCATACACAAGATGTTGGCTTATGGTATCCTAAGGGGTCTAGCTTTGAGCTTATTGGATATTCGGACTCGACTATGGTGGTTAAAAAGATCAATAGAAGAAGCACTAGTGGGACTTGTCAATTTCTTGGAAGATCTCTTGTGTCATGGTCCTCAAAGAAGCAAACAAGTGTGACACTCTCTACCCGAATCGAATATGTTAGTGCGGGGAGTTGTTATTGCCAACTACTTTGGATGAGGTCCACATTGAAGGATTATGGATTTGACTTCAACAAAGTACCCTTGTATTGTGACAATGAGAGTGCTTGCAAGATGACTCAAAATCCGGTGCAACATACAAGAACCAAGCACATTGATATAAGGCACCATTTCATTAGAGAGCATCAACAACAAGGAGATATTGCAATCCATCCAATTGGTACCGAAGATCAACTTGCCGATATATTTACCAAGCCACTTGATGAGAAGAGATTTTGCAAGCTTAGAAATGAATTGAACATTCTTGACTTCTCCAATATGAGTTGAATGCACCCCACATATGTGACATGCCTCTCCACGGAGACAAAGCAAAGGTGAAATTGTTTGACATGTCATCATAATATCTAAGGACTTGCTAGATCATATAGACATACAACTTGTCCTTAGGATTGCATTCATGGAAAAGCAATGATTTTCAATGTATGTATGCCATCACTATTGCTTTATATGCTTGATTGATTGTTGATGCTCACTAACTCATATTTTTATGCATCAACAATTCATGGAAAAGGACTAAAATATAATTGGATAACCTTATTAGGGGTTTCTACTAATGATTTTCATGAGTTTTGGTAAAGTTGTGATTTGTGAGGGACTTAACGTAAAAAAAGCAGAGAAATGACGTGTCACACGACCGACGTGAACGCAACGCAATCCAACTCGAAACAAGTCTAGAAGGCTCCGGATTACTCCCGACGTGGGACGAAACTTGACATCGAAGAAAAACATCATCTAGAAGACTCCGAAGCCACGGCGCATCGCGGGGCCCAGAGTGGGACCCACTCGGGCCGATCGCTCCAATAATGGGGCCGATCGGCCCTACTTGCCGCCAAGTTAGCCCGGTCTCGGAACCTTCCTCAACCGCCTCTAAGACGCAATCTAATCCCGGTCGTTTAAGGTCGGTTTGATCCGAGGTGTCGGTAGAAGCACGAGATGGATCAAGATCCAACACGGCACCTCCTCAGGACTATATAAGCGAGCCCCAGGCCCCCTGTCTCATAGAATTGATCTGAAGCCTCAAGTCATTATCAAGAAGGAGATCAAGAAGAAGCCAAGACAGGAGAAGAAGAGGAGACACCAAGAGATAGGATAGCTAATTCACCGCTCTAGATCTAGAGCCTAGTTTAGATAGAAAGTCGGAGTTTAGAGAAGAGAGAGCATCTGCTCCGGTTCGGATCCGTAAGTTACACTATGGATCAATATTATTATTGTTCTCATACACCTTTGTGCTATTTCATTACTATGTATGCAATTAGTCTACTTATACTTTATTCTAGTCATAGCATATTTGATATGATCATTATTCATGATAATTCAACGAGCTTATTACAGAGCTCCTAGTACATTACACGTGTGTGCTAGGTAGTAGAGAGTATGTAAGCATGGTGCTTAGATATAATTTACTTGCGGATTCACCTTATATGCCGGGTCGTGTGGTAGATCGTAGTGGTGACAAAGACTATTGAGTCCTTTGCAATCCATCCCCCGTGTATAAGACTAGTCGATAATGGTTCTTGGGATTATCTTGTTTCGTTCCTGATTTTCTTAAGTAATCTTCGAGTGCACATTCTTATTTATGGTTTTGATATATATATGATCTTATGCTATGCCCTGTCTAAACATTTTGTAGATTCTTTGTATGCTATCTAAGAACTGTCTCTTTGTCATAAATCCAATCCTAATCTTACTAGGAATTAATCTTATGCTATGCTCACCACGTGCACCTCTACTGCCTCTCATATACCTTATTATTATTATTATTATTATTATTATTATTGGCTCACCTTGTTTAAGTATATGCTAAATCGCAAAATCTCATTAGTCTTCTATCACTATCTTTAATCAAATGAATTGTTTGTCATGTCTTCCTCGTGGATTCGATATTTAAAACCCTCCCCGGGTGAAATGCTCTCTTTCGACATCCGTGCGCCATGCGGATCTATAATTATTTCTCTCGTAAGCATAACAAATACCAACAAGCATTTTCGGCGCCGTTGTCGGGAAGATTTTGATAGCTATTCTTTTGATTATTGATAGATGAATATTAAGTGTGGATTTTGCTACTTAGCACCTCTCTTAAAACAGATTTACCCGTGTATTGTCTATTAGTCTATCTTATGCGGGGTAATTGATTAAAAACTTCCGGCGACCTACGGTAAAGAGATCCAAAGTGTACACGAACTTCATGAACCATTAACATTGAACTGCCCAAGTCATCATCACAAGAATTCAAATCACATCTTCAAGTGACGGATAAAAAGGCGCACAACTCACAAATTCTATTTGTGAGTAAAGGTAAAAAGTATGATCGAACGTGAGAAGGTCTTGCTCATGGACATTAAACTTTTTAGATTAGTCTCACCATGATCATACCCCTTCATCTCTATAATACTTTTATGCTACCTCTATTTGCTATAGTATGCTTAAGTTTTGAAGTATCTTCATACACCTTAGACATGATGCTTAGTTAAATTTGTTTTCATGGCTCAAGTTAAACATGGTGTTTAGTTTGATTCCTAAAACCGCAAGGTGTGTTGATTTCGTTTCTAAAGGCTTTTAAATTAAACGTGGTGTTTAGATTAAATTGCCTTCTTAAATTGAGTTGGACTTTATGTCTAGGTTGATTTTTGATTTTGATAGTATACTTGAGTAGATTCCGGTTATCATTGTTAGACTAACCCCCGAGAAAATTATCAAATCCGATTTGGGAAAAGAAATTAGCTACGCAAGGTATGTAACAAACTCCAACAACTCAAGCACAAAAAGAAGACTCAACTCGCTCCTTATGAAAGGACGAACCGTAAGTGCCTAAATACTCAATTTGTCCTTTGTCTTAAAGTTACCTTTGCCTTAGCCACGCTTTAGTGCGGCCGCTTCATAAAAAAAATAATAAAACAAAACAAATATATATAATCGTGCTAAGTTTTTAAAGAACCATCATTATGTTAGCACAAATAAATCAAATGGACAATAACCCTTTTTTTTCAATATCATTGCTATCCTTCGGGTATATGTCCACTAACATTTGCAGAAAGAAAGAATGCGTGGTGGGCACGTTCATGGACCTACCTCACTACCACTTCCACTACAAAGCAGAGGAGTACCAAGCCGGGAGGTCGATGAGAAGCGAGGATCAACGTCAACCTACATCATCTTATCAAAGACTTGCTTGCTCTCATCACCTACACAAGAAATATACGGGTAGGAACGCACTCCAATCAATGACGGGCCATTACAAAGAGAAGTCACAATAATGCCCCGAGACCATGGAGGACAAGGTTGTCACCAATGAGGTTTCTCCCTTGATCATCAAGGCGACCGATTGTGCTACACACCATCAAGAAGAACACTCTACACCACGCCGTTAGAGGACAAAGCTAATCAAGGAGGGACTCCAAGTTTACATCTCAAATGAGCATCCTTTCGTCAACAGTAAAGTAAAGGAAGAAGAAGAAGATTTGACAAAGGAAGATCAAGCGGTTGTCGGCATCCTCATCCCTTGGGCCGATTAAAGAAGAAGAAGAAAAAAAAAAAAAATGGATTGATGCAAGGGAGAGGGCGAACACAATAAGATTCCATCAAGACCGGCAAAGTCACAACACACTCAAGGAGATGATGAACGGTCAAACCGACTTTAAGCGCCGAGTGACACGAGTTTGAGCTTGGGGAGGAAGACCAATTCCACTAGAAGATGATCCGACAAGGCTCTCCCTCCTCTCGGACTCCCACCGTTCCGACATAGAAAAAATGAAGGGAAGATGATATGAGGAAAAGAGGACAAGACGGCTCAACTACCACACATGCCACGAGAGAACCACCATGAGGTGTTACGATGTTGCCATAAAGGTAACATCTTAAGGTAAGTGTCCTAATCGATAAAGCTTTACTCTAATCATGGCATGTTTACTAAGGAGTTAAATATGTTAGCTCACAACCTCACTTAGATTAATCTGAATAGCTCAACATGTTAGCTCTTAGTTGTTCTTACCCCTGTCCCTCTAGTTTTATTTTCTCTACCTTTTAGTTTGCTATGTTATAAATGCCTCATTCATACCCGTCGCCCGATCTTATCACCTTTGTCACAAATAAATGAAACACATTATGCTACCATGGTTATATGTGCTCAAGGTTAGAGTAGAATGAATACAATTTTGGTTCATTTGGTGTTTTCCCCACCAGAGAGCCCATGCACTTGATCTCTACCTTGACTTTGTGAGCGGAGGACACTTTTGCGCCAATTGTGGAGGAGTTGCCACTTCTCCAAATCTCGCCGCAACATGCACAATAAGCAAGGAACACGGGTGATGCCATCCTCGAGGATCACAATCCTAAGAGACGCAACTTCAAGATCAGGGCGAAGCACTCAATAAGCAAGCCTAAGAAGAACAAGACGCGGAGAAATCACAAGTTGGATACGGAGTCGACGAACAAGGAAGACATTAAGAAGATTCAAGAAAAGTCCACCCAGCTCCCCACCAATCAAGCACGCTGAACCGACCACTCGTAAAGGTCTCCACCGAAGAAATAAGCTTGGAGGAAGAAAGAAGACACGCCTACCAAGGGAGACAACAAGAGTACACCTTCGAAGACCTACCACCACCCGCATCAACGACCGATCAAACACCGCCGGGCTACCTCATCTACGCTACTCATCGAGATCATTGAAGGCACCGCACCAGACACGACATCCCGACGAGTTCCATAGATGACAACAAGCCACGAGAGTAAGTACTCGAAACTCTCGCCGAGAGGTAACTCGGTATTTATCTGCATATTTAATTTTTTGCAACTATATGAAACGGATAGTCTCGTCAGACATACCTTCTATATGAAGGCAGTCACATGTTTGCTCAAATTGTTGGAGATGATGATAAGGGTCTTCGTCTTCTATTCCTAAGAAAGTGTTGGTTTGGACCATCTCTATTAACTGCGGGCGTAGCTCATAGGCCTCGGATAGGATTGGTTTGGATGATAGAATAGGCCTAAGGCTAAGCTCCGTAGGTCCTTTAAAAAAAAAATCTTTAATGGATGTAGTATCCATGATAAAGAAAAGGTAAATGTATACTCAAGAAATCTCTAAACCGTTCTCCCAAGAACGGCGCCAGAAATGCTTGTTGGTATTTGCTAAGCCTACAGGAATATTATGATGGATAATCCGCAAGCGCACGGATACCGGTGAGCACTTCACCCGGGGTGATGGGTTTTAAATATCGAATCCACAGGGAGAACGTAGAGAAGGGTTCTTGAGATTTACCACTCGATCCCTAAGTAGTTTAATAAAACTAGATAGATAATAAAGATAAGGAGTTCTAGTAGGAAGGTCTTGTTCTCACTTCAAATAAATCATTTGCACATTGTTCTTAAGAGGGGTTGTCATGAAGAAACTCTTAATAAAGGATTCTACGCTAACAACGCAGGGTCTCCTACGATTTCTATAAACGAGGCAAAGGCGTAACAAAGGACTCAATAGTCTTTGTCACCACTACGATCGGCCTTAACAAGTGTCTTCACCCGGCCTATAGAAGGTATTTCGTAATAAGCTAGTCAATCTAAGCACCACGCTTACATTAATCTAACAACTTTAATTCAAGAGCGCGACAGAATCAAAGTAATCTTATCAAAGAAATACGAACCTTAAGAACAATAGAGACAATATCACTTACTCGAATGGAATTGAACAATCCACAAGATCTCTGCTCAGTCGTGCTCCAATGGCGCCAACTCCGGAGGAGGAAGAAGATGGAGGCGCCGACAGCTCCGGCCTTCCTTCAACTCCGCCTCAACCGCACTCTAATTCTCTCAACTTGCAAAACTAACTCTCAATCTAATTCTAATCTAGAGCTTCTATCTCTTGTCGCCGTTGATGATGATCGATTGAATTGAAGATTGAACTGAGATTGATATCTACTTGATCTACTTCTTATTGAACGTGAAGCTTTAGATCAAACTTGATTCTCTTTTGAGCCTTGGGGGTGCGGGGCTGTTTATATATGGGCCTTCTGATGTCTCTTCAGCTTCAACAGGCGATGTGGTATTAATCTCGTGCTTTTAACCGACACCCTCCGGATCAAACCGTCATTAAACGACCGGATTAGATTGCGTCTTAGAGGCGGTGGAGGAAGCGTTCAAAAAGAGGTGACTTGGCGGACGTGGGGCGATCGCCCCATTATTAGCCCGATCGCCCGGGGGTTACCCCTCTCGGGTCCCGTCGTGTGTCGCGGCTTCTCGGAGTCTTCTAGATGATGTTTTCTTGATTGTCAAGTTTCGCTTTTGCGTCGGAAATATTCGGAGCCTTTCGGACTTGTTTTTCGCGTTGGATTGCGTTGCGTTTGCCGTCGGTCGTGACACGTCATTTTCGCTGTTTTTTTTCATTAAGTCCCCGCAAATCACAACTTTACCAAAACTCATGGAAATCATTAGTAGAAACCCCTAATAAGGTTATCTAATTATATTTTAGTCCTTTTCCATAAATTGTTGATGCATAAAAATATGAGTTAGTGAGCGTCAACAAACTCCCCACACTTAGGCTTTTACTGGCGTCCTCGATAAAAGGATGGTCTAAGCATGGATCATGATTATATTTCCATGGTTATATCTCGCACTTTAGGATCTCTCGAGCTTGGATTAGTTAGAAACAGATCACCTTTATTCTTTAATCAAGTCTATTGGAGAGATTTTGCATAAGTTTGAAAAGAAAACATAGTCTGTACTTACTCCTTTGTGACACTCTCAAGTCTCTCAAAGTATATTATATTCTCAGTTCAGTTCATTATATTATATGTGGAGCTCAAGAACATGTAGCATACTTACCTTGTATTTATTTTTGGGTCAACCACGGAAATAGATGTCATAAGTCATAGATCAAGATGTGCATGTGAATCAAAATTATTATTACCACTTTGCTCTCTCTAGTTGAAAATCGTCTATCTCCCTTTTTTCATATATATATTATATTTCTCTCTTTTTTTCGAGAGGTAACCAGCTAATTATTAGAGAGGTGGGTTCTTCTGACCCTCGGACACATGTCCATTCTTACTCTCTTATTTATTAGAGAAGTGGGCCCTACTCACCCTCGGACACTTGTCCATTATTCTTCTCTTTATTTTTGCCTTTTTTTTTTCTTAGAGAGGGGGTTCTTTGACCCGTAGAGCACTTGCTCATTTTCTCCTCTCTCTCACTTTTCTCTCCACTCTTAGAATTTTTTAACATTTGGCTTTTTCAATTTGTACCTTTTTTTTCAACAATTAAAATTATGAGAGATAGAGATTAAAACTTTTAGAGCATGGATACTTTAGTGAAAGCGATTATGCGTGATCTTGATCTTAGACTTTAGACAAATTTCAACATGGGTCGTGGTTTTGACAAAGCTCAACACAAGAAAGTAACAATTAATTAGATATATCTTAATGATTGCTACGGCTCTATTAGGATAATTCATTTAATCACAAAGGAGAAGCATAACTAACAATTTTAATTTTGAAATAAATAACTCTCCAAAGACAAGATAAAAGAAAGAAGATCTTATTCTAACTTTATTCTTTCTCATGTTTTAAACAATTAAAGCATCCCAATAAGTGACAGATATATGTAGGAATTTAATCATGCAAAACTTTATTCAAGACATATTTTTCATATAGGTAAACATACCATAACTGAAAAGACTTATTTTAATTCGGAACAGAGAATAAATTGCGAAAATTATAAAGTTTTTAGGAAACGAACCGAGCGGTGGACGAGGCTGAACCCGAGTGGGCTCGGGCGGGGGCCGATCGGCTCGATATTTGGGCGATCGGTCCACCTTGGGTCCGTGTCGGGCCGCGTTCCGTCGTGCGAGTCGATGGTTCCGTCTTGATTCCGAATTTCCTGATTTTCGTTGCGGAAGTTTCTGTTTGGTCGGCATTGATCTCCCCACACTTGATCTTTATTATCTTGTATACAAAGCATGGTGGAGACAAAAACATATCCAGAAAAATATAGAAGAAATATTTGACTCAACTTGTGGATTACTTTATTGATAGAAGAGAGAGCACTTTATTACATAATTCCAAACTTTCTAAAATTTAAAGTAAACTAATATTAACTAAACCAAACTAAATGACTTTAATTGAACTAATCTTTAAGACTCTAAACGCTAAGACTCATGTGCTCTCTAATTGTGGTGCTTACATAGGGCCTTTGCCCTTCTTCACCTTAAGAATAACATCCTCTTCCCGGTTTTTACGTTTCTTCTTTCCTTCATTCTCTAAGAGATGGAGGACGGACTTAGTGAGGGCGCTATTGACGCGGTGAATTTCCTTGCAGGTTTCCGTGAGGGCTGCCACCTCTAAAGCGAGGTCGGCCTTAGTCTTTCTGATCCTCGCGGCATGCGCTGACCGGCCTCGATAACGGGAATCCTCTTGATGCAGTGATTCCTTGGCACGCACTCCATTGATGGTAGTGCGGCGTGGGAGGTGCTGTAGTGTACTTGTGCTCCCTCGTGTTGCCGTTGGCGTCCATGCGAACTTGTGTGAGGCGGCTCGCCCTTCTTCGGTTCTTCAACCTCCATGTAGCTAGGAACATGGATTGGCTTCTCGATCTTTGCCGCTCGCGGCGTCGATCGTATGGTCGGCGTACATGACTTGACTTGCTTCCTTTGTGGCGGTGGTGGTGTATGAGGGCGACGAGGTGGAACGAAAAGGAAGCGGGTACGATCGGGTGGTATGATGGCGGGCTTTGGTTGTTTGAGGGAAGGGACAAGTTGCTTAATCTTTTTCATTAAAGAGGACAAAATTTGTTTTTCACCATTCCGATAGCTCGAGATGAGATGAGAAAAGAGGCCTGTCTACCCTTGATTTAATATGAGTCGGAATTTTTCGGGAGCACGGTTGGGGTTGCGGTACTAAAATAATTACGGAAAGTGATTTTTCGCAACTATGCACGTAAGAGACCATGTGGGACTAAACGGGTCATGAGGGGAGCCACGTGGCCGATCGGCCTGTTATTTGGGCCCGATCGGCCCGCGTGTGTCGCCTCGCGGCTGCGTTCGGCCATGTGGTGCTCTAACTCTATTATTATCGAAAAACCCGACGTCGGCCCATTATTCGCGAAAATTAATATTTTTGGGGATTTCAAGAATTCGATAACATCTAATTCTTCTAAATCTTTATTGGGCTCTAAAAATATTTTTAAGCGATGACCATTTACCTTAAATAGCGTACCTTCGTTATCTTGAAGAGTGGCGGCTCCGTGTGATGATGAACTCACCACCTTGTGCGGTCCTTCCCATTTGCTTTCGTAGTTTTCCATGTCCAGAAGAGTCGTACCACGGAATTAAAAAAGTAGTACGATCGCTTTGGGTGGAATTCCTTCTTCTTGATTCTCTTGTCGTGCCATCTTTTGGTTCTCTCTTTGTAGATCTTGGCACCGTGGTATGCTTTCTCTCTCCATTCTTCCAGCTCGGATAGTTGCATTCTTCGTTTTGTTCGGCTTCATCAAGGTCCATATTCCACCTCTTGATCGCCCGGTGAGCTTTGAACTCTAGCTCAACGGGCAAATGACATGTCTTCCGTAGACCATTTGGTAGGGAGACATTCCGATGGGGAGTCTTGTAAGTTTGTCCGATAAGCCCAAAGAGCTTCGGGTAGCTTTGTCTTTCCATTTAGTTCCCATTTGGTCAACCGCTTTTTTACGTAGGATGTTCTTGATTTGCTTGTTTGGCGTTTTACGCTTGACCACTTGTCTGCGGGTGATAAGGTGTAGCGGCGTTGTGTTGGATCCCATGAGATGAGAGGTACTTCTCGAAATTCTTGTCGATGAAGTGGGACCCTCCGTCACTTATCACTAGCCTTGGTGTACCGAATCTTGGAAATATTATTTCTTCAAACATCTTGATTGAGCTTTTGTGATCGGTGAGTCTTGCATGGCATGGCCTCAACCCATTTAGAAACGTAGTCAACCGCCACTAGGATGTACTCGTAGGGTCCGGGATTTTGGGAATGGTCCCATGTAGTCAATTCCCCGGACATCAAAGAGCTCGATTTGAAGATTGGTTGTCGGTGGCATGGCATCTCTAGAATTGATATTGCCATGTCTCGGCAGGTTGCACCTTCGTCAAGAAGTCGTGTGTCTTGATACATGGTTGGCCGAAAAATCCGCTTTGCGGATCTTTGCGTGTGTGCGGAATGCTCCATAATGACCTCCATATGTCTTTGAGTGGCATTTCTCGATAATCTTTAGTCCTTCTTCGCGGTACACACCTCCCCGAGTAAGCCGTCGGCGCATATACGGAAGAGGTATGGCTCATCCCATAGGTGATGGCGACTCTCATAAATGAGCTTTTTCTTATCGGCCCCTGGTCGTACATATCACGCAACCATAAAATTAACAATATACGCATACGGGGATCGGATCGGGGAGATCCGATAGAGCATGTCGTCCCTCATAGAGTCATTAATGGGTAACTCTGTGGTTTCTCAAAATGCATTCTAGACAAATGATCGACAATGAAATTTTCTACTCCTTTCTTATCTCTAATTTCTAAATCAAACTCTTGGAGCAAAGCAAAATCCATCGTATTAATCTTGGTTTAGCATCTTTCTTAGTGAGCAAATATTTAAGAGCAGCATGATCGGTGTAAACAATAACTTTTGCTCCTACCAAGTAAGATCTAAACTTGTCGATAGCATAGACAACGACTAGTAACTCTTTTTCGGTTGTGGCATAATTAAGTTGAGGTCGGTTAAAGTTTTACTAGCATAAGCAATAGCATGATGTTTCTTGTCTTTTATGCGTCCCAAAACAGCCCCACAAAGCATAATCACTTGCATCACACATAATTTCAAAAGGTAAAGACCAATCGGGGGGTTGAATAATGGGTGCGAGAAATAAGAGCATTTTTTAGAGTTTCAAAAGATTTAAGACAAGCATCATCAAAATCAAAAGGAACATCCTTAGCTAACAAGTTTGTAAGAGGTCTAGCAATATGAGAAAAATTCTTTATGAACCTTCTATAAAAAACCAACATGGCCAAGAAAACTTCTTATTCCTTTAACATTCACAGGTGGAGGTAGGCTGTTCAATTACTTCTATTTTAGCTCGGTCTACCTCTATTCCTCTTTTCGAAACTAGATGGCCTAGCACTATTCCCTCTCTAACCATAAAATGACATTTTTCCCAATTAAGGACTAAGTGCTTTTCTTCACATCTTTGCAAAACCTTATCTAAGTTTTCTAGACAATCATCAAAAGTTTTTCCATAAACAGAAAAATCATCCATAAAAACTTCCATAATCTCTTCAATCATATCGAGAAAATATAGACATCATGCATCTTTGAAAAGAATTTTGGAGCATTACATAATCCAAAAGACATTCTACGATATGCATAAGTTCCATATGGACATGTAAAAGTGGTTTTGCTTTGATCTTTGGGATGGATTGGGATTTGGTGATACCCCGAATATCCATCGAGAAAACAAAAGAAAGAGTGGTTTGCCAACCGTTCTAACATTTCATCAATGAAAGGCGTGGAAAGTGATCTTTCTTTGTGGCTTTATTTAATTTTCTATAGTCTATGCACATACGCCAACCAGTAGCAGTTCTCGAGGAATTAATTTGTTCTTCTCATTTTTAACCTCTTGTCATGCCTCCCTTTTTAGGCACAACTTGCACGGGGCTTACCCACTCACTATGTGGCACAGGGATATATAATAATCGTGCGAAGTTTTAGAACTTCTTTCTTTACTACATCTTTCATCGCATTATTAAGTCTTCGTTGAGGCTCTCTAGATGGTGGAACATCGGGATCTGTAGGTATCGATGTGTGCAAAGGGCGGGACCGATGCCCTTTAGATCATGGAGTGAGTAGCCGAGAAATTTGAGCGATGTTGTTCTAAGATAGTCATTAACGTAAGTCTCTTCCGAGTGAGTTTATCATTAATGATCACGGGGGACTCGGGATCATTATGCGAAAAGGCATATCTAAGACCGGTGGTAAAGGTTTAAGTTCAATGGGAGGTCTCGAGGTTTCCTCGAATTCATCGAGAGGTTCGGATTGATTGGATTTTCTTCCTCTTCCTCGATGAAGAATTTAGTTACATCTTCTTGATTGGATTCTCGAAATGTTCTATAGATGCTTCTTTCACCTCTTCCATTGGGTGCAGTTGCGGACTGGGTTCGGTCTCGAGTATGAATTGAATGTGCGAAGTGTAAGGGAAATTTATCTTTGCCTAGACAAATGTCTAGTTCTCCGTGTGTCCTTCTTTAAGGAGTCTTTCTAACGGATGGCCTATTAAAAGGTCAAACTCCTTAATGTCAAAGATATAAAAGCTCGAGGTTGATTAACATGTTGTTTACCCGAATAGGTAGTGTGTAAAGAATTCACGAACTTTGGACAATTTGTCCAGAGGAGTGCTTTAATAACTTAGTAGTAGGAGATAATGGCATGTTCTTGCTAAATTGCTCGAAAAAGGATAAAGCCATTATATTTATTCCTACGATTGGGTTATAAAGTGCATCATAAGTGATTGCATTAATTATGCATTGAATTGGTACGAAGGTGATTCCAAACGGATCACATCGGAAAGAAAGTTCGATTCTTCTAACCATTACGCACTCATGATAGATGCAAGCTTCCTAGTGTTTTGTCTTGAGAAGTATTCCTCAACGCTATCAATTTCTTCTTGTGAAGATAATTTGCGTTTTTCGGGATTTCTTCTCTTGATGATAATTCGAGGTGTTTCCAAAATCGAAAAATAAATCATCCTCGATATCATTCATAAAATCAGGAAAAGAATGTTTTTCCTTTGATGATTCTATAGCTACAGGTTGAGATGATTCTGGCATAGGTTCGGGTGTAGCTATTTCTGGAATTTCTTCTTCTAAAGATTTCTCTTCTCTTTGGATCATCATTGGTGCTTTGGCTAGAATGTTATCTAAGATGGTTCTAGCTTCACTAGATGTAAGATGGATGAATGATCCATGTGAGGAGGTATTCAAATAGGCTCTAGATTCTTTATTAAGACCAATATAGAAATGTTGAAGTAAAATGTGGTCTTGAAGGCCTAGATCTGGTCGGACTTGCAAAGAAGTTCAAAACGTTCCCGGGATGAACTCAACGACTCACTATCCTCTGTTTGAAAGATATGATCTCGAGTTCTAAGGTTGACTACTTTAGAAACGGGGTAAAAGTCAGGTGAGAAATCGCACGGAGAATTCCCCCACTCACCTTTCTTCTTCTCCTTGGTTACGTCATACCATTGGCGAGCTTTTCCTTTCGGTGTGAATGGAAAGAGCTTCCAACGGATAGTCTCGTCGGACATACCTTCTATATGAAGGCAGTCACATGTTTGCTCAAATTGTTGGAGATGATGATAAGGGTCTTCGTCTTCTATTCCTAAGAAAGTGTTGGTTTGGACCATCTCTATTAAGCGAGGGCGTAGCTCATAGGCCTCGGATAGGATTGGTTTGGATGATAGAATAGGCCTAAGGCTAAGCTCCGTAGGTGCAAAAAAAAATCTTTAATGGATGTAGTATCCATGATAAAGAAAAGGTAAATGTATACTAAAAGAAATCTCTAAAACCGTATTCTCAAGAAATCTCTAAACGGCGCCGGAAATGCTTGTTGGTATTTGCTAAGCCTACGAGGAATATTATGATGGATAATCCATAGCTGCGGATACGGTGAGCACTTCACCCGGGGTGATGGGTTTTAAATATCGAATCCACGGGGGAGAACGTAGAGAAGGGTTCTTGAGATTTACTACTGATCCCTAAGTAGTTTAATAAAACTAGATAGATAATAAAGATAAGGAGTTCTAGTAGGAAGGTCTTGTTCTCACTTCAAATAAATCATTTGCACATTGTTCTTAAGAGGGGTTGTCATGAAGAAACTCTTAATAAAGGGATTCTACGCTAACAACGCAGGGGTCTCCTACGATTTCTATAAACGGGGCAAAGGCGTAACAAAGGACTCAATAGTCTTTGTCACCACTACGATCGGCCTTAACAAGTGTCTTCACCCCGGCCTATAGAAGGTATTCGTAATAAGCTAGTCAATCTAAGCACCACGCTTACATTAATCTAACAACTTTAATTCAAGAGCGGCAGGAATCAAAGTAATCTTATCAAAGAAATACGAACCTTAAGAACAATAGAGACAATATCACTTACCGAATGGAATTCGAACAATCCACAAGATCTCAGTCGTGCTCCAATGGCGCCAACTCCGAGAGGAGGAGGAAGAAGATGGAGGCCGACAGGCTCAGGGCCTTCCTTCAACTCCGCCTCAACCGCACTCTAATTCTCTCAACTTGCAAAACTAACTCTCAATCTAATTCTAATCTAGAGCTTCTATCTCTTGTCGTCGTTGATGATCTGATTGAATTGAAGATTGAACTGAGATTGATATCTACTTGATCTACTTCTTATTGAACGTGAAGCTTTAGATCAAACTTGATTCTGTTTGAGCCTTGGGGGTCTGGGGCTGTTTATATATGGGCCTTCTGATGTCTCTTCAGCTTCAACAGGCGATGTGGTATTAATCTCGTGCTTTAACCGACACCCTCGGATCAAACCGTCATTAAACGACCGGATTAGATTGCGTCTTAGAGGCGGTGGAGGAACGTTCCAGAAACAGAGGTGACTTGGCGGACACGTGGGGCCGATCGGCCCAGGGGGGTTGCCCCTCTGGGTCCCGTCGTGTGTCGCGGCTTCTGGAGTCTTCTAGATGATGTTTTCTTCGGTGTCAAGTTTCGTTTGCGTCGGAAATATTCCGGAGCCTTTCGGACTTGTTTCGGCGTTGGATTGCGTTGCGTTACGTCGGTCGTGTGACACGTCATTTCTGCTGTTTTTTCTGTTAAGTCCCTGCAAATCACAACTTTACCAAAACTCATGGAAATCATTAGTAGAAACCCCTAATAAGGTTATCTAATTATATTTTAGTCCTTTTCCATAAATTGTTGATGCATAAAAATATGAGTTAGTGAGCGTCAACAAACTCCCCCACACTTAGGCTTTTACTCGTCCTCGATAAAAGGATGGTCTAAGCATGGATCATGATTATATTTCCATGGTTATATCTCGCACTTTAGGATCTCTCGAGCTTGGATTAGTTAGAAACAGATCACCTTTATTCTTTAATCAAGTCTATTGGAGAGATTTTGCATAAGTTTGAAAAGAAAACATAGCTGTACTTACTCCTTTGTGACACTCTCAAGTCTCTCAAAGTATATTATATTCTCACAGTTCATTATATTATATGTGGAGCTCAAGAACATGTAGCATACTTACCTTGTATTTATTGCTGGGTCAACCACGGAAATAGATGTCATAAGTCATAGATCAAGATGTGCATGTGAATCAAAATTATTATTACCACTGCTCTCTCTAGTTGAAAATCGTCTATCTCCCTTTTTTCAGTATTTATATTTCTCTCTCTCTTTTTTTTCGAGAGGTAACCAGCTAATTATTAGAGAGGTGGGTTCTTCTGACCCTCGGACACATGTCCATTCTTACTCTCTTATTTATTAGAGAAGTGGGCCCTACTCACCCTCGGACACTTGTCCATTATTCTTCTCTTTATTTTTGCCTTTTTTTTTTTCTTAGAGAGGGGGTTCTTGACCCGTAGAGCACTTGCTCATTTTCTCCTCTCTCTCACTTTTCTCTCCACTCTTAGAATTTTTAACATTTGGCTTTTTCATTTGTACCTTTTTTTCAACAATTAAAATTATGAGAGATAGAGATTAAAACTTTTTAGAGCATGGATACTTTAGTGAAAGCGATTATGCGTGATCTTGATCTTAGACTTTAGACAAATTTCAACATGGGTCGTGGTTTTGACAAAGCTCAACACAAGAAAGTAACAATTAATTAGATATATCTTAATGATTGCTACGGCTCTATTGGGATAATTCATTTAATCACAAAGGAGAAGCATAACTAACAATTTTAATTTTGAAATAAATAACTCTCCAAAGACAAGATAAAAAGAAAGAAGATCTTATTCTAACTTTATTCTTTCTCATGTTTTAAACAATTAAAGCATCCCAATAAGTGACAGAGATATATGTAGGAATTTAATCATGCAAAACTTTATTCAAGACATATTTTTCATATAGGTAAACATACCATAACAGAAAAAGACTTATTTTAATTCGAACGGAGAATAAATTGCGAAAATTATAAAGTTTTTAGGAAACGAACCGAAGCGGTGGGCGAGGTTGAACCCGAGTGGGGGGGGCAGGGGCCGATCGGCTCGATATTTGGGGCGATCGGTCCACCTTGGGTCCGTGTCGGGCCGCGTTCCGTCGTCTTGAAGTCGATGGTTCCGTCTTGATTCGAAATTTCTGATTTTTCGTTTGCGGAAGTTTACGTTTTTTGGTCGGCATTGATCTCTCCCCACACTTGATCTTTATTATCTTGTATACAAAGCATGGTGGAGACAAAAACATATCGAAAAAAATATAGAAGAAATATTTGACTCAACTTGTGGATTACTTTATTGATAGAAGAGAGAGCACTTTATTACATAATTCCAAACTTTCTAAAATTTAAAGTAAACTAATATTAACTAAACCAAACTAAATGACTTTAATTGAACTAATCTTTAAGACTCTAAACGCTAAGACTCATGTGCTCTCTAATTGTGGTGCTTACATAGGGCCTTTGCCCTTCTTCACCTTGCGAATAACATCCTCTCTTCTGGTTTTTTACGTTTCTTCTTTCCTTCATTCTCTAAGAGATGGAGGGACGGACTTAGTGAGGGCGCTATTGACGCGGTGAATTTCCTTGCATGGTTTCGTGAGGGCTGCCACCTCTAAAGCGAGGTCGGCCTTAGTCTTTCGATCTTCTTTCGCGGCATGCGCCGACCGGCCTCGATAACGGGAATCCTCTTGATCGTGATTCCTTGGCACGTACTCCATTGATGGTAGTGCGGCGTGGAGGTGCTGTAGTGTACTTGTGCTCCCTCGTGTTGCCGTTGGCGTCCATGCGAACTTGTGTGAGACGCTCGCCCTTCTTCGGTTCTTCAACCTCCATGTAGCTAGGAACATGGATTGGCTTCTTGATCTTGCCGTCGGCGTCGATCGTATGGCTGAGCGTACATGACTTGCTTGCTTCCTTGTGGCGGTGGTGGTGTATGAGGACGACGAGGTGGAACGAAAGGAAGCGGGGTACGATCGGGTGGTATGATGGCGAGCGGCTTCGGTTGCTTGAGGGAAGGGACAAGTTGCTTAATCTTTTCATTAAAGAGGACAAGCTGTTTTTCAGCCATTGCTGATAGCTCGAGATGAGATGAGAAAAGAGGCCTGTCTACCCTTGATTTAATATGAGTCAGGAATTTTCGGGAGCACGAAGTTGGGGTTGCGGTACTAAAATAATTCTGGAAAGTGATTTTTCCGCAACTGTACGTGCGAGAGACCATGTGGGACGAAACGGGTCATGAGGGGCAGGCCACCTGGGCTGATCGGCCTGTTATTTGGGCCGATCGGCCTGGCCAGGTGTCGCCTCGCGACGCGTTCTGTCATGTGGTGCTCTAACTCTATTATTATCCCGAAAAACCTGACGTCGGCCCATTATTCGCGAAAATTAATATTTTTGGGGATTTCGAAGAATTCGATAACATCTAATTCTTCTAAATCTTTATTGGGCTCTAAAAATATTTTTAAGCGATGACCATTTACCTTAAATAGCGTACCTTCGTTATCTTGAAGAGTGACAGCTCCGTGTGATGATGAACTCACCACCTTGTACGGTCCTTCCCATTTGCTTCGTAGTTTTCCATGTCCGAAGAGTCGTACCCTGGAATTAAAAAGTAGTACCTGATCGCCTGGGTGGAATTCCTTCTTCTTGATTCTCTTGTCGTGCCATCTTTTGGTTCTCTCTTTGTAGATCTTGGCACCGTGGTATGCTTTCTCTCTCCATTCTTCCGGCTCGGATAGTTGCATTCTTCGTTTTGTTCGGCTTCATCAAGGTCCATATTCCACCTCTTGATCGCCTTGGTGAGCTTTGAACTCTAGCTCAACGGGCAAATGACATGTCTTCCGTAGACCACGGTGGTAGGGAGACATTCCGATGGGAGTCTTGTAAGTCGTCCGATAAGCCCAAAGAGCTTCGGGTAGCTTTGTCTTTCCATTTAGTTCCCATTTGGTCAACCGCTTTTTTACGTAGGATGTTCTTGATTTGCTTGTTTGACGTTTACGCTTGACCACTTGTCTCGCGGGTGATAAGGTGTAGCGGCGTTGTGTTGGATCCCATGAGATGAGAGGTACTTCTCGAAATTCTTGTCGATGAAGTGGGACCCTCCGTCACTTATCACTAGCCTTGGTGTACCGAATCTTGGAAATATTATTTCTTCAAACATCTTGATTGAGCTTTTGTGATCGCCAGTCTTGCATGGCATGGCCTCAACCCATTTAGAAACGTAGTCAAGCGCCACTAGGATGTACTCGTAGGGTCCGGATTTTGGGAATGGTCCCATGTAGTCAATTCCCCAGACATCAAAGAGCTCGATTTGAAGATTGGTTGTCAGTGGCATGGCATCTCTAGAATTGATATTGCCATGTCTCTGACAGGCGTTGCACCTTCGTACGAAGTCTCGTGTGTCTTGATACATGGTTGGCCAGAAAAATCCGCTTTGCCAGATCTTTGCGTGTGTGCGGAATGCTCCATAATGACCTCCATATGGTGCTGAGTGGCATTTCTCGATAATCTTTAGTCCTTCTTCTGCCGGTACACACCTCCTGAGTAAGCCGTCAGCGCATACTCGGAAGAGGTATGGCTCATCCCATAGGTGATGGCGACTCTCATAAATGAGCTTTTTTTCTTATCGGCCCGTCGTACATATCCCGCAACCATAAAATTAACAATATTCGCATACCGGGGATCGGATCGGGAGATCCGATAGAGCATGTCGTCCCTCATAGAGTCATTAATGGGTAACTCCCGTGGTTTCTCAAAATGCATTCTAGACAAATGATCGGCAAATGAGAATTTTCTACTCCTTTCTTATCTCTAATTTCTAAATTAAACTCTTGGAGCAAAGCAAAATCCATCGTATTAATCTTGGTTTAGCATCTTTCTTAGTGAGCAAATATTTAAGAGCAGCATGATCAGTGTAAACAATAACTTTTGCTCCTACCAAGTAAGATCTAAACTTGTCGATAGCATAGACAACGGACTAGTAACTCTTTTTCGGTTGTGGCATAATTAAGTTGAGGTCCAGTTAAAGTTTTACTAGCATAAGCAATAGCATGATGTTTCTTGTCTTTTGTGCGTCCCAAAAACAGCCCCCACAAAGATAATCACTTGCATCACACATAATTTCAAAAGGTAAAGACCAATCGGGGGTTGAATAATGGGTGCGTAAATAAGAGCATTTTTTATAGTTTCAAAAGATTTAAGACAAGCATCATCAAAATCAAAAGGAACATCCTTAGCTAACAAGTTTGTAAGAGGTCTAGCAATATGAGAAAAATTCTTTTATGAACCTTCTATAAAAACCAGCATGGCCAAGAAAACTTCTTATTCCTTTAACATTCACAGCGGAGGTAGTTTGTTCAATTACTTCTATTTTAGCTCGGTCTACCTCTATTCCTCTTTTCAGAAACTAGATGGCCTAGCACTATTCCCTCTCTAACCATAAAATGACATTTTTCCCAATTAAGGACTAAGTGCTTTTCTTCACATCTTTGCAAAACCTTATCTAAGTTTTCTAGACAATCATCAAAAGTTTTTCCATAAACGTAAAAAATCATCCATAAAAACTTCCATAATCTCTTCAATCATATCGAGAAAATATAGACATCATGCATCTTTGAAAAGAAGCTGGAGCATTACATAATCCAAAAGACATTCTACGATATGCATAAGTTCCATATGGACATGTAAAAGTGGTTTTGCTTTGATCTTTGGGATGGATTGGGATTTGGTGATACCCCGAATATCCATCGAGAAAACAAAAGAAAGAGTGGTTTGCCAACCGTTCTAACATTTCATCAATGAAAGGCAAAGTGGAAAGTGATCTTTCTTTGTGGCTTTATTTAATTTTCTATAGTCTATGCACATACGCCAACCAAAGTGATGGTTCTCTCGAGGAATTAATTTGTTCTTCTCATTTTTAACTCTTGTCATGCCTCCCTTTAGGCACAACTTGCACGGGGCTTACCCACTCACTATGTGGCACGGGATATATAATCCCGGCGCGCGAAGTTTTAGAACTTCTTTCTTTACTACATCTTTCATCGCATTATTAAGTCTTCGTTGAGGCTCTCTAGATGGTGGAACATCGGGATCTCGTAGGTATACGATGTGTGCAAAGGGCGGGGACCGATGCCCTTTAGATCATGGAGTGAGTAGCCGAAGGTCGAACGATGTTGTTCTAAGATAGTCATTAACCCGTAAGTCTCTTCCCGAGTGAGTTTATCATTAATGATCACAGGGGACTCAGGATCATTATGCAGAAAGGCATATCTAAGACCAGGTGGTAAAGGTTTAAGTTCAATGGGAGGTCTCGAGGTTTCCTCGAATTCATCGAGAGGTTCGGATTCAGTTGGATTTTCTTCCTCTTCCTCGATGAAGAATTTAGTTACATCTTCTTGATTGGATTCTACGAAATGTTCTATAGATGCTTCTTTCACCTCTTCCATTGGGTGCGGTTTCGGACGGGTTGGTCTCGATTGATGAATTGAATGTGCGAAGTGTAAGGGAAATTTATCTTTGCCTAGACAAATGTCTAGTTCTCCCGTGTGTCCTTCTTTAAGGAGTCTTTCTAACGGATGGCCTATTAAAAGGTCAAACTCCTTAATGTCAAAGATATAAAAGCTCAGGTTGATTAACATGTTGTTTACCTGAATAGGTAGTGTGTAAAGAATTCCTGAACTTTGGACAATTTGTCCAGAGGAGTGCTTTAATAACTTAGTAGTAGGAGATAATGGCATGTTCTTGCTAAATTGCTCGAAAAAGGATAAAGCCATTATATTTATTCCTACGACTGGGTTATAAAGTGCATCATAAGTGATTGCATTAATTATGCATTGAATTGGTACGTAAGGTGATTCCAAACGGATCACATCGGAAGAAAGTTCTCGATTCTTCTAACCATTCTCGCACTCATGATAGATGCAAGCTTCCTAGTGTTTTGTCTTGAGAAGTATTCCTCAACGCTATCAATTTCTTCTTGTGAAGATAATTTGCGTTTGCGGGATTTCTTCTCTTGATGATAATTCGAGGTGTTTCCAAAATCGAAAAATAAATCATCCTCGATATCATTCATAAAATCAGAAAAGAATGTTTTTCCTTTGATGATTCTATAGCTACGGGTTGAGATGATTACGGCATAGGTTCAGGTGTAGCTATTTCGGAATTTCTTCTTCTAAAGATTTCTCTTCTCTTTGGATCATCATTGGTGCTTTGGCTAGAATGTTATCTAAGATGGTTCTAGCTTCACTAGATGTAAGATGGATGAATGATCCATGTGAGGAGGTATTCAAATAGGCTCTAGATTCTTTATTAAGACCAATATAGAAATGTTGAAGTAAAATGTGGTCTTGAAGGCCTAGATCTGGTCCGGACTTGCAAAGAAGTTCAAAACGTTCCCGGGATGAACTCAACGACTCACTATCCTCCTGTTTGAAAGATATGATCCGAGTTCTAAGGTTGACTACTTTAGAAACGGGGTAAAAGTCCAGGCGTAAACTGCACCGGAGAATTCCCCACTCACCTTTCTTCTTCTCCTTGGTTTCGTCATACCATTGGCGAGCTTTTTCCTTTCGGTGTGAATGGAAAGAGCTTCCAACGGATAGTCTCATCGGACATACCTTCTATATGAAGGCAAGTCACATGTTTGCTCAAATTGTTGGAGATGATGATAAGGGTCTTCGTCTTCTATTCCTAAGAAAGTGTTGGTTTGGACCATCTCTATTAATCGCTGGGCGTAGCTCATAGGCCTCGGATAGGATTGGTTTGGATGATAGAATAGGCCTAAGGCTAAGCTCCGTAGGTCTTTAAAAAAAATCTTTAATGGATGTAGTATCCATGATAAAGAAAAGGTAAATGTATACTCAAGAAATCTCTAAACCGTTTTCTCGCAACGGCGCCGTAAATGCTTGTTGGTATTTGCTAAGCCTACGGGGAATATTATGATGGATAATCCATAGCGCCACGGATACCGGTGAGCACTTCACCCGGGGTGATGGGTTTTAAATATCGAATCCAGGGGGAGAACGTAGAGAAGGGTTCTTGAGATTTACTATCGATCCCTAAGTAGTTTAATAAAACTAGATAGATAATAAAGATAAGGAGTTCTAGTAGGAAGGTCTTGTTCTCACTTCCAAAGAAATCATTTGCACATTGTTCTTAAGAGGGGTTGTCATGAAGAAACTCTTAATAAAGGGATTCTACGCTAACAACGCAGGGTCTCCTACGATTTCTATAAACGGGGCAGGCGTAACAAAGGACTCAATAGTCTTTGTCACCACTACGATCGGCCTTTAACAAGTGTCTTCACCCCGGCCTATAGAAGGTATTCGTAATAAGCTAGTCAATCTAAGCACCACGCTTACATTAATCTAACAACTTTAATTCAAGAGCGGCAGGAATCAAAGTAATCTTATCAAAGAAATACGAACCTTAAGAACAATAGAGACAATATCACTTACTCGAATGGAATTCGAACAATCCACAAGATCTCAGAGTCGTGCTCCAATGGCGCCAACTCCAGAGGAGGAAGAAGATGGAGGCGCCGACAGCTCCGGGCCTTCCTTCAACTCCGCCTCAACCGCACTCTAATTCTCTCAACTTGCAAAACTAACTCTCAATCTAATTCTAATCTAGAGCTTCTATCTCTTGTCGCCGTTGATGATCCGATTGAATTGAAGATTGAAGCGAGATTGATATCTACTTGATCTACTTCTTATTGAACGTGAAGCTTTAGATCAAACTTGATTCTCGCTTTTGAGCCTTGGGGGTGCGGGGCTGTTTATATATGGGCCTTCGATGTCTCTTCAACCTTCAACAGCGATGTGGTATTAATCTCGTGCTTTAACCGACACCCTCGGATCAAACCGTCATTAAACGACCGGATTAGATTGCGTCTTAGAGGCGGTGGAGGAACGTTCCAGAAACAGAGGTGACTTGGTGGACACGTGGGGCCGATCGCCCAGGGGGTTGCCCCTCCGGGTCCCGGCCGTGTCGCGGCTTCGAGTCTTCTAGATGATGTTTTCTTCTGTCAAGTTTCGCTTTGCGCCGGAAATATTCCGGAGCCTTTCGACTTGTTTCGGCGTTGATTGCGTTGCGTTACGTCGGCCGTGTGACACGCCATTTTCGCTGTTTTTTCTCGTTAAGTCCCCGCAAATCACAACTTTACCAAAACTCATGGAAATCATTAGTAGAAACCCCTAATAAGGTTATCTAATTATATTTTAGTCCTTTTCCATAAATTGTTGATGCATAAAAATATGAGTTAGTGAGCGTCAACACTAGGTAACCATCTACTAAAGGTGACCTGTTAGACCCACCGACTATTTGCTTGACGCTTATATCTTTCTCGATTGCAGAGCTTAAAAAGCACAGGATGAGCTATATGTAGAGGTTCATCATGAATCCAATTGTCTTTCCAAAAAGATGTGTTTTCACCATTGCCAACCATTAATTTTCTCCCTTGGAGATAAATGTCTTTTACTTTTAAGAGATCAGCCCAAATTGGTGAATCAGTTTGCTTATGTTTCACAAGTTGTTTATTGTATCTTTCTTGAGATATTTGTATTTAACAATCTCCCGCCATAGCCCAGATTCCATTTCCAATCTCCACCACCATTTACACAACAGACTAATGTTCATTTTTCTCGATGTCTTTAATTCCCAACCCACCTTTCTTCTTACTTTTTTGCAGATTTTTGTCCATTTTACTAGGTGATACTTTCTTTTGGTATGTCCCCTTGCCGAAGAAGAAGGTCCTTCTATCTTTGTCCATACCATTAACAATAGTTTTTGGAAGAAGGTAGATGGACATATAATATATGGGTGCATTATTTAAGCCGGTAGTTATCAAAGTAGATCTTCCCGCATAGTAGCGATTGACCCCTTCCATACATCGGTCTTTTTTCCACTCTTTTCCAAAGAAGGGTGTCCAATCAATTACATGGAGCCTACTTGGGCTTACTCGAAACCCCCAAGTATTTTATGGGGAAGTATCCTATTTGATGGTTGAAAATTTCAAAGATATTCCATGGCCACATTACTCATATCATTTACTACAATAACTCACTCTTATCAAAATTGATCTTAAGCCCAGCCATCATCTCATATAAGTACAAAGAAAAGCTTTAAATTTCTGGCTTTTTGAATATCATTTTTTAGACATACAATCGTGTCATCAGCATATTGCAATATTGCAACACCATATGGCACAATATGATCAATTAAACCCACAATAAGACCATTTTTCTCGAGCTTGAATTATCATTACGGTTAAGGCCAAGAACAAAAATTGAGCAGTAATGGGAGATAATGGATCTCCCTGCCTAACTCCCTTATAACTTTTGATATATGATCCAATCTTATCATTGATTTTTACACTCACAAGTGCCTCCAGCCACTACTTGGTGTATCTAGCTGCACCATTTTTCATTAAACCCTCTTGCTCTTAGGCATTGAAACAAAAGTTTCCAGTTCACCTTATCGTAGGCCTTTTCAAAATCTAATTTCAGCACTATCCCACATTCCTTTCTTATTTTAGTCTCATGAACAATTTCATGTAGGGCTAACACACCTGTAAGAATGTTTCTGCCTTTCATGAAGGCAGATTGGGCAACATGAATTAACTTTTCAGCAACATTCTCCATTCTTAGTGTTAACACCTTAGTAATCAGCTTATATAAGCAGTTTAGTAAGCAAATGGGTCTAAATTGTTGTATTCTTGCTGCATCCTTTACTTTTGGTAACAGAGTAATAATTCCATAGTTTATTCTGCTGATGTCAATCTTGCCCTGATGGAAATCAGAGAAAAGGTGAACAATGTCATCTTTAACTATGTCCCAACAAGCTTGGTAGAATTCTATTGGAATAAGATCGTCCTCGCCGCCTTGTTCTTTTCCATTTGTGTTAAAGCATCCCAAATTTCTTTTTTAGAAAAAGGTCTACATCCGTTATCTATCTCATTTAGCATTATACAATCTTCCCAGATATTTTCTTGAAATTTATATCAAATTCAGGGGTGGGCCAAATAGCTCGTGTAATATTCTCAGTAGCACGAGCAAGAATATTTTCATCTCCTTCTATCAAGATACCATCTTTTTCCGGACTTAAAATGGTGTTTTTGGCTTTTTCGCCATTGGCTACTCGTGAAACAGCCTTTGTATTCATGTCACCACATTTTAACCAGGTTTCATGTGACCTATTATACCAGTACACTTCTTCTTGTTCAAGTAGCTTCAAGTTCTCATTCATGAGATCCATTTTCAAGGTCCATTCATTATGAGTAATAATATTTAATTCTTCTTTTTCTTCCAGCAAAACCAGTTCTTCTTGAATCTCCTTTCTCCTCTTTCTTAACTGACTATGAACATTAACTCCCCAACCTTTTAAGTATTGCTTACATAGTTTTAATTTCTGCCGTATCTTATCCAAAGACGTTTTTGGTGTTACATGGCTTTTTCCATATTCTATCAACTTGAATCAGAAAATCGTGATTTTTGAGCCAACTTAGCTCAAACCTGAATTGAATACTTTGCTTATCTCTCGATATCCAATATCTGTAGCAGAATTAGAGGATTATGATCAGATAATTCCCTAGGGAGCTTTTTAAGCATGGCCAAAGGAAATAAATCTTCCCAATTTTGGGATATTAGAACTCGTCTAATTTCTCCAAAGTTGGATTTTCATGATTGTTAGACCGGTGAACTTTCCACCGGGCATATTAATTTCTCTCAAAGCATACATGTTTATCACTTTGCATTGAACAAATCAGAATGAGGATGTACTCCAGTATTTCTATTTTTCTCATTTGAAAATCTTATGATATTAAAATCACCCCCAATGAGAACAGCTCCTTAGACTTAGAACAAAACTGAGCTAACTCGGATAGAAACTCGATTTATGCTCTTCATGAGCGGGGCCATAAACAGAGATTATATTCCATTTTTCTTAATTTTTTTATCCCAGATGTTCACTTGCAACATGAACTTGCCTTGAGATACAGAATCCACCACATACAACTCTCTTCTTATGCCAAGCAAAACCCCCCAGATTTACCAATGGAGGGATTCCACACCCAAAGGTATTCTTGATGGGGATCAAATTGCCTTAATGTTTTGTCATCATATACTTCCACCATTGTTTCCTGTAAGCTTATAAAATGTAGCTCATATTGAATAACTAGAGATTTTAAGAAGGTGGAGACCCCGCTTTTTTTCGAGGCTCTCGCAATTCCATATTAGGCCTTGCATTTAAGAAACTTTTTTTTTTTATTCTTTGCAGCATGGGGTTAGGCTTCCTACCCTTATTTTTAGTCCGAAAGCGGGACTTTCCCGACTCGACTTTGCCTTGTATTGACAGGAGAGAACTTAACAGCTTTCTTTTTCTCTCTCTTTTCTTCTTTTTTGATAGTACCAAAACATAATCCTCAATATCAGACAATTCTTCCTTGCCTATTTCAATATTAGTGGGAGAATTTTCTCCTTCATTGATTTCATTAATTTGTAGGCACACAGATTGGGACTGTTTTTTATTATAAATTTCTTGTCTAGCACATTCCAAATCTCTAAGCAGATTAAAAGTAGACATTTTGTCATTGACTACCTCAATACCCATACAAGAGACTAATTCATCTATATCTTCAACAGGTAAAGCCGAAAACATATTATGGTTAGCGTAAGTACCTTCAAGGTTTCTTTTCTTGACTGAATGTCATTTTTCTCCATAGTTGTAAGAGATATGTCCTTCATCGGTCTTTTGCTTCGCTCGACTTGGCCTTCCAAGTCAGCCTTGTCCCCACCATTCTTCTTTGCCTTCAAAGATCCTCCATCATGATTTTTCCAGACTCTTTGGTAGTCTTTTCATCTTCTTTACTTTTATCACCTCTTTCCTTTTTCTTATCATTATCACCTTCCATTTGCTGCACTGCATTTTCTTCATCATGAGCTTGACTATCCTGAGTGTTGATAATATTATCATCACTCATGAATATTTCTGGAGAGTTTGTCATGGCAGGA
Source organism: Hyparrhenia diplandra (assembly GCA_015847255.1). Taxonomy (NCBI): domain Eukaryota; kingdom Viridiplantae; phylum Streptophyta; class Magnoliopsida; order Poales; family Poaceae; genus Hyparrhenia; species Hyparrhenia diplandra. The sequence goes on from JADLZK010004766.1 coordinate 182,539, forward strand.
GCTGTATCTTTTTCATTATTCTTGTTCAGAGCTTCTTTGTAGCTTTTCTTCTCGTGCTATTAACTCACACAGCACCTCAGAGTTGTTGCCATCCTCTTGCATGCACCATGTCTTGTTATGTTTGAAGTTATGTTTAGAAGACTGCCCTTCCTTATTCAAAGCACCCAAGGTATTTCCCAAAGAGTCGGGGCCGTAAATCGAAGAAATGATTGATTCAGGGGATATACACCTTCATGATTTTAGTCTCCTTGCCCTTCTCTAATTCCTTTCCAGTGGCCTTCATGGTATTCATGTGCTGGAATTTGGGTGGAGCTGAGCTCATCCCTTTTTTCCCACATGGAGTGCCACCATCCTTACCCACTTCATTTTGCTTGTTTATTGGACCTGCTTCATTAATATTATTCCCCTTGGGTTTCTTATTGGGTGGCTGATCATCAGAAATGAAGACTCCACTCTTTAGCTGCTTAGCTTTCTCCTCTTCTGATATTTCTCTCTCAAAGCCAAAGTCATACTCATAATTTCCCAGGAACCCAGATGCAGTGCTTGGAACCTTAGTTATGTCCCTACAGGCAATGAGCATTCTCACATACTCAGGTCTGTACCTGGACTGGTTATCAATCTCAACTACTTTTCCAACCAGAGCACCAACCTTAGCTAGGGTGAGTATTGACCTGTGATCATCTGGGATGTTAGACACTCTAAACCACCCTTGCTGTAACTTTCCTTTACTTCCAGCATTTGAGTTCCACTGATCAATTTGGATCATGGCTTCCCCTTCCTTGATCTGCATAGTCTTAACCTGGCTCCATTGATGAACCATTTTGGCATTGGGGAACCTCAAGGAGTAAGTGTTCTCAGCTTTGAATTTTGCTGACCATTTCCAGTAATCAGAACCAAGTAGATTGGCAAATGTGTATTCAATGTCCTTTGCAGAAGCCCTTCCTTTGATTACTGTAATCATTGCAGTACTGGCTCTGTCCCTAGCCAGTTTTGTATCCAAGATCTCATCAATGTGGAAGAAACTCTGCCCCTCAACTTGAGCAGCACAGAGCTCTGGCCCATAGTTCCAGGGTAAACATGCAGTGCAATCATAGGTGTTATGAGTGTTATCATTACAAATTTCACAGAACATCCTCTTGCACTCGCTGGTAGCATGATTGGTATATCCACATATCTCACAACCATGACCTTGAGCAGATTCAGGTATTACCTTGGCCATTTTGTTGACTGGTTCAGGGGGTTGATTGCTGCTTGAGCCCACCTCGGCTTTTCCTCCCCAGGCCTTCTCCAGTGCTCCTGGCTGTTCCTTTGCCTCCCAGTTGAGACAATTTTCATCAGTCCATGGATCTTGATTTTCTCCAGCAGCTTCTTGGGACTTTCCCTCATTCTCAGTCTTCCTTTGCCATGTTCGGCCATAGTTAGGGTTAGGGCCCCGACCAGGATGGCCGCTTGCTCCACCCCTATCCCCACGTCCTCCTCTTCCACCACCTTGACCCCCCGCCAAAGAACACCCTCGCCACCTCCCTGCCCGAATCGCCCTCCATCAAAGCCCCCTTGCCCTCTTCCGCCCCATCCTCCCCGGTTTCTGCCGCCCTGATTGTTCCAATCACGGCGGCCGTAGCCACTCATCTTGACTACGATAGTTGAGCCGGCCCGGATCTTACCGCCTCGACAAAAGATTTGGTGGGGTGGTTTTGCTAGTAGTGGCCGATGAACTTCTTGAGGTTGGCCGAATTAGGGTTGCAATCTGAGATTGGGGATTTTTTCTCATTGTCAAGTAGTGACTCAGAGTCACCTCCCCTGTAATTCTCACCGGGTGGAATTTCCACCGTGGTAATGCCGCGTGTCGGTGCAACAGGAGTCGGTCCGAGTATCCCAGGTACAATCTGTACCTTGGGTGGTGAGTGGAACCAGCGCTCCTGACGACCTTGCCCCACTTGCAGGTGTTCTGTCTTCCCCTGTTTTGACTCTGTTCTGGACCCGCCATTGGCGGACCTCTGTTCTCGACGCCATTGGAGCTCAATGGGTGTATCCTTGAGCTTTACTTTGGAATCAGAGATTTCTACGAACGGGAATTTGTGAGTCTTCGTCGCATACTTCAGATTGCGAGAAATGGGATCCAGAGGAAGAGCATATTGAGTCGAATCGTGGTCCACTACACGGAATGGTCTCGGCGTAGAGCGGACTTTCCGATTCGCCATCAACCCTAATCGAGGAGGATGAGATGAGGAAGAAGAGTGCTCGGCGGAGATTAGAAGATGAGGGCGAGGACGCCGTGCTCAAGCAGCGGTCCCGCCGAGGGCACTTGCGCGCGTCCCTCCCCGCCCGTCCCGAAGCGCCTCAATGGATGCCAAACCCGGCGAGATTCGCCGGAGTTCCCCATCGGCGAAGGCATCCGTGCCGTCTCTCGGTATCGCCCGCGGAGTCGCCGGGAGGCGGTTGAGGCGGTTGAGGAGATCATAGCAACTAGAATTGTCATTAGAGGCTTGCCGACAAGTAGAGCTAGAGCAAACGCTGCGTCTATCGCCTTTTGTTATTCTAACAAATTTGTCTAGTGTTTTGTAGAAATTTTTATTAGGTTATTCACCCCCCCTCTAGCCATTTAGGACCTTTCATCCGTGCAAACCCGATCGGACGGCCGGGAACCGCCCGCCGACGTGGCCGCTCTCAATGGGCCTCTTTTGGTGCTATATTCGTAGGGTAAAGATTTCATCGGTTTCTAGAAATTTATCAAACCGATCAAGTATTGATTTTTTAGAAACCAAATTATTTTAACCGAACTGAATCGAACCGAATTTTTGATTTTTACCGAATGCCCGGGGGTGACGGGTGGGTCATGCGACTCATGCGAGCGAGCGACGGTTTTCGCAGCTTTGTCAACAATTGGTTTTGGGACTTTTTCTAGTCCTTTGGGTACTACACATAGAAGATCCTAGGCGTCGAAACACGGAAGTATGCATCTTCATACTTCTCACAATCCTATTATTTTGTTTGCTAGGTTTGTTACTTCATAGTTTCCTCATATAATCCGTTTCACTACATGTCCGTGACCGACATCAAACATGTCCCTTACATACACATTTGTACTCTGCCGCAAATCGAGAACGATTGAATCATACCCGGTCGGCTTGGTCCACCAAGTATATCATTTTTTCGTATTGTGAAAAATATCATTTTTCTGCATTATGTAAAATATTATGGACAAAATGACCACCCTTACATTTCAGTAAGCTATCTATATTATTTATTTGTCCTTCAAATGCAAATTTGTGAAACCGATTAGCTGCTCTTTGGCTCCGGCCCCGTGCGAAGCACGGGGGTACCTGCTAGTTATATGTTCATTGTGTAGGTCTACTCATTTGGAGTCCAACAAAATTGGATTTTCTATTTTATGATTTTTTAGTGATTTAATATGATTTTTCAAAATTGTTTTAAGGGTAGTTTAACTGGTTTTAGAAAATTCGAGAGTGATATAGACCATTTCAAAGGTTAGAGCGTTATGTAGTCCAACCCCAATAGTTGAGGGGGTGATATAGACTTTTTCATTTTTTTTTATTGATGAAGTGGACTTAGGTGGCCATATGGTTCGCATGCGAGAGATATCTCACCGGTGGAAACGTGTGGTGGAGAGTAATGCGGGACAACTTCGTTTTGCCGCAAATGCAATTGGATTGAAGATTTGTAAGGTCAGTCTCTATTAGAGTTTCATAGGTGTTTCATGCACATTAAATAGGGTGACACATCAAGTAAAAGTTCACTTTTGCATGAAACTCGAGGAGAGAGAAGGCAAAAGTTTCATCTTGGTGAAACTCTCTTGGCACACATACCAACTCTCTATGAGTCATGGAATTAAATGCTTATGAAACTTTAGAATGAAACTTTGCATTGAGGGAGGGTGTTTCATCCGAGTTTCATTTCACCTTGTAGTCTTGGAAAGAGTGCAATGAAACTCTCCATTGAGACTGGCCTAACAAGTATATGTAGTAGTAGTATAGATATAGATTTATGTTGTATAGATATAAAGTAGAAGAGATTTGAAGCCATTTTGATTAGTTTGTGTGTGTGAAATCACTTCATTGGGGGAAAAAATTTAAGCCACCATATTATGCATAAAAGCGTACAACATGGACCCCATTCTTAGGCCCAAGAGGTTACGGTAATATAGGTCTTTGGTGGTTGTATTGTTAAAAGGAATTTGACAAAACACTACACATTAGAATTTAAATGGGCACCAAAAATTAGGAAAGATGTCATAGACATGTAGAACATGATTTTAGATAATTGGCGAAAGAATTACAAAATTCAGAATTAAAACAAAGAAAAAAATAAATTACTAAAGTTTTTCGACTAAACACGAATGAAATCTAACATTCAGATTATTTCTCAAATTTTTATGTAATGAAATGATAATCAATGCCAATTACTAATGATTTAGGGTAAATCTAAGTTTATTTTGGAATTTTCAATTTAATTATTTAACTTTACCTTTAATCCACCACTATGCATGTTTTCCCAGGGCCCAGGGGCCCAGGGTGAGCAGCAAGCACCAGGCGGCCTGGGTTCCAGGCCCATGTAAAGGCCCATAGGTCACGGAGTACATAACGCGTCATCCAACCCTAATTCCCCGATCCCTATCCAGCCCCTTCCGTTCTGCTGCTGTCGCGCCGCATGCGGTCTCCGCATCTGCGTTGCTCGCGTTGATTTTCTTTTCATCAAGTTCCGTGTTCCATCTGGGTCCGTCTCAGTTTCTTTTTCTGGCTGGATAGAGTTTCTTTCCTTTTCACCTGTGATACAGGGAGGCTGAGCCGACAAACAGATACGGGGAGAGGAAGGCGGACGGATCCCGAATTTCTTGTTCTTCCCAGGCGGCGGGTAGCCGGGTACGGCAAAACGGCAGACTCGAAGAAACGGGTCAACATGGATGCCGATGGAAACCTGTCACCGATTGGAACTACGGTATGTCCCTATATCCGCGATGCGATTCATTAATCTATTTGTGAAGATCCTCAAATCTCATCTGCCTACTGATTCGCGTCTTTCTCGGCGGCGGCGGCAAGACGGGGACTTGAACAAACAAAATAAACGAGTGGATATGGATTCTAGGAGCAGTTTGTTACCCCCGATGGATAGTGCTCGAAAGGAACTAGAAACGTCCTGCATACTCCAAGACCTGATCTGGTTCGATATGGCCCTTTCCCCTTATTGACAAAAGATCGTGAGTGAATCCATGACTTGAATCATTTGTGAAGCCTTTCTCCTGTTTTTTTTTTCCGTCTTCATCACACGTTTAGCTGGATATACTAATACTAAGCATAAAAACCTTAACCTTTGCTTTCAGGTATTCTCGTAGTAGATAATCTCGCAGTGGAAATCGGTAGAGATGAAAGCAGCAAGATTGTGGACAAGCAGGCAGATTTGGCTGTTGTGAAGAAGCGGCAGCCCTTGACTCCAAAGGAGAAGCGGGTTTTGGGGCAGATGTCCATAGACTGTGAGTACAATTATCTTCTACGACCATTCCGCACATGGGAGGAGAAAGTGGTGATGATTCTTCATGTGGTACGCTACCGAGAATTTACCGATGTTGACCCCAAGAAACGCTGTTTGTTACCTTATCGCTTTTACAAATTCAACATAGCCTTCTTTGACTTCGATAAAGAGTGTGAGTCACAGCATGCCCTGTTTCATTTATTTACCTTTTTAATAATATTCTTAGTTTGATTTGGTCTCTCGGATTCTTCAGCTGAGGTTGTCCATGGGCCCAAGTTTTTGTGATATCCCTTCCTCCAATTATTATTATGATAAGTTGGAGGATTCTTTCAATGTAATCTCAATCAAGGTTGTTGAGTCTGATGTTCCTTACCCAATCCGTATATATGGCACCATATTGGCAAGGGATCATAATGACTACAGATGCGTTTACTTATTCAAGCGTGGAAGGGATGATCCCCAAGTCATTACTAGGAAGGTCTGTATTCATTTAATTCTTCCATGCTGCTAAAATCAAGTTTGTCAAGTAATTTCCTGAAATTTGATTGTTTTAGAAATGAAAATGCACTCAATTGCATAGTTTCATAGGGTCTACAAAGATTTACTTGGAGTAAATTGAACTCTGGGTATTTAAACTATTGTGTGATTCCCAGATGGGTATGAAATCGGTAACCAAAACCGAAAAATTAACAACCAATTACTAGCTAGGTACTTATACTATTGTGTGGTTTCTAAATGGGTTTTCGAATTGAAAAACCTACCAATTAGGTACTACATTATTAATTAAAAGTTTTTTATAGAGTAGTTTTGTACTTGTTGACCCCGCGTTGGTCGTGAGCATTATAGGATACGGATAGGTAAAAAAAGTGTTAGAAATTTTGTCTCTATTAATAATTAATAATATAATAGTAATAATAATATTAGGTTGGAGAGTTGTGATTGTTGCACTTGGATTTTTTAATTCCATTTTTGTGTCTTAATGTTTCCTCCTAAATCCCTATGCAGAGCCGTATGCTAGCTTTAACAGGTCCATATCGAGCACTTGGTGGCAACAGTAGTATGTATTTTGAGTTTGATCTTAAAATGAAAGGTGAGGGGGCAGTTGACGAAGATTTCAGCAAAGGTTTAAAAGTGCTCGATGCCTTTAAGCATACTCCTGGTAGACCCTGCACATTTTCACAAAAAGTTACCTAAGTATTTTGGATATGGTGTGTGTGCCTGTTCGGTCTGTCCTGGAAGCTTCTATTGGAGTCAACTTTTGAATGGGAAATCTACTTTCACTGGCAAAATATTTGCTTCGACTTCTGGAAGTTATACAAGTAATAAAATGGTTTTGTATGACAGTCAAGTAGCTGGCACCAAAACAAAATTTGGAAGTGATGGATCTGTTTATTTAAGTTAGTCATATAGTAGCTGTCCCAAGGGGTGAAGATCTGTTGCTATATTTTGTTGTTCGTGATAGTTACAATAAATCTAGACGCCTTAAGTTTGTTATAAGTCAGGATGTGGATGAACGTACTTGCAACCTAGGCACTTATAGGCTGCATGTGAAGATCATTTGGAAGGGTGTCTTCAGACAAAATCGCATTCAGATGAAGAATATTGGTGACACTCAAGTGTTATGGTGACTGGACATTGGAATGCTATTGGATAGAACAAGTTTGATAAAGTGATGTAAGTTGGCTGTTAACACCAGATTTGTGTTGAGTTTGAGCAGTGGTGTGGGTGTCGGAATGCTATTGCGTAGAACAAGTTTAATGAAGCGATGTAAGTTGGCTGTTGACACTACAAGTGCAAGATGCTGTGCAGCATGAGAGTTGGGTGAGAGAGGATAATGGATCAACTAAAGAGATGAAGATTGTTCAGCTATTAACGGTTTATTATTACTTATCTGCAGCGAACTATTGTATGAGTAGTTTGGCTACAATCTACAGATGATATGTTTGTTATATTCGCTGCTTTTAAATACTGTAAATTTGGACGACTTAAATTATATTTGCTTCTTTTAAAATGTTGTAAAATTGGACTACTTAAATAATTTGTCGGCAAACAATTATTACATATGATTAAACAGTTTGAAACCTTATTAGCCTGTGTCATATGATTGTAAATATCACAGTTTTTTTTTTTTTCACTTGCAGTCTGCATGTTTGCCTTTTGTCCTGTAGATATTTTTAAAAAGTAGCTTACTGGGTATCATAGAAATCTTTGAAGTTCAAAAGTTGATCCCTAAGTTTAAATACTGGCTTGCTATTTTAAGATTTAAAAGGTTTGACATGCCATGAAATGTTGAGTGTCTTGTTTGTGGCTCATTTATAAAATAAATATTGATCCATACAATCCTCCTGAGTTCTCATTATACATATAAATATTTTAAGATTTAAAAGGTTTGACATGCCATGAATTTGGACACATGCAGCCGATAATATTTGAAAAACAGTTTAGATTTAGGTCCATACAGCTGCTAATCTAGCGACGCCTCCAGAAAAGTGCGGCTAGCACCGCAGTCAACAGCCTAAACGGGTCATGCTTCTCAGCCCTTACCGTAAACTCAACTATATATTATGAGTACTAGTTCATTTTCATCTATTATCTCTTGTTGGAAACAAATAATATAACATACTGCTGTATCGCAAACCAATCTGGGGACAAGAGAAGCACCAAAATTCATTAGATTTGAGGAACAGGATACTACAGTAGAAGTAAGCAAGTAGCCCGGGTAAAGGAACATTTTTATCCAAGTCATTTGCAAGGGATCACTACCAATTTGGAAATATATTGTGCATAACATATTTGTTGTTTTCATTAACATCCCTAAAATATTGTTGTAGCGTTAGGACGGGCATTATACTAGTTATATTAGTAGTCATCAATTCCAATTCAAAAGAACAGAATAGCATATACAATGCCAAATTAACTGTACAAATCCAAAACTACTTGTTTTTGTGTAAAGTAGATGTGTACTCCCTCCGTCCCATGGAGACCGACGTTTTTGACTTTTGAACTTCATCTTTGACCATCCGTCTTATTCAAAATATTTATTCAAATTATAAAATAAAATAATCAATATTCAAGTACTTCATTAATAAAATAAGTCGTAAAAAAATAAATTATATTTGTGTAAAAAAATTTGAATAAGACGAAGATCGAATAAAATGTAAGCGGAAACAGGGGTGACAAACTCAAGTGGGACGGAGAGAGTAATGACCATTATGAATTTTCCCTCGTACCTAAATACAAATGTTTGTAGCACAGGGACCTTAATGCTAGAATCAATCAAAATAATTCATGATATCTTTTACGAGCAACAATAATTGATTTTCTCCTTACATATCTCCTAAATTTTCGAATAAGATTCCATCCATCCTAGCTTGGACTCCACTTAGGGAGGTCATGTCCTGGAGCCTTCCCAGCACTCCCTCACTGCCCTGTCAAATCCAATTAATGAACCTCCGATGCCAGATCACTCCATTCACTGCCCTGTCAAATCCAAGCAATGAACCTCCGATGCCAGATAAGATCTGGAGCACTCCCTTCACTGCCTGTCAAATCCAAGCAATGAACCTCCGATGCCAAATAAGATCTCTGGTAATGATGGGGAGGGCTTTGAAACTTCAACTAGCTAGATCTGCAGTGTTTAGCATACAGTCAGCATCTGGAAGTGAACTCGTTATGCATTTCCTACCAAAGTCACTCCATAAATACAGGATGCTTGCATAATTTGTCGAGAAGTGAAATAAAGTATGAAAGAAAGACATAAAGAAGTAACAGAACTAAACCAAATCCAAACAGAAATGGATGAACTAAACATGGAAAGCTCTGCTAGTTCAGAGAATGATAACCATTGATAAGGTAACAGCTGAATACTATGGGAAAAATGATGCACTCATATGCATGCAATATAGGAATTCAATCAAGACATGTAAGTCTTTATAATAGAACATACCTTCTTATCCTTGGCCCTTGGGTATATTAGCTTTCTGTTTTGCAATAGCAATAGCTTGTGAGAGTCCACCTACTGAATCAACCAACCCTCTTGAAAACGCATCATGGCTGCTCCACACTCGACCTTGAGCAACACTCTCCATCTGATCAACCTGGAGGGACAAGCACTTAGCACATATTTGAAGATCCATTATCTATTCGATATCTGAGATCAGTCCTTACACTCATTGATCACGACATGGCTGCTTTATCACGAAACAATGCATAAGCATTTTGCGCTGACTTTTCAAAAAGCTCTGCCTCATTTGGTCTGTAGAAATACATCAAGCACTTCAAATTCAAGGCGGTGGTTCCATAGCAACCCAGTTGCATTGATGCTCTGTTATGACTTAATGAATTATATGGGCAAACACAATCAGAGAAGGCGTAAGGGGTGGTCTGCAGTCATGTCCAGCTGGTTTAGATCTTTGCTTGATAGCCAAGTTCAGTTAGTTGGTTGGTTTAGATACAGTTTGTTAGTAAGTTACTGTTTGTTAGTGTCTAGAAATGATGGATTCAAACAGCCAGCTACAAATATGGTAGTTTTGGGTAGCCATAAATTAATCTGTTCTCTCATCTCCTTGCTCGGAGCCTCACCGGCATCAACCACTTACCACTGGCAGGAAACCAGCAGCAGAACGGCCAAAGACCTCCACCTCCCTCAGCTATCCTAATCGTCCAATGCCTCATGGTTGTGACATTCTCCGTTAAGGTGGAAGAATAAGGTTCAAATGCCGGACTGAACCATGTTCTCAAAAAAAAAAAAAAAAAAAAAAAAAAAAAAGATAGGGTGTTTAAACTTATGAACTAAGATTTTTCAGAAGAAAAAACAACATGTTAACTAAAAGGAATTGCAACGATGACCATCTTGGCTTCACAACCATAATAGAGCAATAGACAGAAAAAAAAAGGTTTTACTTCTGTTCTATTCACACACAAAGCATGGAGGGTCATGGTCTCATGGATTCAGATCTTAGTTCTGAAACGAAATATTACACATAACACATCAAATGCCACAGTTAATTATATGATATAAGCCCACAACAAAGAACTCGCCCAATAGGCTACTAAATGTTTATGTGGTTCATGCAGTCATACTTCAACACTGCAGGACATTTCAAAATGTACTAACAATGACAACACTAAAAAGTCAAACAAAACTGAGAAGGAATATTCCCTCTGTCTATCAATGTAATGTAAGACATCTTTTGAATAGGGAGAATTTGGATTTTACAACTTTTTTACCAACAGTTATCCAAATTGTATACATGTTTATAGTGTACAAAAATTGCATAAATATTTTTTTGTTCAAAGTGCCTTCAATATTGATTTTGCAGCCGCAATTGACAATATCGTTACAGAAACTAAGATCCAAAGTATACTTTCAAAAACTTTTATCCTACCAAAATATGCCTTACATTAATGGGCAGAGGCCGGAGGGAGTTTATGAAACCGGAATCACTGCAAACTATACCGCAGTTCCAGTGGACTACAATTATGTCGATCCTATTTTAACTAATGGTCCAGTATTACTAATAACATGATATAAATAATGCAACATATGACCTTAAAGGTCGTTGATCAGCGGCATTAAGTTCAGCGTATCGACCCTTGGATAGAATTTCTTGATTCAAATCAATCCTCTCATACAACTTTTGAAGGCAGACCTTCCCTGTAATCCCATAAACCAGTATTAAAACATGAATGAATACATAATGATAGCTCTACTCACTACCTGAATTCTGAATAGACTAGAATTAAATCAATTCTGAAGTTGTGACCATTATTGCAGGCGGATTTAGAACCTTAGAAGTTGGAACACAAGATAATAAGGATGTTATGGTGGGCAACGTGTACAAGAGGAGGGGAGGTCAAGGTGGCTGACGGGGACCTCAGTCACGTCAAGGGGCACATCCAGATGGCACCGGTCTAGGTGCAGACTAGTTGATTCGGTTCAGGAGTCCTATATTTGGTTAGCATGAGTTTGTTAGGACTGGTTTGCTAAGTTAGGATTGGTTTGTTGAGTCTCTAGCTAAGTAAGAGTCGGTTGTACTCAGGACTATAAGAGTCCCTATCTATTATTAGTGAAGTCTTAGCCCAGGACTGAGATTATATCTCCCTAAGGGCACTGGCATCGCTCCCTGTTCCTCATCTTGTTGTGGCCGAGATTGTATCACGGTCCCAACTCGCCATAACAAGCCTCCGTGCGCTCGCACTCCATACTCTCCACCGTACTTCCTCCGTAGTGATAGAATTTGATTCCTCAATTAGGGCTAACCCTAAAGCGGGTAGCAATATACACTACAAGAATCCTGCTCTTCCGTGATGATTTGTTTTCATCACGAATCACCAAAAAATCGTCAACAAACAAGATTCGTGATGATTTTAGATATCATCACAGATTGAGCGTCATCAATTGACCTTCGTGATGTTTTGTCAGAAATCATCACGAATTAGCGAAACGGTGACGATCTTAAATCATCACGATAGAGCCCAAGGCCTAGTTAGCCCAGCCCAAGTCCATTTGTGGTGACGAAGAAAAAAAACATCACGAATAAAATGCCATGTCACTATGAAGGCTTACATGGATGATGACATGGACATGTACCTCAGCCCAAATATTAACGGGCTAAAATGTAAAATAAGCCCATTTGGGCCCATTATTAGCTATTTTTTCAGCCCATTTCTAGCCATTTTGGCAGCCCATTTTTTAGCCATTTTGGCAGCTTATTTTCAGTCATTTTGGCAGCCCAATCTTAGCCATTTTCGCAGCCCATTTTCAGCCATTTTGACAACCCAGTTTCAACCATTTGGAAGCCCAATTTCAGCATCAATTACAACCCATTTGGAAGCCCAATTTCATCATCAATTACAGTCCATATACACAGCCCATTCTCACACATACATCACATATACATAGCCATAATAATGCTAATAATCGTACAACACATCAAATATATAATCCGATATATAATACTATGCTTCCATACAAATATATAGCATATGAATTCATCATATTACAATAGTTTTCATCCAACGTCACAAGTTTCGGGAAGCACATACAACTCTAACAGCTGAGTCCATGCAGCTGTAGGCATGCAAGCAACAGCAGCAGCAACAACAAGATGCAAGCATCAGCAGCGGTAAAATGCAACCAGCAGTAGCAACAAAATATATACCATATATAGGTTAACTTGGTCAAATTGACTTGACACAAGTTAACAGCAACAAAATGCATTAAGTTAGTAGCACCATAAATGGCTTAACTCGATCAAACTTGACTAAGCAAGCGATCAAGTTTTGCTTCCATCTCAGCCTGAACCCTCTTCGTCTCCTCTCGATCCATTATCCTTGCCTTCTCAGATTCTTCTACTTTCTTTGTCAAATCAGCCACCTGTCCACGAAGCTCATCATTTTCCCTTTTCTTCGCTTCTAATTCTGCCTTAGTTTTCTGCTCACTAGATCTAGGTTGGGCATTCTTGAACCCCACATTCTGCAAGAACTTATTATTCTTGGTGTTCTCAGCAAGCACCTCATCAACAACCTGATCCACAGACTTGAGTTCTTCACCTTCTGTTGCAGTAGACAACTTGTTTTCCATTTGCGTCTAGCAAGCAAGTAGCAAACATGGTGGGTGATGAGAATTAAAAATAGCCTCACGAAGAGCAAAGTCAGAAAGTTATCTTACAATTGCCTCTTGTACAGTAGTAGCATAGCATTTTTTTTCTTACTGTAGTGGAACTCCTTGAACAAATCAAATGCATTAGGTTCTTCGTCATTGTATTTGTCTCCTAAAAACAATATTTATATCCTTCAGGTATAGGTCACAAAAATCAGGACAGAATTATGCATACAAATGGAGAATTAGGCATGCACATATAGGACAGCTAGTGTTTATATAAGAAAATAAGTAGGAGCAGCTCATGTTGAACTGAACAAAATCTAGCATTTTAATCCATACAAAACTTCAGGCACTTTTTTTTTTTTTTGTAAACACCAACAGAAGGGACAAGTTATGCTCCTACCATAGATAATATTTTTTTTATCCATATACTCTTTGTCAGAACCCACTTAGCCAGCCTGAAAATCAGATTGCATTTACACAAGGATGGACATACTTATATTGTGACTAGAGGAGCAAGATCTATCATGGCACCCAAGCTCAGCTTCAATAAACAAGTTTAGTTAGATCTCCATTTTTAGCGTAATGTTAATCATCACACTATCTTAGAGCATTGAAACTACAAAAATCTAAGCTACAACCTACAGAAGCATCCATCCATCTTAAATGAAATCACCTGACAAAGTTGTCATCCTATAATGCTAGTACTCAACAAATGTATGTGTAATCAGATTGGATGACAAAATTTCAAAAGACCAATACAACCACACAGTTTGCTTGTAACTAGCAACAGCTCACTACATCTAATTTCACCTACGTAAACACAAATTTATATATGTGCAGCAACCAAACAAGTGCCATTTATATAAATGTCAAACTAGTGCCATTTATATATGTGCAGCACAGATTTATACAACAACAGAGATTTGCCATTTATAATGTGCAGCTACACAAATGGACATGGTTCACTTACCAAATTTTCAACATGAATCATGTAGGCACGGCGCCAGTAGTATGATGGTACTTAACATTTCCTCGATTGCCTTTGTTTTTTAACATGTCTCCTACACCAAAGACAAAATAAATGATAAGGCTGGTGACAAAATTGCATGTACAAGGCAAACAGTCTATTTTTCAGAGAAAACATACCATCTTTTTTGGGACTCTTCCATGATTCTAAAAGTTGAATCCACTGTTCATTAGTCATGTGTTTGACAGGAGAAGTTCTTGTAACCAAATGTAGTGGAAAAAAGATCAAAATATTCTTGCTTCAGCCTATATCTTTGTTGGCGAACTGCAGATTTCATCATCTCAATACAAGCCTTTTCAACTGTCTCATCATTTGTGTTTATGTCAAACTTGGCCTAATCGAATCGAAGAACATGTATAGAAAAGAATTGTCAATTCAGTAATTTATGGCAAAAAAACAACAAACAACGGTTCTTATATTGAGAGTAAATGTGCAAAGGGCCAGAGAATGTATGTACCCTTAGTTTTCCTAAGAATAGATCAATATATGCAGATGCAGGTTCTTTCTCGTTTGGTTCTTTCTCTTTTGGCTCTTTCTCTTTTGGTTTTCTCTTGTATATCTTCCAATGCGGGAGTATAGGCACATCTCTTATATTATTATTATTATTATTATTGTTTATTTATAATTCTAAATCGAGCCAAGCTCGGCTCTTTATTGGGCCACGTCGCTCTTTTGCTTGGACCATCCGACGTATAGAACGGGTGCGTATACCAAACTTTCAGAGCTTTCTACGCTGCCCCTCAGCACACATACGGCATCGCACCTCTTCCTCATCGCTAGGACACGCTCGGCGCCGCGCGTCGCCCTCGGGGTCACGTCGTGAGTGCCCGTGGCCAACCCGTCCCGGTCTACCTCCCGCCGAGAAGAGACCAGTCCCAAGGGTGTTCAGTCCACCGCCGCAGCTCGCCGGCTCCCAATACTGGCGTCGCGTGAGCCCTGCTGCTCAAGGGCAAGGCAGCGCACTAAATAGGGCGCGACGCCGCCGGGAGCACCCGCGACCGGGGCCATGCCTTTGCCGGGCCGACGCCAACTCGCCTCCGCGCTAGAGGGCGTGCGTGCCCGCCATGGCCACCCGCGTCGCCGCCCGCATCCCGCCGGCCGTCGCGGTGACCGCCCTAGAGCTCATTGCGGCGAGTGCGCCGCCATGCCTTCGCACGGAACTCGCTGCATCCTTGATCACGCCACACGCCTGGTGATGGAGGCGTGCGAGGAGCTCGCGCGCGCCATTCGCCTGGAACCCGCCGGGTCGCACATGAAGCCCGTGCGAACGCGCGCATCTACGCACCATTGGCCTCCGCTACCTATTCCTCGGTGGCAATAGCATTGACCCACGGACCCTGCGCAGCTCATGGTGAACCGCGTTTTGGTCATCCTCGGTGTTGGCATAGCTTCCATGACTTCCCTGCTCTACATCTCCGAGCCGTCGCTGACCACCGCCGGGATCGCAGCGCATGTAAGCATCTCGACCTTTTCGCGAGTAGCATGGATAAGCTTTCCCTTTTCTTTACACAGGCGGCTGACCGACCCTTGATTAACTTCACCAGAAGCAGCCAAACAGATGGCCAGCGGGTCCCAAGCAGCAGCCTCTGGGCCCTCGGGCTTGCATTTGCAGACAGAGCCAAAATAAATAAAGGATATACGGGCACACACAAAATGCAATTGCGCACGACTGTTAGCGGCAAATTAGATTATTTTTAATAGCGGCTACCAAAGAAACAAATGCCCAAATATTTCCTTTAATTAATATACAGGTATACTTTATCAAAAAAAAAATATATGTATGTATGTTGTACTACTTAGAGCATCTCCAACAGTTCCCTATTTTTCATTTGGCATTTTAGCTTGTTTGCCAACTCCTCATTTCAAATGCCAAAAAAAAAACCCCTTCCTCCAATAGTTTGGCATTTTTTTTGTTTGGCAAATTGGAGAAGTGGGGCCGAGGGGAGGGAGGGAAGAGTCCGAGCGCGCGAGGCGATAACTACCGCGGGGAAAGTCGCGAATGCCAACCCTCGCTCGTGCGCATTTTTTGCGCGGATTGCCGATGGATTTGCCAACTCCCCAAAAATGCCAAACAAGAATGCCAAACTGTTGAAGGGCGAATTTTTAGTTTTTGGCAAAATATGCAAATGGCAAACCTAAATAGCAAACTGTTGTAGTTGCTCTTAGAAGCGGCTAGAAAGCTACTCCCAAGATTAAAAAAAAAGCTACTCCCTTCTATGATACTTGAAATTGTCTTCCATTGCCTCTCATTGCCTCCTAAAAATAGCAATTTTGTAAATTTAGGATAATAAAGTAATTCACACCGTCCCTAATCCCCACCCGCCATAACACGAGGTGGTGGCGGCCGCGCCACCTAACGGCGAAGGAGGCCATCATCGCTACGAGGCGGCCCTCGGACAACAACCTTGTCGCCGTGCGAGATGGCACGCGTCGGTCTTGGGAAGCCAGCCGCCGCGGCAGCCCATGCAACGCGTTCGTTCCTTGCCGGCTCGGCACAACGCCGCCGTGTCGCGACACCGGGCCCGGAAACCTCAAGTCTCGGCTCCACGTGAGTTGCCTCGCCGAGGTACTCGATCGGACTTCATGGCCGCGCGATGCGACCACATCGCCGCCCGAGCTTCTCGTCGCCGCACTACCGACCAACGCGTAGTAGTGGCGCACCTCGCTGACGCTGATGTCGTACTTGTCCGTGAACTCAAAGAGCTAGCTGCTCGACGTGGTGGAGGAGGAGGTGCGGCGTAGTGCGGGTTGGAGCGACGTAACACGATGGAATTACCGTTCGTCCCTTGGTAAAAAAAGAATTACAAGAATGCAATTAGCGTCTAGTTGTAATCCCTACGTTAGCGGGAGGCAATGAAGGCAATTTTTGCTTATATGGCCCACCGTCATAGACACAACAGGAGGCAATTTTTGCCTCCGTGCCTTTGCCTCCCGTTGCCTCCTACCTTTCTTGTGCAAGGTGTGTGGATGATCAACACGTCTCATGGAAAAAAAAATACTAGTATACTAGTACTATATGGAAAGGCTACGCCGGTAGTAAATGGCGCCGCCCTAAATTACATTCTTTGGCGTTTCACCGGTGAGGGTCCGTCCATCTCTCTCGCGCCCACTCATACTAGTAGTACTACTAAAAACCCACATTTTACGCCCACTAATTTTGATCGGAGCGAATCATTTCAATTTCCTTTTCCCGGACCAAGAGCGCGCAGCGTAGAAAACCGTGCGGCTGGCGCCTCGAGCCATGGAGAACCTTCCGCGGGACTTGCTTAGCACATTGCGCTCCGCGTCGCCATGGCCGCAGAGCATCCTATGGAGGGCCTCATGAATCTAAGGGCCACCTGCATTCGGGCACGAGGCGTGCCGCCGCCTTAGTGGGATGGAGCATCCCGCTGGACTGGTGCTGGATCGGCACACGAACCGGGGGCGCCGCACTACTGCGCGAAGTTTTCGCGAAGTCTCATCACCGACCTCGCCAAGTTCGGCAACACGGAGGCGTGTTTGAGAGCGGGCATGTTCGCGTGTTCGTGGAAGGCCGCGGCACCGTCTCGTCGCCGCCGACTTCTTTGGAACAAGCCGCCAACTCGGGGCATGAACTCGCTCGGTATGTGCACGCTCTTGCGCTCTACAGGCGGAACGCCGCCGCCGCCGATGATGACCATGCCCGAGAGGTGTTGCGGAGGTGGAGCGCGACCGCGGCGACGATGGCCCCCTCGGAAGACCGAGAAGCGTGCAATGCTCCGCGGATGACGCAGCGGTGGCAGTCTTGCACGACGACCGTGGTGCCCCATGCGGTGAGGCCGCATCTTCCTCCTTCGCCAAACCGCGCGCCCGGGATGGGCATCGCAGTAGAAGGGCAGGAACGTGCGGCGCCATGAACCCGTGGGTGGAGGGAGCGTGGCGGCCAGAAAGACTGCATGCAGCCGAGGAGTGTAGGATCCGCGGCGAGTGTAGGAGGTTGTTTGTGCAAGCGGGGTGGGCATGAGAAGCGAGTGGACTCGCATGAATCTATGTATATGTTGATGATGACGACAATGCACCCATGCATTGCATCATGTGATCTATATCTTACTTTTGGTGCGTGATGGATGATTATGTGGTTTTCGTGTTATATTCATTCATGTTTGCGATGACCGCCGCCCGCGACCATGCAGCCATGGCGCCCGCGAGCACCTCGGCGTTGCTAGCTATGCCCGTGCCGTTGACGGCGCCTTGAACGCCGCCCGTGTCCGCCGATTCATGCCGCCGCGTTCAATGGTTCTCCACGGCGGCAACCCTTCTCGGACCCGTCCTTGTATCGCTCGAGTCTTCAGAAGCGTCTACACCTGCGTTTCGATGCTTTCCATCCCGTCCATTTAACCTCGGCGATCCTCGTCGGCCGAGTGTCGCCTCCCCGCTCCCCGTGCCCGCCCGCCACCACCGGCGTCAAACTCGGTACCGCCTAAACCCGCTCATCCGATAGCAAAGATAGGAACGCTAGGTTCTCTAGGGATCATGGTGGTGGTCCTCCCGTCGCTAGAGGCCTCATCTCCGGTGACATCCGCCAAGACGCCGGTGTGCCGCCATGTCGGAGACCTCCGAGGGCTCAAGAACGCTAATTTTTCTTTTTCTTTTTATTAATCTATGGTTAAAACTTTAACCGGTCTTTCTCCCTCATCGTAACTCCAGATGTGATGATTTTTCTTTCTACGATTTTGTAAAATAATGATGTGTCAACCTATTGTATTCTTCTTGCTAATCCATTCCAAATTGTAGGTCGCTTTTACTTTTTCAACCCTAACTTTGACCACTCGTCTTAATCAAAATTTTATTCAAAATATCACTTCTTTTGTTGTGGCATGCTTTATTATCAAATGTTCTTTAAGAATGACTTAAACTTATTTGTTTGCTTTTTGCACAAATTGTTTGAATAAGACGAGTGGTCAAACTTGTGGTAAAGAAAGTCAAACGAACTATAATTTGAAACAGTAGTACTACTTTTGTCACGTTTGGTGGATACTATTTGAAAGTTGAATTTCAAATATTTGAAGAGTTAACATTTGAAATTTAAAGTACTAGTATGGAGATAAGTAAGATGCAAAACCATGGGTGCCCATGGGGCCATATGGTGTCTCGAACACTGGCTAAAGTAGTAGTAGTAGTAGTAATACTAGTACACATATTGTCTCTCTCTGTTTCTCTCGCGGTCTCTCTTGCCTCTTCCTTCTCCCATACTCCAACTATACTAGTAGTAGTAGTACTACTCTTCCCCCCTCTTACGCTCACTTCCAAACTCTTCTAAGAACCAAACAAGAGTAGAGAGCGGTCCGACAATTAATACGCCTCGCCTTCGGCTTCGTCTCCATCGGTGCACCTCTTTTATCACATCCATTTAGCTAGATTTGGTTTTTCCCGTGGTTCTAGAAACAACAAATACGAAGTTTTTGTTCGGTGGTTGCAGATCTTGGGTCCGTCGCGCGGGGGCCCTCCGGTGGCGGCTACGGCGAGGTCGCGCCATCGCCTTGACTTCCCGACCGGGGATCCCGACCGGCGTGGGAGCGCGGCGGTGAACGAGGCGTTTATCACGGTGTTTGTTGACATTTCTTAACGCAATCAAAGGAAACGGTATAGAACCCATCCCCAATAAAAGCGTCTTTTAAATGCACCGCGATATTCCCTAGTAAAACCACCATGTCGGTGATCCGAAAGGGATTGTCAACGGGATAGATCTTGCCATCGTAGATATTTCATCCGCAAGCGCCGCGGATCTATCGTTGTAGCATTTCACCCGTAAGTATTTAGGATATCGTTATTTATATTTTCCCAAAGGAAGGCATGTGATTTAATAAGCTAGCATGGCATCCGAATAGAGGAACATGTGTTTGCTTAGACCAAATTGTTCATAATAGGGGTAAGCAATAACGGTTTTGGATAGTGTGACACACACTTAAGAATCCACCAAAGAAAAGGATAAAGAAAATAGATAAAGAATAAATGAATAACCTAATGGAGTAATTCTAATGTATCTAATCATGGCCATACAAATGAATAGTTAGGATCATATGCAAACTGATCTAGGCATGGTTAGGACTAGGATATCAGGGAGACTTCTGGGTGCCATAACGGCCCATAGGAAGCATTTACGAACTCCTACAACACAAACGAACGTGGGGGGATTTCAAGGGACGGTCAAGGCTTGTCACGACCAAGCCGCCTACCCCCTCAACCGCGGCGTGCACTCATATCCGCAGGTGTCGTAATACCCGGCACCATGCCCGCATATCAGAGCACTACTCTTGTCCCCCCAGGATCCCCACTCGTCGAATGTACAGACTAGAACAAGAGCAAACCCTAAGGAACAATGAACCGATATCCCACCTCTAATCAAGTTAGGCATATGATGATCGATGAAGAAATGTAATGAACATGTCAAGATCATGATATGTAAACTATATGCTAGTTCATATACCAACACAAGAACATGAACAAAACTATACTCTAGTTCATAAGTTAGGCCAAGAACATAGATATAGGACTTGCAAATAGAAGAATGCTCCATAGAGAAGATGTATTACCAAAGCACTTTCTTCTAGGAGACAAGCCCTCTCGATAGCTCTTCTACTCCAAGTGCTAACCAAGAAAAAAAGAAGAAAGAAAGAAGAAAGAAGAAAGAAGAAGAAGAAAGAAGAAGTAGAAGAAGAGAGAGAAGTAGAGGTGGTAGAGAGAGAGAGATTTGGTTTCTTTGGACTCCAAGTGGTGTGTGTTGAGAGAGGGAGAGAGGGGCCTACTTATACACTTGGAGGAGGGGCCTAAGTGCTAAATTACACCAAAACCGACTGGTAAACCTTCTTAATCTGAGCAAACCGACCAACCAAGGGCGGGAATCCCCGTTTGGAAGGTGCACGAACCGCCCCCCCGAGGTTGGGCGAATCCGCCTCGGGGGAGGGTGCGGCCGCGCCATTGGGGCGGCGCGCACCCCCGGGCTCGGGCCTGGCCGGGTCTCGGTGGGGTGTTGTCTCCGTCCCGAAAAGTTGTGGGCCGGGCATGGCTCGCCCAATTTTGATGTTTTGGGTTCATTTGCTCCCGGGCTTGAGTTTTGCAATAATGCGCTTTCCGGATGGCGTACTTTGGTCGATTTTCCACTTGCTTTTATTATAAATCTGCAAAATAAAATTCTAGACACTACAAGTGGAATTTATTAGTAATAAATGCATATGAGTATATAAAGGTATAGTTTTACTCCCTTTTATGGTAGTAAGTTGACGGAAAAAAATATGTCGTTGGTGGCCAGTCAACGGCGTTCGGCCGCTCAGATCTCTAGGTGTTCCTTCCGCGGAGGCCGAAAAAGATGTTGCAAGAGAAGCACATCTTGGGTAAGCACCGAAATCTAGATTGTAAAGTGCATTATCCTTCCTTTTTTGAAGGGTTTTTTGAATGGCTCTAAAAGGTTTTGTTTTGTCCCGCATATCGTGTGACTCGTGCTATCTATAAGCTTGTACAACATTGCTCAATAATTTTGTTGTCTTATACCTTTTTTCGATTCATCCTAGGACACCTAGGAACAAACACAAAGACCTACACGGGGAGATTATAAAAGGACGGGGAGGAGGCCAAGAAGAAAATGTCCACATCTTCGCCTCATCGGCTCTTGTTGAGCTTGGCAACCAGCGTGGCGTGTCGTGTTCATTCATGAGCTTGGCAACCACGGGGCATCTTGCCGGTGAAGAGGCGGCGGCGCCCCTTTGCTTCCCGAATCCAGCCAGAGCGTATCGGATGGGCTTGAAGTGAATCCACCCTCGGGCTTGCCTTTCTCGGTGCGGATGTGAAACAAAGCAATATCCGAATGTTGTACAGATATTGAAGGTATGCAAAAGACGTTGATATCTACCCAATGGTGCACTTCTTCATGCATGTAAACAACTATGTACTTGATCTTGAAATTTGTCCTTTGTGTTAGCAAAGTGGCCATATGTATTGCTAATGGACAGTCATTAAGAAGTATTGCATCTAAGAATATTCCAAGGCCATATTTTTTGAGCCATACCATACAAAGAGATTGCTTTTCAGTTTTTTTCTTTTTTTATTCTATCTTCACCGACTTAGTTATCTAGGATTAAATGTGGCAAGTATTGAAACAATTGCATATTCTTGGGGTATTGGCATTTAGGATCTTGATGAGAAGTTGGTCCTATGAAAAATGCCGGCTAAGTGGATGTTTAATTCAACATTTAGGCGGGCTTTCATTTTTCATATGTATGCCCTTTGTTCATTAGCATTTTTGTTTTGTATTTCTGTTTATAGCGAAGAAATCTAATGTCCAATTCATGAATTGGTGTCAACTCTTTTGTAGGTTTTCATGTGAGTATTAAGAACAATTCATGAATTGGCATCGGCTTTTCTGAGAACACTTCCATTTCAATTTAAGGTTGGTCGCAACAAGGTAATAACCTGAACATTGTCACTTTAGTGGTTGGACTGTAGTTACCTATGAATTAACCTAACATAGCATTGCAAAATATGATAAATTTTAGTTGCCTAATATAGCACGCAAAATATATGACGGATTCTCGCTATTCTTATATAGCTTTGGGTCTGATTTTTTACATTGTAGTTACCTAATGCTTAAATCTCATTTCTTGAAGGGGATCCAAGGGGGTGCTACATGTATGGTGTGGAGGAGCATTGTGCTAGGCCTACAGTGTACTCGCCAGTATGGTTCCTCTAAATTGGCGAGTTCTACATATAGCTGAAGCTTTTAGTTATTAGATTGCATTTCCTAGTTTAGTTGAGTTATGTTTAGCTTTTGCCTCGCTGGTTAGGTATTGTAAATTGGGTTCAAGTTAGTTTTTGTTTGTTGCAGTGGGGAATAGTTACATTGGATGGATTTGGTTATGTTTATGCCAATTAGTTTTATTCGACCTCTTGGTAAATTTACCACTAAGCTTATGAAAATGGCTTAATTTCAGAGTTGCAAACGGTGACAAAATTATAGTCCTTTCACATGTGCGGTTTTGGCTTTTGCTTGCTTTTTTTTTTTTTTTTGTTGGGCCGGTAAGTATTAGCAAGGCGGGGTTAGCAATAATAGCAAAGGAGGTGTTTGCACGATCTAGCAAAGCAATTAGGTCATCCGCATTGTTTATTGAGATGGAATAGTAGCAAGGTAGGTTAACTATAGCGAGGGAAGAAGTGGGTTTTAATAGCACAATGACTATTATAAGTTTATTTTGCTATACTTCATACATAATGATTTACATACATGGAAATTTGTGAGAACCGACAATATTCGATTGTTGCATAGATAAACTATGTCCGGTAATGCGCATTACACTAGGTCCTCAATTTTAAGACATCTGTTTTACTTGTGTGGCTTTCCTTTCTGACAATTTGTGAGCATTAGATTCACACCAACGGGCAAAAGCCATATGGTTGAACCTCTGTTGCCCGGTGTAAATTTGTAGAATTAGCTTTTCACATATATATCGTATCCATGCGTTAGTTACATGTCTTCTCTAGAGGTAGTCAAACCATTTTTATTCCATTTATTTCCAAGCTGAATCGATAATTTTGGTGAGCCGATCCCCATTTGCTTGTGTTTGTGTTTATGCATTGATGCGGTTGCAAAAATAGAATCTTGTGTTTCACGGCGCACGGGACATAAATAGCTATATTTGATTCTATTGTTGCATACATGCCTTTTCTTGTTTTACATCAGCCCGGTGGCGCATCATGCATGTTAAGATGAAAATTATTTACATACTAATTCGAGAATTGTAATGTCCTATGACGACCTACATTCTCTACCATTTATAACATACTTTTAATTTGGTTTCTATGCGAGGTAGATCCGTTGCTTGGTAATCTTGAGAAAAATGGCTCGTGCAATGCGGTATGGTAAAGAGATAGCTAAAAAAATCCCCGGAAGTGTTTCGTCTCCATTTGTGAATTTCTTGCTTGATCGGGGTTATGTGGGTGTGGGATGCTTCATGGTCTACTTTTTTTGTATGCATGTGAGGAAGAAAATTGGGCCCTAGATTTGTTTTTCAAGGACTTGATTACGTGCCTCGCCTAGCGACACTTGCTTCATCTTCACGACTACTACCTAACACGCTCCCTAAAGCGAAGATTACGTTTTTTTGCATCGAAGTTTTTTCATGTGAGGGATGCCCCATGATATGAACAATGGTATATTGTTTGCTTACCGAGATCAATATATCCTGTAATGTATTACATTTGTATCAAGTTGGTCGTATCCATCCCGGCATTACCAATTGGAGTTGCAATGATTTCATGCCCGCATGAATTTATCACCGTTGTGGTTCGTTTGATTTAGGTTATGCAAGAACAAAATGTTGTATTATCAAAAATGGGGTGTGCCCTAAACACTTGTTGTGTTGAGGTGAAACGACTTAGCCCTTACGTATGATAGTTGTGTTACGGCGTTTCGGGACCGTAGCGATCACGGTTTGTATTTTTTATGTATGCATAATATCAATGCTTTTGGTGGCACCCAACTCTATCACAAACCGGTAAGTTCATGTTATGCAAAAACAAGAACTACTATGACTACATCTCGAGGCCCGTTTGGATTGGATTATAGATTTCCAAAAATATGGATTCGGGAACTATTATAAAATCTGAATTTTTGGTAAAATCCATAGCGAACCGTTTGGATCCTCGGATTTTTGAAAGCCGATTTCGTTTCTCTGTCCTCTCCTATGCGTTACATGCGCCCGAAAGTCTAG
This sequence comes from Hyparrhenia diplandra, assembly GCA_015847255.1. Lineage (NCBI taxonomy): Eukaryota > Viridiplantae > Streptophyta > Magnoliopsida > Poales > Poaceae > Hyparrhenia > Hyparrhenia diplandra. Next base: position 207,380 of record JADLZK010004766.1, read on the forward strand.
TAGAAGCCGGTCCCGAGCCGATTTCGGGATTTTGGAATCTGGATCCAAAATGCGGAATAAAATCTAACCGTTTGGATCAAAATCCGATTTCAGATTCTCGGATTTCCAAAAACGAAGGCTTCCAAGCGGACTCTCGATTGCCATTACACCGTCGGTCCATTGTTTCCACAGCGCGCCAAAGCACGCCCTATATATATATCGCGTCGCCGCCGCCTATCTTTGCCGGCTCCTTCGCTCGGACCGCCTCTCCACTCGCTTCCGCGGGAGGCTTCCCAGCGTCGTCTGCGCCGGTCGCCCGCGCTCCTAGAATCTTCCCGCCATGCGCGCCACCTCCATTCCTCCTCGCCCTCTCCCTCCCCGCCGCCGTCGAAGATGAATGCGGGGAAGTTCGCCCCCGGTTCCTCGTCCGGTGGAAACGGTGGTGAGGACTTTCGCCAAAGGTTCAACAAGGCGCGTCCCGGCCGCTCCACGGGGTACAAGAAGCAAGGCATCCCGGCCGCCTCCCACGGTGTACAAGAAGCAAGGCATCCGGGCCGCCTCGTTGGGGAGGCGATCGAATCGCCTCACGCACTAGTAACTTGGAAACCCTAGCGGCGGTGGACGGTGAAGGAGTATCGCCGGGGAGCTTAAGCGATGGAGGAAAGATGACATGCTGCCAGTTATCGCCTTCAACGATGTCGTCATCGTCCCTCCATCTTTGCCCTCGGAAGCGGCGGCGTTGAGTCCCCGCTTCCTCACGCTCGAAGAGGCGTCGTTAGGGCGGCCTCGGGCCGGAAGCCGGGCGGAGGCGAGGGCGAAGGAGAAGTCCTCGGCGGCGGCGTCGAGGCAAGGAGCCGGGAAGCGGGAGGCGGAGGCGAGGGCGAAGAGAAGTCCCCGGCGGCGCCGAGGCAAGGAGCCGGAAGCCGGAGTCGACGGCGAAGGAGTGTTGGTATTTCTAACGTCACTAACTAGTAATGGCGTCTAGAAAGGATATCGATGTTGCTTCGGATAAAACTAAAAGAAAATAATTCATCGCAGATTCATAGCATATCCGAAAAGGTTGTCATCCCTATAGTTAAGCCACTAATATGCAAGGAATAAAAATATTCGTACTATGCCTTGATTAACTTCTTAATAAGTAAATAAACAATTATAAGCTGGGTATCCATAGCGCCACGGATATGAATATACCATTGTAGCATTTTAACAGGAGTAAGAACCGGTGTGTTGAATTTATATTCTACCACGGGAAAGAAGTGTACTATCGTGAATTAACTATGCATAGGTGTATCTAAACATCTTAATCATCTCGTAGCAAAGCTTAAGTGTTAAATCTATCAATTACTTAAATAGGGATCAAAGTTCACAATAAAGATAATGATAAAGTTTCGATAAATAGATTCAACCAAGTCATATCCGGTGTGCAAAATAGAAAGTGTCAAGCAAGTGGACGATAGCAATTCATAGGCTAGCTAGCATTAGAAACTCCAATATGTAACTCTAAACTATAAGTTAGGATCTACTCAATTAGTGCAATACATCTAACAATCATTGAAGAAAGACTAATTAAATCCACACATGAGGGCGTAATCCGTGAAGACTAAGGCGAAACTTAGAACAACCCGAATAATATCATCCGCTAGGCCTACATACGGGGGATGGATTGCAAAGGACTCAATGGTGCTGTCACCACCACGATCTACCACACGACCACCCGGCACATAGGGTGCAAACGCAGGTAAATAAGATCTAATCACCACGATTATATCATCTCTACCACTCACCCTTTGATCTAAAAGGATGAGCGCTATACGAATCCATGCATGAACATAACAAGAATTCAACTATGCTAAACGTGTAATCAAAGTAAATACTAGAACAAATAATGTCGAATATAAACATGATCAAGATATTCATATTAAGAACGTGTCCGGAACTTGAAGACTACTTACAATGAAGAACTTACAAGAACGAGGCCTGATCTTGAGCCGGCCTCCGACGATCGAGAGCGGATTTCTCCTTCCTACTAGATCTAATCTTGATTGCTACTCTTCCTAAAGCGGTGTTTCTAGAGCGTGGGATTGATGACTTGGATCTTGAAGCGTTGTTCTTTGAATTGAGAACTTGATGATCCGAAAGGGGGGTCTAGGGGTCTCCTTATATAGTCCGGAGGAGGTGCGGTGTTGGATTTAGATCCATCTCGTGCTTCTACCGACGCCCTCGGATCAAACCGATATTAAACGGCCGGATTAGATTGCGTCTTAGAGGCGGTTGAGGAAGGTTCGGAGACTTGATCAACTTGGAGCGGGGGCCAGGCCGATCGGCCCCATTATTGGGCGGTCGGGCCCAGGGTGGGTCCCACTGGGTCCATGTGATGCGTCGTGGGTTTACGGAGTCTTCTAGATGATGTTTTCTTGATTGTCAAGTTTCGTTTCACGTCGGGATTAATCCGAAGCCTTCTAGAGTCTTTCTCGGAGTTGGATTGCGTTACGCCGCGTAGTCGCATGCGGCTCGCGGTCTCGGGCTGCTTTCCCTGTTTAGTCCCCTCGCAATTCACAACTTTACCAAAACGGTGGAAATATGTTAGTGACACCCTATTCTAGGTTGTTATTATGATTTATACCCCTTTCTCATGTTTATTTGATTAATAAATTTATATGATAACAAGTGTCAACAAGGAGATGGAAGCAAGATCGTCGTTGGCGCGGTACTAATGCCACATGATTCTAGATTTTTACAAATCGACCATCGATTCTAGAATCTAGGGTATGTTTGGAAGCTACACATATTTTTTCTCAAGGATTTTAGAATCCTCTTGGATCCAAACAGGGCCTTAATTAGTATATCGGTAGCTTCGGTTATACTACTAGTTTGGTTTGAGCGACGAGGTGAGAAAACCCATTTTGGCTTGGCCAAGGCCAACCTGTTTTGGCATACTTCGAGAATAATGGTAGTTCTCGCCGCCAGGTTTTTGCCGCTTTTGGCAAAGTTCACTTACATGCATGCTTTGTTTAAATTGAGAAAACTAATTTTGGCCATTTGTTTTGGCATAGATCCGTGAATATAATGGTAGTTCTCGGCCTCCGGTTTTGGCATAGTTCACTTTGCATGCATGCATGCTTTATTTCACTACATCGTTTTTCAATGACCAAATATATGAACCGATGCTTGTGATTTGACGACGGTGACTTTTTTTTGTCGGAACGATCTCATCCGATCCCTCATATATATGTTCATGCGTAAGCTCTTTGAAGTTGTTTGGGCTGTTGAGGGTCTCATCAAGAGAAGGCCGAGAGCGAAGACGAGAGGCTCATGATGCATAGGCTCGCTTGCCCGGCTGTTGAGGCCGGGTGTTGAGTACCTAAAGCAGGTGGAAAGCCTACGATCTCGACAACACACTAAATAATGTGATTGATGTTATGTTGTCTTGACTTACTTTTGGTGATCATGTACTAGCTAGGGTAGTACTAAAACAATGTGATGATGCAAACTCGATGATTGGTTGTTCAGTTTGAGAAAATATATGATGACTAGAAGCTTGTACGCACAACTTGTTAACCACACATACATATGCCCGCATATGTAGGCAGCTAATAAAACCGGGTTGCACAACGCGATTTTTTTTTTTTGAGAAGGAAATGTATTTATCTCAACGCATTACACCGGCCCATTTACAAACGGGATCCACAAGAAAAGAAAATTACAGAGAAGTAGAAAGCTCCCGCTCATCTTCGCCGCGACCTTTAGAGATTAGTTCGTTACATCGCCGGCCGCCGCGCACTTTCCAATCGCCGTCGGGCACTGTGAGCCAAACTCCACCGGTGGAGGCCGCAGAGGAGGGCTTACTTTTAGGCGACATCGCCTCCCGTGCGCACATCGGCCAACTCGTACTCCACGACGCATCCACACCAAAACCACATCCGAACTCGAAAAACGGATGCACCATTGCATCAATCCGTCATTTGAACTTCCACAACGATTAATGGATTGTTCACAAGTTCCAACGGACGCAACTCAACCGACGAAACCATTCGCGACAGCAAATCGTGCCGTTTGGAGACCCCATCTACTTAAGAAGCGCCTTTGTTTCTTCCCTCGGCAAAAAAAACATAGAGAAATGGAGTCATCTCCAAGAATCTGGCAAAGACGATGCCTAGAGACCGCGCACTTGGCGCCGAGATGTGGTCCTCGCCGGCGACAGATACCCGCTTTACATCGACCACGACAATCACGTGCGATGCCACGATCGTGGAGGACTTCATCAACGAAATTCGAGGTCCAAACAAGGTGCGGGTATGCTCGTTGGCCTCGACTGAGTGGTTGATTCTTCCTCCCAACGAGTTTGGCAAAACGCTATTCAGATCTCGCCGTTACGGCTATGTGTTGGCCATCGATGCCTTGTATATCAAGTGCACCCGGGCTAGGGGCTACCCCGTGTTTTGAACCACTTTCTTCAAGATGAGGGCCATGTGTTCTTTGGGCGCCATAGGCATGGACGTGAAACGCCTTGAAGTTGCTGCGGGGTCCGCCTCTCCAATCCACGCGACTTACAACTTATTGTGTGTACGCTCTTGATGTTAACGAGTACAAGAATAGCGGGGTAACTGCAGTGTCTCCCCTCATTTGGATACTCTAGCGCCGGCGGTTCTACGAGATTCCTCGTTAGAAGAAGAAGAAGCGTGCCAGAAGAAGGGGACGGCGACTCCATCGATCGCCACCGATGGGGGGGACTTTGAGTTGTCGGCCGAATCGGATTAACTACGCCAAGATAGATGCCTTCCGCCCTTTGAGATTGCTAATCGGGTTCGGATCAAGCATGGTTATGACTTCCTTACGAATGCTAATGTATCATAAATCGTAAGTAATCTATGTGTTTGTAAAAGAACATTCGACTTTGGGTAATGTATTATATAGAACTTTTTGTCTTTATCCAATGTTCGTAGGATCGAGCGGGCATGGTCCAATCGTGCGTAACAATCCGTATATGTACGACACCTGTTGCTATAAACCGTCTCGACAAACGTGTGGACCGTAATGGGCGTGATAGTTCTGGCGCCCCGTACCGCCAAGCGTCGTATGTTGACACGCGTGCGCAATATTTTGGAACGTTACGGACACGCGTCGATTCGCACATCTCTACATTATCGTGTCGTAAAACACCTCGTGTATCACGAGACACACAGTGATACAAATCGTCTCTAACAAAACGCCGACCGTGACGCCTGCGCAAGGAGTTTCTGACACGCACCCGCCACGCCGTCTGTTTACGGCCAATGTCCGCAAAAGTTTCAAGCGATAGATAGACGGCGTTTTTTGACTAAACGCTGCTCGTAATTGTCCGCCGGTAAATGTACGGATACGCAGGACGCTTTACGGTAAAATGCGTGCGAAACTAAACGACTTTAATAATACACGGGACCGTTATGCACCCTCGCACATTCCAAGCGCCGCCCGTGAAGAGAGCGCGTCAATGCGTAACACTCGCAAATGTACGCCGACGGGGGCACCAAAAAGCGAGTCCGTATACAAACACACGCCGTCAATTAGTGGTTGTATCCACGAGATAACCGGTTCCAAGAATGCGCCTGCGTGCAAACGCGCCAGCGTCTAAGATATGGTGAATCCCGCGGACACTTGGTTTGAAAACGCGTGTCATTCACCGCACGCCTCGTATCCGAGAACGGAACGCGTCAATGGAAAAATACAAACGTTCGGTTAAATCGCGCGCGTCTATAAGTACCCTTATTTGACGCGTTTTTTGGCGGGTGGGACCGGTCGACCCCTATTACGGACTTTCGCCCAAACTATGCGTCGCTGATATGACACCTGCAGCACGCGTTATAGCGGCGTCTCGGGCGCACCGGGCGGTTATTAGCCTTTTTACATGCGGCAAGTATAGTTATAGTACCTAGACGTTACGTTTTTAGTTGGAGTGCCTAGAAGTTACGTAAGTATAGTTTGAGTACCCATAAGTTACGTTTTTTAGTTGGAGTACCCATTCACATCAAATAGTTTAGGTACCTACAATGCAATTTACTCTTTAAAAATCTTGTTTAATTAATAATGCATGTTGGGACACAGCCCCCCGGGCACCAAGCGGAGGTGTCAAACCAACCGAACGAGCATGAGTCGGAAGCCGCTAACCAAGTGAAACCCTGTTTGAACCTATGTCTGTTTTGCAGGAGGAGGTCTCCTTCCAGGCGATAGGAGGGCGAAGACGATGGCCTCCGCTAGCATCTCGGACCGCTACCCGACCTAGCGAGAGATGTCCGACCCCTATACCCCAGAATCGGAGCCACGGAGACGAGAAGGAAGGACCCGCTTGGCGAAGGTATCACGTCGGCCGGGACCGAGCTAGAGCACCACATCCCAAATGGGTTGGATGCTAGCCCATTTGGCAAGGACGGTCCAAGAAAGAAAGGACTTAAAGCCCCCCGAGCCAAGGAGGCGTAATTTGGAATATGCCCGGGAATATATAGGGATAGAATTGTAAACTTGTATTACAAAGATAATGTAATCTATAAATAGGGGGCATGGCTCTCCATATTGTTGGTCTGGAAAATGAAAGTTATTGCTATTTGATATTGAGAAATTTACACTTAGCCTCTCGCCCACCAATTCCTCTCGTGGCAACGCTTTGGGCGGAGATCCTACTCCCGTGTTGGAAACCCAAGTTTCAACAATGCAAGTACCTAGTTGGTAGGTTTTTCAATTGGAGTACCCATCTAAAAACCACACAATAGTTTAAGTACCTAGCTAGTAGGTGTTTTGGTTTGAGTGCCGATTTGGTACCTACATAATAGTTTCGATTACTTTTTCAGTTCGTACCCATCTATGAATATCATAATAGTTTAAGTACCCGTAATCTTTATGGACCCTTTGGAACTATGCAACTGAGTGCATTTTCACTTCTAAAGCAGTCAAATTTCAAAAAAAGTTACTTGACAAACATGGTTTTAGCAGCATGGAAGAATCTATCTATAACTCTTATAATAATAAACTCCACTAGATGAGTTCTCTCAACATGCAAGTTGTCCGCATCATTCCCCAATCGAGTAAACCCACTACATGTTCTATCTTTTAATGCAAAGTATACACGTCATTGCCCACTAAGTCCGTATCATCCTTATTAATAAAAAAAATCATATCATCTCTATTATGCAAATTAATTTAATTCTATAATATAATCAAATGCAAATTAATTTAATCAGTATAATGTGATCAAATATTTGCTTCATCACATATTCCTCTATAATGTAATCAAATGTTCTACTCTTGTTTTTTACGAGATCTAATCGATTAAAATAACTTGTAGTCAGATTTTTATATATGTATACATAGTATACAAAATGCCATATAGTAATACTATGTATATAAAAATATTATATAGAGAATCCCGCGACAACGCGCAGGGGTATACTCCTAGTTAAATGGATACAGACCTTCCTAGTAATGACTTGGGGATCATCCCTTCCATGCTTGAATAAGTAGACGCATGTAGTCGTTATGATCCCTTGCCAATATGGTGTCATATATATACCGATTGGGTAAGGAACATCAGACTCAACAACCTTGATTGGGATTACATTGAAAGAATCCTCCAACTTATCATCTTCTATATCTATACCTACTAATAAAGAGAAAATTTCTTGTCCACCTTTTTTGGGTCTGCCTTCCCCTTGCGTCACTTTTTTTCTTCCATCCTTTTTCCTGGCTGTGGGACTCAGGAGTCCCGAAGAAAAAGGGAACGCAGTACAATCTTGGGTAGTCTCCAATACAACTACGAATACAACACATACAAAGTCTGGTATCTAACTAATCTGCACGGCACCCACGTCCCATGTGGAAACGGAAGAAGAATATAAAAACTTCAAATCAAGTCCGAATACAATTACAAATACAACACATACAATTGTCCGGTTACATATATATTGTTGCTCAGATACATAACGTTTCCTGTAAGTCTATAATAGCTTCTCCAACATCATAGACGCCGGACGGCGAAAGCATTACCCGCCACGTCTCCTTCTGCATCTGCCATCACCATCACAGGACGCGACAAATAATTCAATTGGGGCTTAGCGCAAATACGTATTCATGACAAATCTACTAACATTAATTTCTACATGCACTTTAAATTATATTAGTTAATTAACTAAATAGATATATCAAGACTATGATCTACCGTTTAACAGCATTCCATGTATATCGTTCCAAATATTTAAAGATCATGTTCAACACTCTTTGAGCTTACACTCGGTGAGCATGTAGACATGTCTTTTATATATATGAAGTGCCATAGGAGCATGCTGTGCTGTATACAACCTTTTTCATGTTGTAACGCATAGGCACTTTTGTATGATATATACATTTTTTTCTCCGTTACAACGCACGGATACTTTTGCTACTAAACTATATAAACTCTAAAAAAAAAAACTATATATAGTCTCCCCTGTTTCAAGTCGAAGATTGTTGCAACGTTTTAAAATACAATAGATTTTGTTACATATCTAAATATACATAACTTGACCATTTTGTTAAAGAAAATTAAGATTTCTATCGCCATTTGACATTAATATTTAATAGATTTTTTTCCGTAGAACGCACGACAATATTTTCTAGTCTACTATAAAAAAGAAAATTTCTTAACCACTTTTTTTTCCGCCTGCCACCCGTACCGCTCACGGAGAAGTGCCCAGCCCGCGTCCAGGGTGCGTGTGCAGGCCAGGCAAACAACAAAAACAAAGCAGAGTCCGCGTCAGGTACGGCGGACGAACTCCGGCCTGCTGCCGCCGTTTTTGCCCCCACACGCGGTTGGCGTGCAGCCCGCCCACTCACTGCTGCCGCGTACGCGGGGAGAAAATGGCGGACAAGGCTAGCGCTGATTTGTCTAGGACAGCAGCGCATCCATCCGGATGGAGCACAAAGCGGCTTTCCGCGTGCCTGCAGGTGTGGTGTGTGCGATGGGATGTGGCCACGTGTGGGGATAAGACTGAGAAGCAAAAAAAAAAGAGAAAGGGTATTCATTTCATGGTTTTCGATAATCGTGGGAAGAAATACCTTTTTGAAGTGTATAAATAATGGATGTAAGTACAGGACTTTTGAGTTATGACTGGATGTTGTTATCACTGATATTATGCTACTAGTGTAGAAGGCGCACCCGGCGCCACACATTTTGTACTAGGTCGGCCCAGATGGTGAGGTATTTTGGATTGGCCTGGCTAAAAATCTGCCCATTAAGCTTGGGCCAACCATATGGGCCTTCCCTCTGGTCCGTAATCGAAGCTGTAGTTTGCTCTGGAGTCTCCACTCTCCAGTGACTGAAATCACCATCTTTAAACCGCTGTTCACATCAAACTGCACCGATTGGAGGTGCTGATGCCCAGTCAATTAGTACTAACTTAATCAATAACCCTGGACCGGATTGAAAGCTGCTGTAGGAAGCAAAGCTAAAGCCGCTGCATCAGAGGATAACGTACCAGACCTTCCCAAAAACACCCAACCCGGTAACATGGCCAATTGGCCATTGCACAGGCCAGGCCAGCTCAGTTTGCAGGAGCCGCTTTGCTGCTACTCGGCTCTCTTTAGCCTTTACTGCTACACTTCAACAGCGCCGCGCAACTTCTTTGAACGGCAAAAGAGTACGTCTTCTGTCTACCATGTACTCTGCACTCTTTCCATCTTTTGGAAAGTTTTACAAGATCCTAAACGTACTAGGCAAGCAAAATGCAACCGCAGGCCTGCAAATTGAAAGGAGATAGATGCTTGGACCTCTTCGTCTTTTGGGGGTTTGTTTGATTAACGGGCACAGGTTTTGGCACGTCTAACCTGTACATGAAGCTGTTCGGTTAGCCGCCGCATGCCACTCTGCCACACCTGAGCTTTAAACCACGACAAATTGAGTGTTGGTTGTGTCTTGGATTTCGGCAACAAAAATCAACAACAAGGATCTTCACAGGCTCAGCATGATTTCCCATCTTTCATTTTTTATGTTGAACCTTTGAAACCATTTTCGTGCAAGGCTCTAGCAAATTTCAAACCACAGACAAGGAGATAACCTTTGATGATCATTGGTCACTTAACTCAAAAAGCATAACGACAGGTTTCAATGAGACTGACAGAGTCGACGAAAATTTAAGCAGAGACGACATGATTCTTCACACACACACACACACACACACACACACACACACACACACACACACACGCGCGCGCACGCCACGCAATCACAACCTATCAGTAACAATCGACGGTAAATGGACGGATGGCCGATCACTCAACTTGACGCAAACACCACCAGAAGAGTGAACAGAAACGCCGGGGTGGCGAACCATTGACGCTGTAGCCAGCACGGAGTCGGAGCCGAAGCCCTCGAGCCACTCGTCCGATGACCACCTTCGCCGTCTTCCCCGCCGGAACGCCCATCGGAACCGGATGAGACCTCGCCGTGCTCCGTTCCCCTGCTCCTTGCGGCGGCACCAACACCGCGTCGATCATGTACACGGCGACGTCCTCCTCTTCCGCGAGCGTGCGGGTGACCCTGGCCACGTTGTGCGTCGCGGACACCAGCGTCAGCTTGTCGTGCACATTGCGCACCTCAATGTCCAAGTCGGACTTGCCCCCGTCGAGCGACGCCATCGTGCGCAGGTCTTGGTCGCCGGCCTTGAGCGCCTGCAAGGAGTAGTGCCCAGGCGCGCCGTGGTACAGCACCACCGCGAGCCGGGCGTCGGCGGAGAGCCTATCGAACGTTGGCTGGAACGCCTTCACCGCCTTGTCCGCCGGGCAGAAGAACGTGATGCCGCCGCCGCCGTGGTTGGCCTTCTCCTCGAACGTCGTTGCCGCGTCGCCCGTGGCGGCGACGAGGCCCGCGAAGCGCCCGCACCCGTTCTTGGACATGACGTCCGAGACGTTGCGCCTGCTCGGACCGGCTGCCGCCGCGGGCGCCTCTGCCGCTGGGGACGAGATCACGCCGCTCACCTGGAGAACCGAAATGTTGTAGGGCGTCTCGTGGACGGACCTGACGTAGAAGACGCCGCTGCTCCCCGTATCGTCGTCGCCGACGTCGTCGTCCTGGGGCACGAAGGCCACGCGCCCGCCGCGTCGCTCGGCGATCTTTACCATGCCGGCGCTCCCGGGCGCATCGCCTGAGGCCTGGAACAGCGTGGACACGTCCGCTGAGCCGCCGGGGAGGCGGTGCAGCTTGGCGTCGTCGTAGTAGTCGACGAGGACGTGGAGGGAGAGCACGTGCCGCAGCGTCTCCCGCGAGAGGCCGCGCGCCTTCAGTGGCGCCATGTGGGCGTCGTCCACGGCGAGGACCGTGATCGTGTTCCGGCCGTTGATGTCGTCCGCGAGCCCCGTGGCCGCGAGCTCGCGGCTGAACTCCGCGAGGTCCCGGCGCCCGGAGAGGATGGCGGTGATGTTGTGCGCGGCATGGCATGCCGGCGCAGAAGTGGCCGCTAGCACCAGTGCGGTGACGAAGAGGACGAGGGTGGACCGGGCGCCGGCGGTGGCCGGCATTGCTGCCCTGGGACGTGCGAACGCCTCCGGCTCCGGGCACTAGACTGTGTGGGGTTTCGGTTTCTCAGCAGTGCCGGAGGTGCTGACGGACACTAGACATTGAGCGTTTCACAGAGCGTGGGATGCCTGTGGTTTTATGGGAACCAAGTGGCTCTCAGAACGAGAGCGCCAGCACGCCGCGCGCGCTGTCTTGTGCCTGGGCCCTGGTGTTATAGTTCCGTGCAGCTAATAATTTGGCTTTGTTCAGCATTACATTGGTGCTATCTATGGACATTCAGAATGTTCAGAGATCTTGCAATTTATAACTTCTAATTGGAGTCACATATACAGTTGTAGCATCGGACATATTCCCTTTGCCATTGCATATGGTCAATCGAGCTCAAGTGCAGAGTTTCGGTTATGCCGGCTTGGCTTGATCAGTAAAGATTGGTGGTGCCGAAACGTCGATGCTCCTAGCAGAAGACAGTCATCCTAATGTGTTGTCTTACACGGTGCCCCGGTATTTTTTAGTGCCATAGTCACTTAATATTTGCTCAGCATGACAGCATCAGTACATTACACAAGTATAAAAAATATCCTCATTTTGCCCGTCCCATTTCTGGATCTTGTCACTTTGCTTCTGTTCATACCCCGTATAAATTCACGGGATTCTCTTAACGAAAAAAGATAAAACCGTTCAATATCCCTCAAGATTCAAGAATGATCGAGCGAATGGTTCTTGGTTAAAATTCACGCTTGCGGTCTTTTCAGAAAAATAAAGTTCATGCCCTCCGGGAGATGAGATCAAAACCAAAGAGGAGAGGGAAGGAAGCTCCATAACTTTGTTCCAGAATTGTGCTAGACCGCTCTGAATAGGCGAGCACTGAAGGTGTTCCTTGTTCATGTACAGGCGTACAGCTAAAGCATCGTTTCTACAGCTGCCTTTTGCCCTCACCTCACATGTCTTGGCAAATGCGTAGCGTCATCTGCTCAGGTCGGCTCCAGGGCCACGGCTACGGGAAGCTGTCCTCGCCAGCGACGTCGCTTTAGCCATGCCGGTAATGGCTCACTTGGACACAGGCATGTGGGAGTCGGTGGACGAAAGGTGAAACGCGAGCGGCCGATCGGTCACATGACGGTGGCGCCCGAGTGAGATCGATCGATGAATCGGGCCGGCCGGCGGGGATGGCCTCGTCTCGTGCCCCCCTGCACTGTTCAGAACTTGCACGTTACTAGTACTTACTACAGGGGGTCACCGTGCAGAGCATGCACCGTGAACGTGTCGGATATCTCCCGTGCCAAACTATCTGGAAAACTGCTGCTGCTCGCTCGGCGTCCTGCTCGGATATTTCCCGTGCCATCACCCACACTCAATATCTTGATGACATTGCTACTCTCTTCGAGGTGAACTTTATCTTTAGTTATGATTTGATATACCTTTTCTTCTTTTTGGTGCCAACTGATCCTTTTCATTGGCCATCCTCCACGCAGGCATTGTCATCAGAGAAGAAACTGGATTATCGATAGACAGGGCTGACAATCAGGTCCTAGGAATTGCTGCCAAGGTTGTGGCAACTAAGGAATCAACAACAATAGTGGCAGATGACACTACACAGGAGGAATTAAACAAAAAAGTGTGACACTAATCAAGAACCAGATTGAGGTTTGCATTCTGAAGAGTCTTAAATTCTCTATTCCTCTGTTTTTTTGTTTTGAAAACTTTCATTTCTTCTTAATGTGGTTCACTTTGTTTATCAACTCCGTTTGACAACCCTCATTTGAAAAAAAAATGCTTTATTAATGGCAAGTTCCCAAACATCAATTTTTCAGGCTACTGAACAACAATATGAGAAAGAAAACTAAACGAGAGAATAGATGCAGTATCGATAAACGAATCACAATCACTCCATGTGATATTTGTTCATACCACATTAGTTGTATGCTACTACTCTTTCAAATTCAGTGTCTTAATATCTGACTATGTATTCTTTATCTACTTTACTTCTTATAGAAACTTGACTAGGATTCTATGACACAAATAAATTAATATATTTAGCCTTTTATGAAGTTGTACAATTAATCATCCATTCAATCTTCTCAATTTCATCTCAGATATCTCTTTCATCAATGGAGGCGGGTATAGTACCAGACAATACCATGGCAGGTATATCAAACCTCAATATTCTAACTGGCGGGGGTGGACCTATTACCAGTCCACTCGTCTCAGATGCCAACGCATCTGAGCCCCAGGAACAGAGCAGCCAGGATCCTCAGGTACAAGGAGAAAAGGCAGGTAATAAAGTTTGATAAGGCAACAAAAAAAAACCATATGCTGAAGCATGACCCTGAATCAAGGCTGCTTAGCCAAAATATCAGATGTGAAACTTAAAGTGGATCAGATTTCCTCACCACCAGATCTAACCAATAGTAGCTATGGTATTGGTACCGTTCCATGGTTCTGATAAATCAAGAGGAAATACTATGTTCCTTTACAATTTCATAGGGTCAGCAATCATATGGTTTGTTGTGAGTGACTAGAAGCTCTAGGATATAATCAACAGTTTTTTTGACAGACTGCTTATTATTATCTTGGTACTACATTTTTGTTTTGTAAGTTCACTTGAAATATTATATTATTAGAGAATGCTCTGATGACAAAAGGTAAATGGTAAAATGTATAGGAAAGTGTACCATAAGAGAAATTATAAAATATAATTCCAGCATTTCAGATGGCTATTGCAATAATGTATTGCTACTTATCAAGAACCAGCACAAAAGGAAAACAGCAGAATGATCTGGTACTGCAGTACAACATGTTCCTTTTCACCATCTCAATCCATCCACGTGCTTCTTTTTCGTCTTTGGAACTTATACAGCTCAATGAATCCCCATGTCCCGTATCATCTTCCAGACTTTACACAGCTCAATCGATCCTCATGTTCATTTCATTCAAGTATATCTTGAGGCTCTTACCGCTACAATCATAATCATTAAAGAAAAAATCCATGCAAGAGCTATCTTCGTCTTCATCTTTATTCACATGCACATCCCCACTGTTATCAATCTCATGAACCTGTTTCTCATGCATAGGACAAACATCAATAATGTGCAGACAAAGTTGAGTACATTGTAGTTCATGACCATAAAGCAAAAATATTCATTGCATCTTATGCGAAGAAGGGAATGAGGAGCATACCAAGCCAATATCAGAGGCTGCATCTGAAGTTATGCTAGATGGTTCTGATTGTTCTGGCATTTTAGATTGTGACTGAGGCTGTTTCTGTAGGCTCCAATACATAATGCTAGCAGTAAGTGTTAGGATCATCTTCTGATTCACCTGTCGAACCAGTAAGAACGTAAGAATGTGAAGGTGAAACCACATAATATAATGGCATGGCTAAGTAACAATTCACAAGCAAGAACCAGAATCATTGTTTATGAAGTAATGATACATATTGGGAATTTAATTTATGTTTGGTGGCAGCACAAGGAATTTGATATTTACTAGCTTATAGCTATTTTACCTCGACGATGTCCTCTGGCAACAGAAACACAGAGCATCCAATCTTCCTTGCAATACTAATGATGTAGGTAGCATTAAGCTTCTTGTCCTCATCTGACATTCAAAAAACAAATTGTAGATTAGTTATGATACAGTTTTGAAGTCATTGGTGAAGAAAACAAAATGAACACTCAGAAGTGAGGTTATCAAATAGTGAACTGAACGTATATGGGTTGAGAACAGACCAGCTTCCCTTTAGTAACAACTTTCCAGTTCACAGCCCATGGCTTTACTGTGCCAAGAAGCTCAAGGAAGAACAATCCATTTGATAAGCTCTTGTCCTGAAGGGAAAAACAAGAAACTAAGCAACTGGAGCTTTCTGACAAAAAAAGGGATTAAAGCTATGTTCATTTGGGCACCTTGAAACTTTCCATGCGAGATTTTCTTCCGGATGCTTTCACTTTTCTGTTGGCCCAGATTCGAATATCAGCATCAGAAATTTCTTTTCCTTGGGACCCTTGGGAGTGGAATCTCAGTTTGTTTAACAGCTGGAGGATATTGAATCTCATCAATTGCCACAGAAGTACTGAAAAAACACCAGAAAACTTGAGTTATATGATGCTACAAACAAGATATTAAGAGCATGATCCCTTAGTGCCACTAGAAAAAATTAATGCAGACAGACTCACCGACAATCATTTCCTTGTTACCCTGAAAAATATCATTCCCAGCTAGATTTACTAAAGACAACTTTAATTGCTTCCCAATTTTTACAACTTGATTGCAATTCTCGAGTCTTCTAAATGGCAATTCAATTGGATGTTTTGTTGCCAGCTTCCAATTGACAGATCCAGGAGATACCTTGTCAAGTACTTCAAGAAGTACCCATCTGCATCAAAATGGACATTGATAACCAAATCATTTAGAGAGAGAAAAAGACAGAATCAGTCACATGTCTAATTACCCATCGCGAACATCTTCAAAGACATTGTTCACATATGATTCAACCCCAAGGCTGTTGATCCACATCCGAAAGGCTCTTTCTAATCTAGATAATAGAACATCATCACATGTTGTTGTCTGTGTCAGAGTAATTTGTTTGGTGTCACTGGTTAGACCATTCCTGAATAGCAAAAGACAATAGCATCCAAGTAGGATCAGATGACTGGTTCTATGTTAAACTTTAAGTGTAAATGTGGTAGAACCGTAGAACATGGAAAATTGACCACATGATATGGCGAGATAAGTCACGTATAGACACTTTAGGTATTTGGTGGTATTATGGAAAGGAAGCCATGTTTACCTATGCTGGAATATCTGTGCAACAAATGCAAGATTTAAATTGGCAGATCCCTCAGTAATATCCTTTGGGGTCAAGTATCTCTTACAGTCCAACTTCTCCGCTTGTTCAAGTACCAGTTTAGCCCTCTCATCCGGATCTTTGTTGTCCAATGTAGTTTCAGGGGAATGTTCTGGAGCAAGAGCTTTCAGAAGGTAAGCATAGGCTTCACCATCCTGTACAGAACAAACTGGCGTCAGCATGGTTGTTGAACAGATTAAGCACAGAATGAGAAAAAGAACCAATTTTAATGGATCGAATCCAGTCTGACACACTTTTCCTATGTTGCCTTTGCCTAAGGTTAGCATCCATCTGAGGGATATGGTAGAATAAAGTAGTCTTTGGCAAATGTTTTGAAAACCAGCTTTAGTTTGTCAATATAATGCAACAACAAGATAGAGCAAGTAGAACTATTAGCAAACAAGTGACTGATTAATTCAGTAGCATTTTTGTTTATCATATGCACCTTCACATCTGAAGAGAAATTGTTAACAGTTTTCTTGTATCCAGCTTTTTTCAAATGATGATTCATCCATCGAAGTAGCATCTTTTCTGGTGACAAACTCAAAACCTCGTCTATATCCTGCACAAAAAGCAACAAAATGAATTTTATTAACACACATATAAGAATTAAAAAGCAAAACTACCAGGAAATACAATAACAAAATGCCTTTGTTTACCTTGCTGTCATCAAATAGCTCCACCAGCTGCGGTGTCTTCTTAAGGTTCAGATCAGCCAAAAGTTGAATCTGGTGAATCAATGAATATTTATTCAATGAATGAAGCAGAAGTTCAACAATAGTCTGAAAGCTGAACCACACCAGAATATATGTTCAGCTCAATGCTTACCTTTATGATTTGTGATATCAACCCAAGAATTAAATGAGGCTGCATGCAAAACAATATAAGTTTGTCTAAGTCATCCTGTTTTTCAACGAATTGCTTGAATAAAAACTGAGAAATGAGTGTCATAGAGTCCATGTAACAAGGTGATTAAATGTCAATAACATATAGAGAAGCAGATAGGAGAAGAGAACAAGCAGCAAACGATCAAAGAGGAATAAAAACACGGGGCATGTAACAATAAGTGTAAAGAATAGAGAGATAGGTACAAAGTAGTAACAAAAGCTAGTTTGGTACCCTGATCTAAACAGGCAATGTACAACACGTTGAAGTTTCGTTGGACATATAGTTTGATGAACATCATCACTTAACTTTCCTAGATGGAGTAAACTTAGAAGTAAGGCTTCAAGGGCAGGCACACGTACCCTTCCCTCCACCAAATCATGTGTGCCAATGTTGACAACAGTGCATCCAATGGCCTTAGCAGAATTGAGGCAGAGTGTGTGATTTTCATTTCTCTCCCATGGGCTGAGAACTCTTTTGTTATTTATTGCTCTCTCATCAACGGTCCCAGGCACAGCTACATTGATCAATTTGCTGAGAAAATAAACCATAAAATGAACAACCATCAGAAACGTGCCTCAGATAACTTTTGTTTTGTAAGGGAATAGGAATACACTCTGCTACTAATATAACTAGAAAGAGAGAGAGGCATCTAACCAGAGCAGAACACCATCCCGGATGAGATCGAACAGCTGGTTTCCAGACGGGTCGATGGGCAAGTACTTTTTGAGGAATGGGTCTTCACGGAGGTAAGTATTGATGTGCGCCACATAGGACGATTTCTCTGCCAGATTGAGAATGTCCAGCTTGGCACTCACCCACGCCAGCAGATTCAGATACAACTGCAACAACACCGCACCAGATTTCCTAGTCCCGTCAGAACAAATTGAGAATAGCAATCCATTCTGCCGACATTATAATCTCTTAGTAACTCAAGAGAAACGCCGAGATGTGTGTACCCGGAAGGCCACGATCTCCTTCAGCAAGCTGAGAACCTGATGTGCTGCTCCAGGTTGTAGTTGACGACCTACAAAACACAGAAGTGTTATTGGTGCTATTGTCGACCTGCACATAGAAATAACAATTGGAACTGTTGCAGTGGCAACTTGCTGATAAATTCAAACAGCATGTAAGCATTAATCAATATTCACCATCAATAGTAGATATAAACACTAACAACACAAAGAAATTAGGGGTAAAATATGGAAGCCTAATAAATCAACCGTTAAAATTGGTAAATTCTTATTGCTTAAGAATACAAATGTACCCCTAATAAGTGTGGCTGAATACTAAATGTCAAAGAGAACAACAAACTAATGGTGTACTAATAACAGTGAATTATGTTAAATGCAGTTGGAGCACTGTGTATTTGCTGCCTACAACAGGCGCTGTAAGCCTTATTTCTTTTAATGAACTATCAATCCGCACCATTATGAGGCGCATAAGAACGAAGTGCAGGTTGCCAGGGGGATGGAATCGAACCGGTGTTGCAGATCGAGATGTCCGCGCGGCGTTGCACTCGACGGGAGGCGGTGCAGCAGCGCCTGGATGGGAAAGACGGAGCAGCAGTGGCGCCTTGACGTGAAGGAGTGGGCACGCGGGTCGGCAACGCTGGACGGGCCTCGTCGGCGGGGCCGGGACGGAGGCCAGTCGGCGGGGCGGGACGGAGGCGAGACGGCGGGGACGGACGAGGAAGCGGCGAGTCGGCGGCGGACTACGGACCAAGACGCTCCTCGCTGGCGTTTGCGAGCAAAAGAAAGAAATTTAGGTAAGAGCAAATCGTTTTTTTTTTTTTTTTTACTTTTATAATTGGAAACGGTGTGGGGAAAAATCAAAACAGGCTAAGGCCAGCGAGGAGCTCCTCTTTTCTTTTTCTTTTATTACTACGTGAATTCCTGCAAATTGCTGCGGTATATAAAAGTAAATTTAGTCTAGCTAAGAGAAATTTAAAAATAATTTCAATAATGAACTAAAGAAAAGACATCATCTTAATCTTGGATCTTCAACTTTAAAAAAACATAGGTCACTAATTTGTGGAGGATAATTTTTAGAACTTAATGTACAACATAAAAATTATCGGTTTGCGTTAAGAATAGATTTGAGAAAGTATTAACCCGCTAATGATCCAACATACCTTTGGTGTTTGTCTTTTAATAAGTCTTCTAATAATATATGTAACTTCAGTAAAATCTAGATGCGTTGCGTGAGGAACTCGCTGGCACACCTCTCTCCCCCATATTCTAAATTCTGGCTTGCAATGGCGCTAGAGATGGCGGCAAGAGTGGCTTCTAGGCCCAGGTAAGTGAGTCTGCTCCCCAAGGCGCTTGCCCTGCACATATTCCATGAAATGCCAATGATAACTTTTGGAGTATCATTACCCCCATCCTGAGTTAAGGTCACCACAATCAACTGTTTGGGTACAACAAACACAATCTCAATCGAGCTCGGCTCAATTAGGTCATGTTTATAAACACGAGCACTCGCACCATTTGGATCGGACTATAAGTGGCCATGCCATGGCCAGTCGGCCAGACCAGCGAGGTACACCCTTGTAAACGCACCAGAGTTTTGCACGCTCCACGACATGATGGCAATAAGGCCCGAAAGAGCGTAGTAGTACGGACAAACAGGCGACACAAAGAAGCGTGTATTTTGCACACTCCACGACATTGACGGGAGGAGCAGGAGACGCCACGCCATTGCCGGATCAGGCTGCTCGCTTCGCTTGCTCGACGACGTCGAGAAGGCCATACCATGAAGCCGGTTGTGCACAACGGACCTTAATTAAATATACGGCGACCTTAAATATGGCCCTCGAGGAGCTACTACTGCATCCATCCCCTTATCGATCGATTCCCTCTACTGACTACTCATCCATGTGTACAACTTGAAGATATGTGGGAGATATATATTGAATTTTTCATTTCTGAATTCTTCGTGACCCATGGATTAGTACACTTAAAACAATGAACTGTTTTTCGAAGACTAGCGAGGAGCCATGGTGTACTTTTAAAATTTTAGTGTAAATCAGCACTTAGCGTAGTACATCAGTTGTCTCGGCGACCAGAAGTCAGCAAGCCAAGCAACGGCCAATGCAAGTGCGTCTGAAGTCTGAATAGCCAGCCGTCTACTGTGTCTGACAGCCAAACACAGACTATTTAAGGCCCATCTCCATCACCGGCCGGCGCAGCTCGGCGACCTCCCTCCCACAATCAAACCCAAGAATCCATCTCTTTCTCCACGATGAGCGACGAGATTGTGGCCGTAGTTGCGCCTATAGCCATGTACTGGATTACATCCTGTCTCTACGCTATCCTTGGACAAGAGAAGTACCGTCTGCACTCGAGGGAGGAAGAGGAGATGAAGAATCTCGTGCCCAAGCGCGAGGTCATCCGAGTTGTTCTCCTCCAGCACCTGACGCAGGCAGCCATCGCGTTCGCATTCTTCACTGTAAACCACATACCATCATCGATGCTAGCTACTGTCGACGTTCCATATATATTATCTGCAAATCCACCGTCGTTTGTGTGTGGTCCGATCCGTTTGAAATCAACGCATGCAGGTAACGAGAGATGGTCGCGAGGCCGCCCCCAGCAGCACCGGCGCGACGACTCCGGCGATCATCGTGCACTCGTGGCAGTTCATCGTGGCAATGGCGGTGTTCGACACCTGGCAGTACTTCTGGCACCGTCTGATGCACAGCAACCGCTTCCTCTACCGCCACGTGCACTCCTGGCACCACCGGCTGGTGGCGCCGTACCCGTACGCGGCGCAGTACAACCACCCCGCCGAGAGCCTCATCCTGGACACGGCCGGCGGCGCGCTGGCGCTGGCCGTGTCGGGTATGTCGCCGTGGACGTCGGCGTGCTTCTTCTCCTTCGCGACGGTGAAGGCGATCGACGACCACTCCGGGATGCTGCTCCCTGGGAACCCGCTTCACCTGCTCTTCACCAACAACACGGCGTACCACGACTTCCATCATCAGCTTCGCGGGACCGGCTGCAACTACGCGCAGCCGTTCTTCGTCTCCTGGGACCGGATCATGGGCACCTACGCGCCGGTCGCCATCGTCAGAGCCTCTCACGGCGGCCTGGAGGCGGTGCCGGCGAAAAGGAGGACCCCGCGTGAGATCAAGACCACGAGCGCGCCGGCTTAAGGCTGAGACTGGTGATGAGTGCCCGTATATTTCTATGGTTTGCTCGGATTTTCGTTTCCCCGGCCCATCTCTGTTTTCTACTTATTAGCAAAATGCATCACTTGTTGAAATGATCCAATCGCTGCTTCGTCATGTTTCTAGGTGTGTACAGGTGTTGTTTTTTTACACATGAGGGGTTCTGATCGACTGCGCCCCAAAATATATATGGGATATACGCTATATCAAAAACTATGATGAAATAATTATTTTTTAGCTTTATTGATTGACTCTGCCTACTCTACGCCAGGGAGTCGGATTTGCATGAAGGCATGACAAACATATAGCCTAAATGCTACCGTGAGCATCTCTCGGTAATATCATAGTTTTTTTAAGTTGCCTCTACACACGCACGTCCACTCTTTACATGCACACTACACATACGTCACCTGTGTACAATCAAATCTACAACTACACCCGCATCAAGATCGCGTCTTTGGGATCACCGAATTCATCGACTCCATAGGCGACAAGGCGCATCGCATTCCCCCTTAACGTTTCACGTGAGGAGGCAAACGCTCGAAAAATCCGGCGAAGACTAGGGTTAAAAACCCCGGTGAAGCACTGTTCGATCCAGTGGATCGAATTCAGCGGGCTGGATGAACACCCTCGCCAAAGAGCCATCCAAGCTACGCCGGTCTTTAGTATAATATCATAGTTTAACGTCAGATTTGCATTTCCCAACTAATTTGTAGCCCATTATTTGGTTTGGGGTCCCAAGATCTCTCTCTCTTTCTTTTAGAGCAAAGATTTGTTTGGTTATATTACTCTACGGTCCGAAAATAAAAGGTAAATATCTATAAAATTTCTCTATGTTTGCTTCAAATGTAGAATATGACACCATTTTCTGCATTTTCATTGTCATATAATGAAATCTCATGTTTGGTTTTAGAAATTGATGACACATTTGTGGACTAATCCTTTGCTCTAAGTGTGACTTATGAGATAGGATTAGATGGATGACAAGGAGCATGATGATCATGAACATGGACGATGATGGTGGACATGATGGATCGTCCAAGCTCGGTGATCGGCTTGAGAGGAACCCGGGAGATCAAGGCAAAGGTATCTTGATAGGGTTTTCCTTTTAGTGATCAAGACACGATAGAGCATGTGATCACATTATAGGATAGATAGCCGACTATCAAGAGGGAATGCCGCGACAATCCTTTGGTGAAGTGCTTCTAGGTCCAATTGACTTGCATTTGCATTTAGGACAATGAGAGCACTAACTTCGATCTTGCCTAACCGTTCGACAAGCTAACATGCATGATAACGTGGTCATCTTGACGTGTTGGCAACCCTTGGCAAGAGGCGAAGCAAGGTTGAAGCAAAGAGCAAAGAAAAAGTGAAGACATGCTGGTTTCAGGGTGACCGGACGCTGGGAAAAGTGACCGGACGCACGCACCGGTGGCACCGGTGGTCGGGTCCGGTTAGGAATTCCAGAGAGCATGTTTTCCAGCTTCGGGCGAGATTCTGACCGGACGCATGACCGGAACCTGGACCGGAAGCAGCGACCGGACGCATGAAGATTGCTGTCAGCCGTGGGCCCGATGCTTGTCTGTTGTGACCGGACTCTGTGACCGGACTCACGACCGGACTCACTGGCGGTCAGCGCGTCCGGTCACCCCGCAGAGAGCAAATTTTTTAGAGCAACGACTCTATTTCGAGGGGAGCTCTATATATACTTGGATGGCCGGTTCATTGAGCTCTCTCTTGCACATTTGAAGCTTCTAACTTGCTATTGAGCTTGTGATGCTCCTCTCCACTCATCTCTCCATCCATAACTCGAATTCTTGGTGAGATTGAGAGTGATAGAAGTGCATTGCATCATCGGTTGCATCTAGAGGCACTTCATCCTTGGAGAAGCCGCGGGATTCTTGTTTTCTTGGGAATTTGCCCGGTTCCCTAGCGGCTTGGAGCAAGAGGCGGTGTTGAGCTCGAGTGGAGCTTGTTCGAGGCCACACCGGTTGTGATTGTGAGGGGTCGTTCCTTACCCCGCGGGAGATTCGCGAAAAGAGCACTAGTGGATTGCTCGTGGCTTGTTGGACCCTCTCTTGTGATCGTTTGCTTGAGCTCCCATAGGGGATTTGGCACCGGCCATTAAGCTTAGCATACGTCAAGTGAGTGTGTCGCCACAACGGGGACTTAGCGTCTTGGCAAGCACGCGTGAACCTCGGTGAAAAATCATCGTGTCACTTGTTTTTGCTCGTTGGAGATTTCTTGGTGATCACGGTGATTGGTTACAACCTCGACACTACACCGGTGGTATTGTATTCTAGCACCTCTTGCATTACTTTGGTAGTATATCTTGTTAGGGTGCTTAGTGTGAGTAGCTTGTTTAGTTAGTTTATCTTTGTTAGCTCCTAGTGGTAGAATTAGTTAGTGTATCTTGTCCACCTAGGAGGCTTGCATAGCTAGCTTGAAGCATTTGCTTAATTGCTACGCCGTCTTATTTACTAACCGTCTTGCTTAGTGTTGTTTGTAGAATTTTTAATAGGCTATTCAACCCCCCCCCCCCCCTCCTAGCCATTAGGACCTTTCATATAGTAGTATGTTCCTGCATTTTTTTTTTTTTTTTTTTTTGTTTCATATCAACAAACACTGTATGCGGATGGTGACCAATTACGACCATAGGATGGACTGGATTTGGTGACGAAAGCTTCGTGAACTGGGCGGAGCGGCAATGAAAGCACAACATGGTCTCTTTGACTCTTTGGGGTTTGGACGCCATGATGCTAGAGCGACGCGAGCAGAAGATGCGGTGGCGGATGGGGTGACCCTAGGGTCGACTAGGGTCAACAGAGTTATGACCCTTTAGACCCTCTTCCTGTTTAGGTCTGTGAGTGCGGCTACATTGGAAACGCTTGACCCAACGTTGAAGAGCTCCTCATAGGTCTTCTTTGTTGATGTGATATGCGTTAAAAATCCTTTGTCATTCTCATACACTACATGATTAGGACTTCACCTCATTTGAATGCTAGACCTTAGAGAAGCTTTGTGCTGCTAGACCCTTGCTCCGCAACGGGAGCACCTGCTCGTTAGTGGCTACTGGTTGCTTGAGAGGTTGTCGTATGAACGAAGAATCCATCTTGCAGAGCACTCGCTCGATGAAGCTCTTGAGGCGTCGGGTAGCACAAGAATCTTTGTCCTTGGTCGAGTTGTGTCATACCTCGGCGACATACACAGGCGTGCATAACTAGTGTCAACTAAGCATGGGGCCCACACCAAGATTGATGGAGAGGGCTCTAGAGAAGTATCTTGGGCCTAGGCATGCCCTAGCTCATGCGACAGCGGAGACAAGTTTGTTGCTCACCAAGTGGCGCGGTGGGGGCTACTTGTGGCTACACTCTTCACTAGGGGAGAATCTGCATGGCACTCACAGGTGGCTACCAACCGAAGCGGTGTGATGGATTGATACATGTTCCCTCTCTAGAAGAGCGCAAGTGCTCCCGCAGGTGGTCTCTAAAGAGGCTTCATCATTCAAGGCAGCTATTGCAGGAGCTAGAAACAGAGACCCACTTGAGGCGACAAGCTCCTCTGGCATCGGGAGCTCCCATCCTCTCTCGATATGATGTGTAGGAGGAAGGAATCAACAATAGTGGCAACACTCTTTCTTGCACGACTAGTCTTTCCGAGCATGGTGCACCCCCCCCCCTCTAAGTACACCCCCCACCTGACACAAAATCTAGCCCGCATCTCATCATTCCCCAGTTCGATTTCTTAGCTTCGCCCTCAAATAGACGTGCCCCATGCTACATAAAGATGCACGAGGCACTCATTGTGTTGGGGACGAAGGTTGTGGCGACATCCCTTTCCCCTGAGACTTGAAAATTCCCAAGATCTTCTCATGCTTTTGCACTGTGTTAGTCATAACAAAGATGTACTTGTCTGCTACCACACTTGCATTATTACTACTTGATCATCAGCTATCTCTGTGTTGATTTGAATATTATTTTCTCATACTTTGTCTTATTTTTCTCAAAGAAATTAAAATCTCTACACACGCTTCTATATAATCAACGCACCTGCCCAATTGAATGTTCAGACCACCACAAGTAAAATATATATAAGACAAAAATCAAACCAAATGCGCAGACACTAGCCAAATCACTATGAACAAACAAAGGCAACAAGAAGAAAATGTGCAGCGACACCACCGTCCAAGCATGCACGCTGAATGGGCCTCCTTAATTATTTGACTTGTTGATATACTCGAGCACCTGGGTTATTTTGTATGTATTTATCATTCCAGTTGAGTTCTTACGTATAATCTGGACATAATAATCCAAAAGTGAGATGGATCTCGGAAAAACCAGGTGTATCTGGCAACTGGCATAATCTTATTTGCTCATCGGTCATCTCAAACTAAGTTGGATGGTTCAGACCTTGGCATCACAACCATGGCAGCGGTGTGGACGTCTAAGTTTCTATAATGATGCATGATTACTATAAAATTAGGCAGCTTGATTTGGTCAAGCAGCATATACACTGAACTGAATACCGATAATTTCTGTTGATTTTTGAATGAAGATGCTCAATTCTTAGACAGTAGTCCAAGATGCTAGTGGAAGCTATTAATCCGAGTTAGGTCTCGTTCGGGTTGTGGACGTGGAAACCACCTGGATTCAATCTCGTTCCTTCCTGAAATGAGTGCATCGATAGCCTAATTTGAGATCCTGTTGAGGCTACATCCAGCAAAAAAACCTCTAACCTCGCCTAGAATCAATCCTTTGGCCACTAGAGTCCTGGAACGAATCCATTTGGATGCTACATGAACTATGACTTGATTACGGCAGCGGAATGAATTCCAATGGAGACTTGACACCTCTCAGATCTCATCACCCACAACTTTCAGAATGAATCCGCATGGATTGAATCCAGCTGGTCCCCGTCCACAACCGAACGAGCCCTTATACGTGAAGCTACTTAGTGGAAGCCTCGGCACATCCAGTCTTGTAAAAAAAACTTAGTGGAAGCAATTTTCTCCTGGCATCTTGGCAATGCTTGTTTGTCGTGAAGTTGACAGTTGAATGACAGTTGTCAGCTAACAGGTGTCTCTTGTGAATCATCCCAGTGGCGAAGCTACGTTCAGTAGACGGGGTCGTCCGACACGGACGACTATGCTGTCGTAGGTGTACGCGCTCAAGTTTTTGCCGTGGGAGACCCCGGCAAAAATTCTTTAGACCCCGGCAGGCCAACAACCCATTAGCAGCAGTCCAATTATATCCTGAGCCCATCGTGTTTCCTTATCAGTCAAAGGTCCAAAATGCGCCTCCGATGCAGCCTGGCGGCACGGCGCACGCACACAAGTGGGCAAATCCTAGTCAAAATAAAGAAAACTCATTCTAGTGTATCCGTGTGGTAAGGAAAAATGGATGCCAGGCGGGCAGCCGGCGGCGGCAAAAAGCTTCGTGGCCTGGCCTCCGTACGATGCCAGGTATGTGTATGCCAGTTTACTAATTGAGTACGGCTTGCACATTAGCATCTATTATATTTTTATGATAACTAATTTGATAGGCAATCAAAGCAAATTGGTAGGGTTCTTTAAAAGGAAATTGCCACCAGCTGCGCGATGATAAGACTAATAATGGAGACACTTCAAGAGCAAGAAGAGACGGATATGTTCGTGTCCCTGTAGCAAACACTAACTATATTATTCAGCACACTTCATGGATCTCACGAGATAAGGTAAATTTTGATGAGGTAAACACTAATTGAGAATTGTGAAGACAATACTGAGAAATCGTATTGGGGATGAATTTATGAATGATTGTATTATATGCTTGGTATAACAAGGATTTTTTGGCCGCAATTCCAACCTGACGATGTGATAATTCGCTTTAACAAGATGGAGGATCGTAGTTGTCGAGGGACATTGTAAGAGTTAACTACTATTGTGATTTGTAACAGTCTTGTCGTGGTCTAATTCCACGATCACGAAGAAAAATCGTATGGCTCGTGTGGGACTCCAATGACCTAGCTCAAGAAAGACATAGGGTTTATACTGGTTCGGGCAAGCGGCGCCCCTACGTCCAGTCGAGCCACTATGTATCCGAGCTCAAATGCTCGTAGTAGAGGATTACAAGCAGGTCGAGAGAGGAAGCGGACTCCCAAGTCTCTGTGAGTGGTGTATGCGTATGAATATCATAGAGCTCTGTGTGCATGTGAAGCTCTCTCCCTCCTTCCCGGTGGCCGAGGGATCCCTTTTATAGTCGCAAGTGATGCACAGGAGGAGCCACCGGGGAGGGGACGTGTAAAGAAAGTATAAAAGGAAGGAGGCGTGCAAGCGCTACGGTTACCGAGCTGCCCTTGTCTTGTTGCGGCTGTTGTGCGGGAACGGGAATCCCGGCAACTACGCCGGAATTCCCTGCTGAAAGGTCCTAAATGGCTAGAGGGGGGGTGAATAGCCTAATAAAATTTCTACAAAATCACTAGAGAAACTTGTTAGAATAACAAATGACGAAAAAAGCGTTTGCTCTAGCTCTACTTGTCGGCAAGCCTCCTATTGACAATTCTAGTTGCTATAGTCTCTAATTCACACACAAAGGCTAAGTCACTACTTTACCAACTAGGTGAACAAGCTAGATTACTCTAAACAAGACTAAGCAACTAAGCAATTCTACTCAAGCTACACAAGCACAAAATATATCAAAGTAAATGCAAGGTAGAGAGGAGGTTTTATACCAATGTGTCGAGGTAAGTCAACCAATCACCGTGGGATGAATATCAATATGAACAATGAAGCCAATCACCAACGGATGACAAGAGACACAATGATTTAACCCGAAGTTCACTTGAGCACCCTCAAGCTAATCTCCGTTGTGCCGACCTTCTCACGTGTGTGGGTCGATATGGAGCTCACTCCATGCCAAATGCCTTTAGGCTTATCGCACCCAAAGCAAATGAGAAGTACCCAAGACACGAGCAATAGATTACTCACACTTTGTCTTCCCGACGAGGAGTGTGTGATCCTCTCACAAATCACCGGAGGTGGCCAAGAACAATCACCAACTCTTGCCAACGCCTCCACCAATCACCAAGCCGGCTAGGAGTGGTGCTCTCCAAGAGCAACAAGAAAACCACCGGCTCACAACGATCCACAAGTGCCACTAGATGCAAAGATCAAAGCAAAGTGCACTTGAATCACCTCAACTCACTAGAATGAATGCTCTCAAGCAAAGGAGTGAGGAGGAGGATGTGTGCACAGCTCTAGAGGTGTTAGGATTGATTCAAAATGACCAAGAGACCTCCACAAGCCGGCCAAAGGGGTATAAATACCCCCCCACCACGAAATGTGGCCGTTGGGGTGCAAAACACGCACAAATCAGCCCTGACCGGACGCCTTGGGCCGGACTCACGGTGAGTCCGTCGGTGGGTCCGGTCACAACCGACAACCCCAACCGGATCGTCGACCGGCGCGGCCGGGTCCGTCCGTAGCGTCCGATCGGTGCTTCCGGTCAGCACCGGAAGTTTCGGCCGATGCGTCCGGCCGCCTCGGCCGAAACCTCGAAACATGCTCTCGCGGGCGCACCCACCGGGGCGCCCGGTCGAGGAGTCCTCGTGCTTCCGGTCACCGGTTCGGCCGGTCGCGTCCGGTCGGCCCTGAAGCTGCTAATTTTCGTCATTTCGTCGCCGTTCCTTCGCCTTTGCTCCAAACCGACTTCCGTCACTTGATTCTTGTTGCCGACACGTCGAAGAACACCCCGACACCATGTGTTAGCAATTTCAAAACAATTTTCATCAAGAAACGGAGTTAGCTCTCTAGGTTAGAATGCATGCAAATGATTTTGAACCTAGAGGCACATGTGGATCGATATATGTACGATAGTTTTCCCCTCTTTATAGTACGACTTATCGATCCTATAATCACTCACACCCTCTATGGTGTCTTGAGTGTAAAATCAAAATGGCCCTATGGATATACCTTTGCCTTGAGCCCATTTTGATCCTCGATCCACTCAAGTCATGCACTTGATCATCAATTGAATCCTCTCGATCCATCCACCATGACCACCATGCATCACACTTGGCTTGACCAATCTCCAACTAAATCAACACTTAGCATAGAGAGATTAGTCCTAAGGATGTCATCAATTAGCCAAAACCAATCTAGAGATCTTCACCTGCGGACCGTGGCGGAAGCGGGCGGCCCTGACATGTTCAGCGGAGGCGTGCGGGCGGCCGTCAGCACACACGTTTCGTAGAAGTCATCATTGCTTTTGTCGTCTTGCGGTTGTCGGGAGGCGGATTCGGTATCCGGTCGATACGTCGCGTCGGGGGGGGCATTGATGTCCGTTAATGCGTGTATGGCGCGGGCGAAGCTGCGACACTCGGTTTGTCCTAATCGCCCTCGTAGATCCGACTTTGCTCGTTCCCTTGTAGGGATGAGTGGCGGACGAGTAGGTGGTCCGAGCCCTGCGAGCTCGTGAGCTTCGTCGCTCCGGGCTCCGTGTCGTCGGCGGTCGGAGAGAAGTCGCGCGGCCTCCGAGGTCGCCTTGTTCGTTTGGCGCGGTGCGAGCCGCGAACTCGCGAGTTCCGCGTCGTTCAAGCTTCGGTCGCGGCGAAGTCGAAATAAGCCGCACGGCCTCCGAGGACGTGCGGTTCGTCTTGGCATGGAGCAAGCTCGCGAACTCGTGAGTTCCGCGTCGTTTGGAGAGCTCGGTCGTGCGAAGTCGAAGACTGCTTTCATTGTTACCATCTTTGAGGTCGTGAGTCCGCCGGTGGGCGCGCAAGCTCGCGTGAAGGCCACGCGGCCTATCTTGGTGAGATCGCGAGCTCGCGGGCTCGTCGTTTTTAGGCCAACACGGCCTTGAGCTCGTGCGAGGCAGAGGTTGGTCGTTCGACTTCTAAGCTCGTGCGAGGTGGAGCTCGGGCTCCGGCATCCGAGTTCGTCGCGATGCAGAGTTCGGGCTCCGGCCTCGAGCTCGTGTTAGGCGGAATTCAGCTATACGACCTCCGAGCTCGTGCGAGGCCGAGTTCGGAATCGGGCCTCTGAGCTCGTGCGAGACGGAAGTATCCTCGTGGGTTGAGCTCGCATTGAGGCTGATTTGGGCTGAGAGTTGCTGGGCTTTTACCGCTATGTGGCGCTTGATAAGGGTACCCCTAATATTGGTACCCTAGATGCCTATTTTGTCACAATATGTAGTATTAATTTATGTCATATATGTCATCATATTATCGCACCCTATTATCATCCCCACCACCCGGAGCTGGATGATGATGCGAAATTGCAACGTACCAGAGCGTTGCATTTGATCACTAAACCCAGCGTCGTATCATTCAGTCCGGACGCATGGAGTTTACAGCATAAGATGATGGCATACCATCACAAGCAGTTAATCGCAGAAGAACAACATCCAAAAACTTAGAACAGAAGAGCTTACAGAGCCAGAAGTAGAGACTACTAAAATAACAGGAAAGAAACAAAAATGCAGGCGCCGGCTTGACAATTTACACCCAACACCTGAGCTCTTGAGGGAACGCCACCTGCACTGCAAACAACTAACTCCTTTGGTGAACTCCGGAAGCACATATCAGCAAGTTGCACAAGACAAAACAGAACCCCATCTGGACTGAAGGCTGTCTTTGATCGACGCATGAGTTTTCTCTAGAATTTTTTTGGAAACCGATTATATACGTCTATGATGACACGAGCATCATATAATAATTTATTCTCTAAAATGTACACACAGCTCCCACTTGCTGTAACCGGTGCTTCTAACTTAGTCCCTCCCACTTGAATCAAAAGCTAGGCGTCAGACACCTCTGAAAAGACCGAGATGACAAATGTCGATAATGACCATATTACTATAGGGATCTCACTGTCACTAGATACGTAATCTATGATCTAGTATCGTTTGATACCGGTGAACATGTTCAAGAAAAATAATCTATGTGTTTCGTTCTATGAAATATATGTATAATCACACATGCCGCTAAGAGGCACGTAACGCACGTTACAACCATGGATACGCCAGTGTGTATCTTTTTTATTTTTTCTACGGAAAGGTATGCATCCTTACATAAAGAAAATTCGGTGAGGACCAACTCTACCCGGACGTGGTGTGGACTGTGCAACTATACATGGGCAACGATATTATTTTAAACGTACGCATGGTCAAAAAAAGTAAATCAGATGTCCCATAGGCCACATGTGCTCCATACATACACACGGTGCCCTGGTAGGGATGGTGCTCACTAATTTTTCCAACAACTAAAGTTATTTTGCATTGTCAAAATCCATACACACACATTTAATCATTATTTACACTATACATAACTTACCTCCAACAGAACGCTATTTTGTGCATTTATATGTTGTCGCATTCCAGAACATTCTGCGTTTAAATCTACTACACCTATATAGAGAATCCTCACTAGGGAATTCTCTCGACATGCAAGTATGTCACCCCAGAGCCCCACTAAGACTATGAGTTCTAGTGGCAAGCCCCATCGTTTGAACTAACTAGAAAATATTATAACTCACAAACCAAAAAAACCAATTTAAATTCCGATTACACCATTGAATTCCTTTCAATAAATCTTTCAAAACAAGAACCCATATGGATATATTTCGATAAATTATAGGTGGGTCTCATTGATGGTAGTCGGTATAGAGTAAAGTAAAAAAAAAAAAGAGAGAATGAAAAAAAAAGGGGGAAAGAGAATAGGAGGGTGTGATAGTAATATTTTTAACTTATAGATTTCTCCTTCATACCCGTGTCAACACACGGGGATATGACATAAAGGACAAAGTTAAAGGGGATTACAAAATATACCAAGGATTTCCTCATATAAATTATTATATATGTTTTATTGCATTACCGGGAAGTTGTCACCTATCCAACATATCTAAATATTTCTATTCAATATTGGTTTAGCTTGGAGTTTAAACATAAGATTAAATAATCTTTTTAGATAATCTTAGTGATTACAATTCAATCCTTTAACAATATAATACCCCTTTCTACCCGCTGCAACGTGCGGAAAATACCTCTAGTATATTCTACACTGGGCACGTGCTCACAGCCTCCGGGGCACCAGGTACCCACAACTGGCAAACAACTACTACTAGTAGTTTCTTTGAGGACCACACTGAAGCTATCGTTTTTAACAACTGCATACTTTATATATTAAGCACCAAGTTACATAAAGGCCTTTCAGAGAATACCGAAATGCAGCTTGGTCCATCGACCAGATCAGCACAACAACACGGACGAAGACTATGACGAACTCGCCGGTGAGGGGTTGTAGGGCCGCCAAAGGCGCATACACCCGGGTGCAAGGACCGCGCAAAGTGACGGTTGAAGGCGGGTCGACCGAGCCAATGAAGGAGAGCATTCGAGGCGGCCAGAAGGGTATGTAGAATGTCGTTGCCAGAGGTACCAGATGATACTCGAAGTCGAAACCCGATGATGGTGATGTCGTCGAGTCATCGTCAGTTGACAAAATGCCCGGTAAAAGCCACTGTATTTCCAAGAACTATGGTTGCCATGCGTCTAAGAAGTGGCGAGGAGCCGCCACGTGTCTTCATCACGTAGCCTAGAAGGACAACGCGGAGACAACTACATGCCTCACTGCGTCATTTGTGGACCCCACGGTGGGACCCACCGTGTGGGGGACACGGTGTCCACGAAAAATCTTTGCAGGGATCTAGATCTTTCGAGCGGTGCTTGCACGGGAGGATATGCCGTGGTGGCGGTCGGCAGGTAGATGTCGGTGTTGAGCGGCATTAGGATGCACGGGCTTGGGGGCTACCTTCTGCGGCGTTTGGCGGCGCTGCCGTGCCTCCACGGGCGGTGGCGGCGGTGCCACGGCGGCTGCTGCCGGCTTCTTCTTCTTGGCGGTGCCACGTCTGTCCTCTTGCATTTGGCGGCGTCGATGCCGCCCGGCCTTGAGTTCCCTCCTGGGCGTCTTGAAGGCCTTCTTCTCCTTGGCCGCAGCAAGCTTGAATGAGGACTTGACCTTGACTAGGCGACTCTTGGCACCGAACCCGCGCAGCTGCAAGGGAAGCCTCCGCCCGGCCGAGTGTAAGCGTAGCGCCAGAGGGCGCGGCGCCGCGGCTGCTTGAACGCCGTGCCCACGACACCACATGTCGCCCGGCGTCGAACCCGTTCGCCTTCCGCTCGAAGTAGGCGGGCGCCCATCCCTTGAAGCTTCGCCGAACCCGCGCTCGGTGTCGATGGCGGCGTGGAGCCCGAGCTTGGGGGCGGCGCATCTCCAAAGCTAGTAGATATGGCCATGAAGGCATTTATTGTGGTGGGGAATCTTACAAGGAGGAAGGAGGAGAGGGGCAGAGGAAAAAGGAGAACCAGCCCGCCTACCTCGTCACCAGCGAGCACGCGCCGAAACGAGGCAGGGGCCGGCAGATGGCCGGGCGGCGGTGGAGATTGGTTGGGTAACGGAGGTAGGAGAAGAAGTACTACAGGGAGCGTTGGAGCCCTATGTTCGAGATCAGGTTCAACTAAAGCACTACGCGTCGGAAAACAACAAAAGCCTCTAGTTGTAGTGGTATAATTCTTCCGTTGAATAAATCAATTTTTAGAATATGTGCTGGCTATTTTTTAAGTTTGACTAACTTTATAAGAAAAAGTAACAATATATTTATGATATGAAATGAGCACCTTATGGAATTTTTATGATATATTTAATGATATCAATTTGATAACATAAATCTTAATGTTTTTTCCTACAAATTTGGTCAAAATTCCGAAGATTGACTTAAGACAATTCTAAAATTCCATTCCTTCGGGATAGGAGTACATCAAAACAGGAACCTATAGGCGACGCGGCAAACGAGATAAGCAAGGTCAGTCATATATTGGAAAATGGAACTCCGTGTGGTTGTATATGGAATTGTCATGAATTATGGGAAGATGAAGGCCGCCAGCTCGTTCGGTGAATCACTAATTATTAGCATTTCCTTTGTGTACAGCAGTTTGGAATTACCCGGATGGTATTCTCTCACGAAAAAATCAACCCAAATGAACTTACTTAAGCCAGTCTCAACGGGCTTACTATTGAATCAGCCGAAATTAGTAGCTGACTTAAGCCAATCTTAACGAGGTTTCGTGCATATTTATGGGGTGCCACTGCCATATCAGTTTTTTTTCTTTCATAAAACTGGGAGGGAAAAAAATTATTTCATGGCCGTTTCTGCATTGTTTCCAGAACTTTTGAACGCTTTGCACTGAGCCGTTTTTCTTCTCCGGCACCGTGCTTTCTTCGTCGCGACTCCGCAGGCTTCGACGCCGCGAGCGGGGCGAGTTTGCGGCCCGAGATTGGAGTTCGCCGCGGCGCAGCTCCTCCGCGGGCTTCGACGCACGGGCGACGTCGTCGGTCCGCTGCCGCTCAGCTCCTCCGCAGCCTCCGACGCGCCGGCGAGGCCGCCAGTCCGCCGCGGCGCAGCTCCTCCCATGGGACCTCCAACGCGCGGGCGCGGTCCGCCGCGGCGCAGCTCCTCCCGCGGGACCTTCGTAGCAGGCACGGCCGCGGGACCTTGGTCGCGAGCGCTCCACCAACACGGACGCGGATGGGGAGCACGCGGGCGCGAGCTCCGCCGTCGCGC
Organism: Hyparrhenia diplandra; assembly: GCA_015847255.1. Classification (NCBI taxonomy): domain Eukaryota; kingdom Viridiplantae; phylum Streptophyta; class Magnoliopsida; order Poales; family Poaceae; genus Hyparrhenia; species Hyparrhenia diplandra. The sequence continues at coordinate 242,364 of JADLZK010004766.1, forward strand.
CGCCGCGTGCGTGTTTCCCGGCCGCGGTAGCGAGCTGCAAGCGTTCATTATCTCCGGCAAGTGCCCCTGCTCGTCGTTGCCGCCGGCAAGTGCGTCTGCTCGTACTGTGCCTACTCATCAACTGCCCCAACAGTCCCGTGCCTGCCTTGGAGGATAGATGAGTGCCCCAAGGATGTTCGACTGAATGCCAAGGTGAATGTTGCTGACGGCTGGAAAGAAAGGAAGAAAAAAAATAATAGTGGGACCCACGAAAATGCTAAAATAATTATATGAAACCGTGCAATGAAACTATACACTGAGGAAAAGACCTTTTATGCTAAGTTTCACGCCCGGAAAACGGGGGAGGTGAAACTCTACATCGAGGCTGCGAAGGGAACAATCATAGTTATATGTGTATGTGCACACGGCAAACCTCAGTTGCACCATTTCTCTCTTAGTCCATAGGGCGTGAGTGTGACCGCCAGTTTCAACAAATTCTGCCTAGCTAGCATCTTGATGGATTCTAGTAGAAATTGATGGTAAAAGTAACAGTATTTATGATATGAAACCGGCACGTAGGCGGCCATCTTGAAACCGGCTTCTTCATCACAGCAAGGGGCTAGTGCAGATGGTAAAGAAATCAAAGAGATCTTCAAGATCTTTTGCATCATTTCTGAAAGAGAAAAAGAAATCATCTGTGACTTACTGTTTGTAATGATGTAATGAAATGATCATGCAGGAGAATCTTGATAGCCGCAGGAGCAAACCCCGAGCGAAGGCGGCGGCCACGGAATGGACAACGAGGCGGCACGGCTTTGGGCGGCGATCGAGAGGTCCCCGACGTACAGCCGCATGAAGAAGGGCATACTCGCCGGCGACGATGGCCATGTACGGCAGGTCGATGTCCAGCGCCTCGGGAGGCAGGAGATGAAGAACCTCGTCGACCGGCTGCTACCCACCGCTGATGAGGATAATAGCAGGTTTCTCCTCAGGATCCGGGAGCGGATGGAGCGGTGAGCACACTCGGTCGTCTCGCCTCGCTTAGATATGGTTATCAGATTTCTTTAAGCTGTTAGCTGCTTATTATTGTGATCTCGTTTCATAGAGGTTTACTTTAATACTCGATCGTTTCATAGAGTTGGTTTGGAAAACCCAACGACTGAAGTTCGTTTTGAGCGCTTGGGAATAGAAGCCGAGGCACCTGTGGGCAACCAAAGTGTTCCAACATTCCTCAGCTTCTTCTCCAACAGAATCACGGTATGGAAACATTGTCCGGTGGCCAGTCTCATGCTTCACAAAGGTTCAGTCGTATTAGACACAAGGTTCAGTTACTGTCTTGCAGTTCTGATGATTCTTGTCGTCCTGTGGATCTGTTTCATCAGGCTGTGCTGAACGCCATTCATATCATTCCTGCTAAAACAAGGCCCATCTCTATCCTTCGTGACATTAGTGGGATAATCAGGCCGTGCAGGTGAGTTTATACGAGATTGCATTTTTTTTAGAAGGGACGGCAGATTTTATTAGACGTTAGATTGCACTTTTTTTTTATCTTTGTGAAAAATGGAACATAGTTGACCATGTCTGGAGTCTCATAGCAGCAGTATATTTCTGCAGAATGACTTTGTTGCTTGGATCTCCAGGATCTGGTAAAACTAGCCTACTCCTAGCTTTGGCAGGGAGACTTGAGTCAACTCTGAAGGTACCACAATCTTCATGACAACAATTTACCAAAAAAACAGAAAAAGAAAACAATACATTTGCCTGCAAGAGGGCCTTTCAGGAAAAAAAAAACTAATATGGATGGATTTGCCTTCAGGTCTATGGTACTGTAACTTACAATGGGCATGGCTTGAATGAGTTTGTCCCTCAGAAGACATCAGCTTACATTGGGCAGGACGATGTTCATATCGGCGAAATGACAGTCAGGGAAACATTGGCCTTCTCTGCAAGGTGTCAAGGAGTTGGAACACGATATGGTATGCAGTAGGAGTACTGAACGAAAAAGAATACCTGTTTACCTTTTAAGTAATCATTAGACCTACGACTTAAATTACTTGCACAGACATGACTGCAGAACTGTCAAGAAGGGAAAAAGAAGCCAATCTTATGCCAGATCCTTATATTGATGTTTACATGAAGGTAAAGTACTGCTTCACTTTCAAAAAATGCATTGTTCTAATAGAAGGGCAAAATGGCAATCAATCATGTAATTCTCTTCTGCCTAAACAGGCTATCTCTGTGGAAGGTCAGGAGCATGTGGTCACAGATTATACCCTAAAAGTGAGTAGTAAAATATATATCTGGAAAAACCACATAGAATGTTACCACTGATCATACTTGCAAATTCAATGCAGATTCTGGGCCTAGAAACCTGTGCAGACACAATGGTGGGAGACACTATGATTAGAGGTATATCAGGAGGAGAAAAGAAGCGTGTCACAATCGGTATGTGGCTTCTTTGCCCTCAAATAGTGAAATAGAGAATCATGATATACTGAGAGTTACATTGGCGCATTACCTTATAAGTTAAAATGAATGGGTTTGTGCAGGAGAGATGCTTGTTGGTCCTTCTAAAGTATTCTTAATGGATGAGATTTCGAATGGTCTCGACAGCTCTACAGCGTACCAGATTATAAATACCATTAGGAATTCTATCAAAATCCTTGGTGGTACCGCACTCATTGCGCTGCTTCAACCACCACCTGAGATTTATGAACTCTTCGATGACATTGTTCTTTTATCAGAGGGCCAAATTGTGTATCAGGGTCCACGAGAAAACGTTCTTGAGTTCTTCGAAGCTGTAGGCTTCAAATGTCCAGAGAGGAAAGGTGTGGCAGACTTCTTACAAGAAGTGAGTGAATGATCCACCAGATTTTTTTTTTTTTTTTTTTTTTTTTTTTTTTTGAGATCACGCCGGAGCGCGTTTTCATTAAGCAGAAAGGGTGTGACAAACCTTTATGTTTCAACAGGTCACATCTAGAAAGATCAGCACCAGTACTGGTGCCAAGGAGAGAAACCATACCAGTACATTTCGGTCAACAACTTTGTAGAGGCATTCAAAGCATTCCATGTCGGGCGTAAGCTGGCGGAAGAGCTCAGTGTGCCCCTTTGATCGATCCAGAAGCCATCCTGCTATTTCGCAACATCAGAGTACGGTATCAAAAAGATGGAGCTTCTGAAGGCATGCTTCTCTAGGGAGTGGTTGCTGATGAAAAGGAACTTGCTCGTTTACATTCTCAGAGTAGTCAAAGTATGTGTCTTGGTTCTTCACATCACCACTCAGAATTTATTAGATAGTAAATTCTGATGACTTAATGTTTCTACCAGGTCGTAATAATTGGAACCATTTCAATGACGGTCTTCCTGCGCACAGAAATGCACAGAAGCACTGACGAAGATGGAGTTATCTTCTTGGGCGCAATATTTCTTAGCATTGTCACTCACTTGTTTAATGGATTTTCTGAGCTTATCATGAGCATTTCCAGGCTGCCTGTTTTCTATAAGCAAAGGGACATGCTCTTATATCCAGCATGGGCATATGCTTTGCCTACATGGCTAGTCAAGATCCCAACATCGTTCATTGAATGTGCCGTATGGATAGGCATGACTTACTATGCCATTGGATTTGATCCAAATGTTGAAAGGTTCTTCCGCCATTACGTACTGCTGGTACTGATAAGTCAGATGGCATCTGGCCTCTTCCGGCTAACTGCCGCACTGGGAAGGGAGATGATTGTTGCAAATACATTTGGGGCATTCGCTCAGCTTTTTATGCTGATTCTTGGAGGCTTCTTGATAGATCGTGGTATGTTTTTTTTTCATTCAATAAGTTTGAAGCACCACCAAGAACACATTGTTGAATTCTCTTTTCTGCAGACAACATAAAAAACTGGTGGATTTGGGGCTACTGGTCCTCCCCTCTTATGTATGCACAAAATGCCATGGCAGTGAACGAGTTTCTTGGCCATAGCTGGCAGAAGGTAATGCAGAATCTTCTCGAACAGTACAAGCTTGATAGCCTATGCACAACTAGGATGCTCTGAAAAATGTCATTTTTTGTGCAGGTTGTTAATATCACTGCAAGCAACAACACACTTGGCATACAAGTTCTGGAAGCACGTGGCATATTTGTTGATCTGAACTGGTACTGGATTGGTGTCTATGCATTGCTTGGGTACATCATACTCTTCAACATCCTCTTTGTTATTTTCCTCGACTGGCTTGACCGTGAGTACATTGACAACTCAAAAGCCCATTGATACAACACCATTCAAACTTCATAGGTCTAGCACTTACATCTTTGTAACTCCAGCACTTGATAAAGGCCACGCTGCTGTTTCTGAAGAGGAACAAGAGAAGCATGCAGATAATCATGGAAAAGACAGTCGGTCGCTCTCTGCTGGAAAGGAATTCCAGATTTCACCGATTAATGGTTAGTCTTTGAGTACAGTGTGGTAAAACATTTGCCGAATAAAAAACGCTGTTGTCGCTCTTTATGATACGTTACAAATGCAGGATGCAGAGAAATGACTGCACCTGGCAATGAAAAGAGAGGAATGGTACTTCCATTTATCCCCTTGTCGACACGTTTCTCAATGTTAGATACTCTGTGGATATTTCTCAGGTATGCCTAAATCTTAAGCGTTATCCTATTCTAATGCACGTTGCAAGCAATATACTTAATCTCTTTTGACAATTTAACAGGAAATGAAAGAAAAAGGTCGAATTGAAAGTCAGATAGTGCTACTGAAGGGTGTCAGTGGAGCTTTCAGGCCTGGAGTTCTAACGGCGTTGATGGGTGTCAGTGGAGCTGGCAAGACTACTTTGTTGGATGTGTTGGCAGGAAGGAAAACTAATGGTCACATTGAAGGAGAGATTTGTATTTCTGGATATCCAAAGAAGCAAGACACCTTTGCACGGATCTCCGGATACTGTGAGCAAAATGATATCCACTCACCACATGTTACCGTCCATGAATCCCTCATGTACTCAGCATGGCTCGGTTACCCCTAGAATTTGACCGGAAACAAGAAAAGTTAGTTGCATGACTTCCTTTTTTTCCTAATTCGTAACTCCGGAAAATGTATATTTTGTATCGCATCTGATCACCAGAGCCCTGAAATGCTTTTCTTATGGATGCAGATGTTTGTGGATGAGATCATAGAACTCGTTGAGTTGACACCTTTGAGAGGAGCACTGGTGGGATTACCAGGAGTGAATGGTTTGTCAACCGAACAACGGAAGAGACTCACGATTGCTGTAGAGCTTGTTGCCAACCCGTCCATTGTATTCATGGACGAACCAACATCAGGATTAGATGCAAGGGCAGCTGCAATAATGATGAGGACAGTTAGGAATATGGTTGACACTGGAAGAACAGTGGTATGCACAATTCACCAGCCTAGCATTGACATTTTTGAGTCTTTTGATGAGGTAAGTTGCTGCAGGAATGAAAGTATATAAATTTTACTGAACTTTTCAAACTAAATGGAACAGCACAGCAAGGTTCTCAATTCTGCTTCCCATCACGGGAAAAAAACTATGCCAATTACAGTACCCAAATAACAGAAAGCTGATAACATAGCAGGGAAACTAAATCCAGAGAAACACTGAGCCCACAGCCCCCCACACTATATACAGAACACTAACTTGTACTTTCTGAACTTTCACAGCTAATTCTGCTAAAACAAGGAGGGGGAAGAGATATATGTTGGCCCCTTAGGACGGCATTCATGCCATCTAATCACATACTTTGAGGTGAGCCTCAGTTCAACACATGCTATGGTTGCTAACCTTTTCTTACACTTATGACTTATACAAATGAAGGGAATACATGGAGTGAATAAAATAAAAGATGGTTACAATCCTGCCACATGGATGCTAGAAGTGACCACTCCAGCTCAAGAAGATAACCTTGGAATTAGATTTGCCGAACTATACAAGAATTCTGACCTATGCAGGTATGGAGAATTCTTCTAGCTACATTCTTTTCTTCTTCTTCTTTTTTTTTTTTTTTTTTTTTTGAAAACTTCTTCTAACCGCATTCGCTCTTATGTATTTTTTTTGATAATTATGCTAAACCTCAAAATACTGATTACATCACATTGTTGCAGGAGGAACAAAGCTTTGGTCAGTGAACTAAGCATACCTCCATCTGGATCGAAGGACTTGTACTTCCCAACCCAGTATTCGCAGTCCTTCCTTGCACAATGCATGGCTTGTCTGTGGAAACAGAACAAGTCATATTGGAAAAATCCTTCATATACTGCAATTAGAATCTTCTTTACGACAGTTGTTGCTCTCATATTCAGCACTATCTTCTTGAACTTTGGCAAGAAAGTGTAAGCAACTCAAACTGAAACTCTAATTTTTGTTTAAGTTTAGGTTTATAGTTGAGTAACAAATAAAAATTTCTTTTGTAAAAAAACAAATAAAAATTTCGTTTAACTTCCCTTTTCAGAAACAAGGGGCAGGATGTGTTCAATTCTTTGGGTTCCATGTATGCTGCTGTCATTTTCATTGGAATGCAGAATGGCCAGACAGTGCAACCAATTGTAGAAACTGAGCGAATGGTCTTCTACCGAGAAAAGGCAGCGGGAATGTACTCTGCTCTACCCTATGCTTTTGCACAGGTAAACATTACTGGTTTCGGTTGAATGATTGAATAAAAAGTAAAGTCTGCATTGTTTCTACTTCAACTGCTTAATAGACTTACTACAATGTTAACCATTAAACAGGTTCTTATTGAGATCCCACACATCTTCCTCCAAACCATCGTGTATGGGCTCATTGTCTATATTCTGATTGGCTTTGACAGGGAAGTCGAGAAGTTCTTCTGGTACATCTTCTTCATGTTCTTCACTTTCATGTACTTTACATTCTGTGGGATGATGGCAGTTGCCATGACACCCAGCACTGAAACTGCTGCTATACTCTCGACTGCATCCTATGCTATATGGAACATCTTTGCGGGCTTCTTAGTTCCCTGGCCCGTAAGTTTTTTTTATAAGTTATATTCTTTCCCTTGCACTACATTAGCAGTCATACTTAAGTAGACACGTTTGGATTTCAGAGGATGCCAATCTGGTGGAGATGGTATGCCTGGGCATGCCCGGTGGCATGGACACTGTACGGGCTCGCTGCTTCACAATATGGAGAATCTAGAGAGATGCTGAAAGAAGGTGAAATGGTAAAAGATTATGTCAACAGGGTTTTTGGATACAGGCATGATCGTTTGCCTTATGCAGCTGGTGCAGTAATTGGATTCACTATCCTTTTTGCTTCCAGCTTTGCCTTCTCCATCAAGGTCTTCAATTTCCAAAGAAGATAATAAGAGAGAGTCGTTTCAAAGAACTCAGCTTTTCTTCAACTTTGCTACTGATGCCAATACACTTAGCTTCTCTGAAAGAAATTGTGAATAAGTACATCTCCATTTTCCTTGTGCATTTCGTAAACCTAGTTATGTTTTAGCAAATATTCAACTTAGAAGATCAGAAACAGTAAACGAAAACACTTCAATTGTAGGAATCCACCAGCTGAAAAACAGTCGTAGTTCCTGAACCAAGTTATCGGTGTCGAATCTGCTGCCCGAGCATAGCATGTGACTGTGTCGCCATGTTCAATATAGATTGGCTCTTTGGCTCTGCCTAATTTTAGCGTCAAACCAAGTGTTGGCCAAATAAGTGAGATTTCCAATATTTGGCTTGGCATGAAGGCATGGACAGCGGCGGCCGGTGACAGGGAAGGAGAGTAATTGAAGTCGATGAATCCACAGTGGCCAACTATTGTTGCCGTGGAGAGACAGAGCGAGCAGGTTTTCCATGATCATAGTAACTTCCGAACCCTGTCGGCTGGCAGCAGCAGCAGCAGCAATGGCCCCGTCGTCCTTCACGGCAGTGAATGCCACTGGGCACTTGGATGCTGATGTGGTTAGGTTGACTCGGTCCCCTGTGCCAGGCTGCCGGCCGGCCGGCGGCAGCATCTGCGCACGCATAAATTCCATGCCAGGATAACTGCGAGCCGTAGCATTGTTCCCAGAGGCGTCCCTGCTCTGCGCGCTTTACTCTTCTGAACTCTGAAGCGCCTTCATTTCGTAGCAGCGGCGTGCCAGGACATCAATTGATGAGACGTCAGTGTTCATGGGACGGGCTTAACCTGAACCATTCATGCATCGCACTACGGAGTACGGGTACACGGAGTAGTACGTACTAGTACGCTCACAGGCCCTCTTAAACCCGGATGCAGTGAAACTTGAGGAAACACGCACGCGGAGCCTGACGAACGAACCACCGGAGAGGCGGAGGTGGAGACGGAGACGGAGCAGTCACCGGAAAGATTTCTTGGTCCCTGACGCGACCGGCGATTGACATGGACGTCGATCGATCCTGTGGACACACACACGACACAGACACAGACACAGACACATTGCTGTCAGTATAGCGCAACAGTCTTACGGCACAGTCACGACCCACGCCGGCGGCCCCGTGTGTTCCTCGCGCAGGCACACATCTTCGAGCCTGTTCGGCTGGCTATATGGCGGGCTGATGCTTTGTGAGATAAAGATCGCACGCACGGCTGCTGCGTGAGAGAAAATATCGCCGACTGGCTCTACTGATAAGCCAAGCGAACAGGGCCTTCGATTCTGTGCCTTTCAGCGTGGGTCACCCTCACCCAACCCAAGCAACAGTGGATCGAGCCCGAGCCCCGGCAGCGGCTCAGCTCGGCAATGAATGATGCGAGGCGGGGAATTCTTGTCCTGGATGCCTCCACTCACTCCCTCGCCGGTCGCCGCTGCTGTTTGTTTGTCCATCTCGTAGGCCCATATAGCCGCCCTCTCGGAGTAGTACGTCTTGGACAAGGAAATCTCGCATTATCTTTGATATCTTGAAAAGAAAAACAGAGCAATCTCGCGTAGTATATATCTTTAACATGAAGCAATCATCGACGCCGAGTAGGGTCGGGGAGATCGGCATTAGTCAATTTGAAACGACACCAGCACAAATTCGGCGTCGCGTTTGGTTCTCCGTTTTGTCACACTATATGCTGTTGCTGCCCCTCCAACTGGGCAAGGATCCCAAGCCGTTCGTTCTCCAACGACAGCGGTGTCAATGTACATGTGTTTGAAATCTGTTCCTTGTTTGCACAAATTTTATTGATTCTTTTTTCTTCAAAAAATCTCATTGCCTTCTTGAAGACTTCTGTTGGGAAACAAATTTAGAAGAACAAGACGACTATCCTGTAGGATTATGATGGGCAGTGGACGGAGAGTCGGAGAAGAAACAACCGCAGCATGGCAGCTAGGGTGCAGAGGGCAGGGGTGTGATTGCGTCGTGATCTGTGATGTAACAAACGACGGACAGGCTAGCTAGCTAGGCAGGGCGTGGGACGGTGGGAGACGCCGCGACGGTCGTTATGCGTTGGGTACACTGATGCGTGATGCATCTTGGTGCCAAGGGTTGTGACGCAGGAGCAGTCCGTAGGTAGTAGGGCCCTCAACAATGTACGGTACGTCACCACGTTGTCAGAGAGTGTGTAGCACTAGCACCCACCCACTATCTGATCGATGGCAGTTTCCTGGGCGGCCACGGTTCCTGTTTCAGTTGCCCGTCAACATCGCAAGCCCCGTGCTTGAATTTCCTGAGAAATCGATCGATCGGCGCGGGGCAACGCAATGACTTGGTCGTCAAACCAACTGAACATGACGTATCCAAACCCAAACCTGCGCTCCAACATGATTCGGTACACTGAACATGACTTGGCCGGTGTGCCCGATGAATGAGTACTCGCTCGCCGGTCAATTTACGACGACTCTTAGGCACGGTTATTAATGAATAATAAATATCAGTGGTGCTGGTGACACACAGAGACGACCCTTCAGCTCAAAACCAGCAGACAAAAACGACGTCGCGCACCTCAATCTGCCCGGCACGCCTTCACGCACGGACCAGCAGCGTCCAGCGACACACTGGAATGAATCCTCCTCTCGATCTGCACCAGACGACGGGGTGCTGAAGCTGCTGACCGGGATCGCGTGAACAGGCACGCGACACGGCGCAGCGTTGGCGATGCACGGAAGCATGTTATGTCAGGAGCCAGGACAGGAGGAGGCCATGCTGCTATGCTAGCTGGGCCAACCAACAAGCGTATAGGCGTACAGAGAAGCAATGTACGTAGGCCAGCTAGTAGCTAGCAACTGGCGTCGCTATCAGCGCAAACTCCCCGGAGAGCGAGAGGCATGTACGGCCGGGACACCACCCGAAATTAACAAACCAACCGCTAACCAAAAGGACACGCACCATTGCAATTTGCATTCATCGATCATCATCCATCCCGGCCTCTGCCGATAGCAGACCTGACCATCGGCGGCTTTGACCGTTCGTCGTCACATAATTACACACGGACAGTCGTGTTGCTTGCTTGCTTCCACCAAACATGGATGCGTTCATTCGAGCTAGTAATAAGAGACGATGTCCTGGCCTTACAAAGTTATTACAGAGAGTTTTAAAAAACAATAATAATGCGATTAATAATCCCATCGCAGTCGCAGCGCGGCAATGATCCGCCGCCGCACTCGCAGAGTGCAGACACGACACCCACAGATGTTAGCTAGCTTTCTTACACGCAGCCTGCGAGGCCAAAACCACCAAGATAAACAAGAGTAACCAAGGACATGGAGGGAGGAGCAGCTAGTATTTGGGAAGGAGGAGACGTAGCTCGTGGTCGTCTCGTCGTTAAGAAGCATTTAACCACGGCTTAATTAATTAATCTAGCCATCGATCGCGATAGGCAACTAAACCAATCAAGCTAGGGTAGGTACATGCTGGGGTCCTGCACGTCCGTCCAGCAGCTCCCGGTGTTCCAGTACGCCGCGGCTGACGCGGCGTCGCCGAGCTCGAAGATCCCTGTGGCGTCCAGGGACGCGAACGGCGCCATGTCCTCGGAGACCATCGAGGAGGACGACGGCGCTGCCACCAGCTGCAGCTCTGAGGGCGGGGGGGTGGTGGGCGCTTCCTCCTTGGGCTGTGCCGCGAAGGTGAACACCGGGAGCGGTGGTGGCGGGGAGGCGCGAACAGGGACGCCAGCGCTGCTGCCTGATCGGCGAATATCGGCGCCGGTGGCGCTACCGCGTCGATCGTGGAGAACGGGTTCGAGTGGTCGTGGTGGTGGTTGCTCGTGAAGGCGGCGGCGACGATGTTCGACGACGGCGTCGCGGGGGTGGTCGGGGCCGGGGTCGGCGTTGGCGTTGGCGTGGCGGCGGCCGTGGGGCTCGCGCTGCTGCCGCTGTTGGTGGAGCGGGGCGACGACGCTGAGGCGCGGCGCGGGTTCTTGGCCGCGGCCGCGTCGCCCGACCCCGACGTGGGCGTGGACGGCGACGGCGCCGACGTGGCGGACGAGGACGACGACGACGACGCGCGCTTCGTCTTGCGGCAGCCCCCGCCGACGGGGACGTTGCGGAGGACGCCGCCCTTGGTCCAGTACCGGCGGCAGCTCTTGCAGAAGTGGCGCGGCTGCGACAGGTTGTAGTTGTTGTAGTAGCAGAACTTGGTGTTGGTGGACTCGCACCGCGGGCACTTGACCGCCTCTGGCGGCGCGGCCGCGGGCGACACGCCGCCGCACCGCGCTCCGGGGCCCTGCTGCGCGTGCGCGTGCGCCTGCGCGCGCCGGAGGTCGGCGGCCGCTGCCCCGCCGAACAGCCGACCGGCCAGGCCCGGGATCGACTGGAACTCCTGCATGATGGCGTCGGCGGCGTCGACAACTAGAACGTGCTATAGCTAGGATATGGCCTCGGCGGGCGTGAGCGTGTTTGCTGGTGTGTGTATCCCTGTGTTTGCCGGGGAGGGAGCGCGGGAGCGTGGCAAGAGCTCCACCCGCTTGGCATCGCCTCTGCATCACACACCGATTCGCGTCGCGGGTAAATATCTACGCTTCTCACTCTCGTCGCGCTCGTCCTGTCTGCCGTACAAGTTACGAAGTTGCCCTTGAGTTTATGTGTTATTGACCGAGTTGTCCCCCCTGACGCTCCTTATCGTGTAGTAGTACCTACGTGTAGGCGCGTGTGCTCGATCGGACTCCACGGCTACTAGGAGATGGATCTCTCCAGCAATTTTTTGAAGAAAGGATCTCTCCTGCATTGATCGGCGATGTCGCTGGATTCGTGCTCAGATCATTAGCATATCTTGCGTTCTGAATATTTGGCTTATTTATTTGTTCATCTTTTTATTGACACTCAAAATTGTCCGAAGAGATTTTTGGCATCATTGACATGTTAAGAAGATCATGGATATGAACAAGGTCACGTGGCATCCCAAAAGGAGCGACAAAACTCATGAAGAAGACGGCGAGCTGAGCCGTTTGCAAGACGGCTAGGCCAACCCTCCCTTTTGACCCGACTAAGCTACTCGGTGACCTAGCCGGGTCCCTAAGACGCTAAGTAGATTGTCACTTAAACCGGGCAGGCGGCGGCCTCGCCAAGCTTGCCAAGACAAAACCGGCTTAGCCGGGTTGAGAACCGGTTAAGCCAGTTCATACATGTAACCCGAACCAATCTCAAATTAGATCATGTTTTCAATAGTTTTTGTTGCTAGAAACGTTATGGGATTGCTTCCTAAATAGATAAGACCACCCCTCTATATATATCGGGAGGATCACGGCCGATTGAACCCCATCTACCAAATCAATCGACGAAACACAAAAATGCATCTCAAAATGCGAATTTCTCTACATGATTCGTTGGCATTTTAGGCGGTCCTCAAAGATCCTCCACGCGCCTCCTCCAATGGATCCTTCCCTGAGGTGGTTTTTGAGCTTTTCCGGCCGAGAATGAGCTCTACATCTCGATCATTATCGATCGCTAGATCGATCACATTGCATTTCTTGTTGTTGCAGGTTGTTTCAAACCTCTAGGGCGTCCAACCGCTGGTGTTTTGGTGGTGACACGTTTCATCGTCAACACTTTTATTATGAGAAATGATATTTAATAACTGAATATTTTCATGCCTTCTATCAACCGGATTTCTAACCATCCTATCCGATGCATCCGGCCCGCTAAAACCACACGATACGTGTATGCTCCCTCCATGCACGGCTCTCATCTCCACGCTACTCGTTCCTACACTGCCGCCTCCCTAGGCTTCCTCTGTTGTCCATTTGTCGTTGCCCTTCGGCATGAACGCAAGTATCCTCAGCCCGGGCACCGTCGTCCTCTGCTTAATCTCCCTTAGTTCTGCAGCACGAATACGAGATGTGTTATTTGTTCTTTGTTCCTCTATTTTTTTCATTTGTATAATTTGTAAATTTGTGAACAATTTGATACCATTTGTGAATAATTTGTTATATTCCTCTAGTATCTCAAATTCATAGAAAACAATATAATTTTTGTTGAAAAATTTTGCATATACTCCCTCTGTCCCAAAATGCTTGTCACTTACGCTTCCCGAGAAATAACTTTTACAAATTATATGTTAAAAATACTAATATTTACCATACATAATTAGTATCATTAGAAAGATCTTTGAGTCTAGTTTTTTAACAAATTTATTTGAAGATACAAATGCTGCACGTATTTTGTACAAATCGAGTTAAAGTTGTTGCACGAAAACCAAAAAGCGACAGAGACATTTTGGGATGGAGGGAGTATATCGAGATTTGTCATTATCTCCTAGTTACACCAATATGCCTAATAATTAATAAATTACACAGAAGAAATGATTGTAGATATAGTAGTAAGGTGGTTATATAGTTATATACTCCCTCTCCATCACTATTAAATAACATTTAAGAAAAGATTTAGGTCAACATTGGGTGACATAATAACTTTTAAGTCATTGAGTTTAGAAATATGAAAATCATATCGTAGATATGTCTTGAAAAATTGCTTTCATAAAAAATGTATATATAACTTTCTAATAAATATTTTTATAGAAAAAGCGATCAGAGTTGTGTTTTGGAAACCGTATCGCATAAATTTATAATAGTGATACGGAGGATATAAAAAGGCCATAAAAGGTGCACAAATCTTTTTTATATACTTCTATATAATGGATAAAATCCGATTGTTATTAGGGGCTAAAACAACCCAGCCCATTATCGCATATCACACGATACAGAGTGTATCCGATCTGCACAACTTGCGCGTGGAGATTTTTCGGATGATAAAGGCCACGACATGCATGCTGGCCCGAAGAGGTAAAAGGCACGCCGTGGCCGAACCTGCGCCGCTTGTTTCGGTCGACGTTTCGGGCTTCCTTTCGATATGGGCACGTAGAACCAACCCACTTGGCCTTCCGTTTCTGAACGCCGGCTGTGGGCTGTCACCATACGCTAGCAAACATTCTTAACGAATCTGATCGACCTGCCCATAGGATCGTTGTGCCAGCAAAGATGGAATACTGCGTACTACATCTGTGGCGTCGTGTTACTCCACTGGTGCCGGCACAGATTCTGCTTGCAAGAACCAAAGATGAAGTGGCGTCCGGTTACGTACAGGCGGCCCCGGCCGGGACAAGCTAAGGTGGAGTCCACACGGTGGCAACACGATCGAGCAGCGTCCATGACGAATTGAACCGAGCGCTGAACAGTCGTCGCTCGCCCGATCGAATCGCGGTCAGGGTCGCAGCAAAGACGATGACCCCGATGGGACGATTCCGCCCGCGGCCTCGTCTGCTGCCCTCCAGGGTCGGCCGGCCACATCGGCCTCTCGCGGCTCGCCATCCATCGAGCGCGCGACGCCGACGCCTGCGGGGCAAACCTGCCGCGGTCACCCGCTCAGTAAAGGCATCCACCCGCCGGTGTTGGGTAAGTTGTTGCGTCCGGCACGTCGCGCTCGCTCGCTGGGCTGGCACGCACGCGGCCGGCCGTGATGATCGATGATACTGCCAAGGTCGGATAGGGTTGAGAACGTCTTGCCTGGATTAGTAATTGTGGCGTTGCCGAATCCATCGAGCGTTCTCTCAGGAAGGAGCTAGCGAGCCTGCCCCCATCACGCTCTCGATCGATCGCGTGCGTGATGACGGACGGACAGACGGACGGGACGGCGAGGCTAGCTGTGCGCGTTCTATG
Organism: Hyparrhenia diplandra; assembly: GCA_015847255.1. NCBI lineage: Eukaryota > Viridiplantae > Streptophyta > Magnoliopsida > Poales > Poaceae > Hyparrhenia > Hyparrhenia diplandra. Next base: position 257,400 of record JADLZK010004766.1, read on the forward strand.
GCGGCACGCGGGGCTTGGCCGCATGGGCGGCTTCGTTACGACGGCCGGTTTCGCTTGCTCTGATCGGTCACCGGCCGGTGTCATGGCGTGGTAGCTTCTTCTTCGAACATCGACGGTGGTTACAGCGGGCCGGAGCGGAAATGTGACCCGGGCCGAGAAGTGGGAGCCACGTACGGCGTCGAGTACTCGGAGTACTGCACTCGTACTTCCGCTGCTCTCGCTTTGCTGTCCGTCCATGTGCACACGTACGCCCGCCCGTCGCGTCGCGCCTTCAAGGGGGGCGCGTAGGCGCGGCGGCAGCCTGCTGCCGGCGCGATCGTTTTCGCCCGCCTACACCGGCGCGGCCTACCCCGAGGTTCTGGCCGTCTCCACACCGTCCGATCGTCGCACGTACAATTGCAGTCGTCGTGGCCTTGATGGCATTCGTACCTGATCATAGTACGTACGTGTGCCGTTGTCTAGGGGCACCGGGCACGTACGTACCTGCACTTTCCTTTGGTTGTACCTGGATGGCATTCGTACCTGATCGATGATGTAGGTGTCTACGTTGTTGATCCGGCAGGTTACCGGCGAAACAAGCGTTCCAATTGAATTTCTCATCAGCACGTTTTCTATCCAGAGACGTGCGTCTGGCGGCGAGTACGTAGAAACTGTTGGAGCTCCCTGCCGTCCGGGCCCGTGGACTGCACAGACGAACCCGCGCACAGAGACGTGCAGGACTGTCCGGTCGAGACGGGGGGTCCCTTGCCGGCCACCACTGGCGGTGCTCCCTGCTCCCGTCAGGCGCCTGCCACCGCGCACGGCCACGCCCGGCGTTCGTGCCGCTCACGCTGCACCGCCGGGCCACCGGCGTACGGAGTACTACGTGCGTGCGACACGCTGCTGGGGGTTCACTGTTTGCCGCCCTCCCTCCAATGCAACTGTTGCAAAGGCCGAAGCAACTGCAGTGCAACAGTGCGCGGACACGTCTCCTCGCCGTGCACATTGGCCCGCCGTGCATGACATGGCTGATGGCTCTGCAGGACTACACCTGGCCTCGCTTGATCGTACGCACAAGTGCGTGTACCCTCTCCTGTGCGGCGGGCCCGAGCGGCATCGGCGTCACGTCGCCGGACATGGGCAGAGCCCGCCGTGGCGCCATGCCGGGGACCTACCGCGCGCGGCCGCGGACGTACGCGTGCCCCCCGGTGGCCCCATCACACATATCCAATACCCACTCGGTCCAAAAGAATGGTTATTACTTTTAGTTTGATCATTTTTTTATAAAAAAATGTAAACATCGATTAACTGCCCATCTCAAAAACTACTCTCTTAGTCCTAAAAAATAACTGCCCATCTCGAATCTAAAGTTTGACTAGACATACAAAAAAACAGTGTTAATATTTATATCTTTAGATAAATTTATTATAAAATTATATTTTATGAAAGCACCATAAATATCAGCATACTTTTTTGTAGTATATATTTATTAAATATAAAAAAGTTTGGCATGGACCATAAAAAAATGAGCTGTGCAATTATTTTGAGTACTATTCTCCGTTGTTTGATCTTGAAGCCTGGCGACCATGGCAAGCTCAAAATCCAGTAAGCCGCCGGTAACACGTAGATGCTGCCGCGGAACTCGATTACTACACGTCGCATTGACGAAGCAAAAACAGAAGCAACATTTAAGAGCAACTCCAAGAGATATGTTATCCTTGTTAGTTATGCTATATATAGTTTTTTTTTAAGAAAAAGTTCGAAACTTCGGTGGGCATATATAGCCGGTCATAACCATTTGCTATATGTTTTTTGAAATACAAAGTATGTTGTGGATTCTATTCTTTGAGAAGTTTTCTATTTTTACAAAATGCCTAAACAATGACATTTAGCTATTATGTTTGGTCAATCGGTGTTGCTCTAAGACCACCGGATCAGTTGCCACATATATTTAGACGTTTCTATAATAATTAATACGAGCAATCACCAAAGACAATGCCACCCGATAGTCCTAGAATGGTAACTGCCCATCTCAAATACTCCTCTCTTGATGTCCTAAAAAATAACTGCCCATCTCGAATTTTAAGTTTGACTAGACATACATAAAACAGTGTTAATATTTATATCTTTAGATAAATTTATTATAAAATTATATTTTATGAAAACACCATAAATATCAGCATACTTTTTTGTATATATCTATTAAATATAAAAAGTTTGGCATCGACCATAAGAAATGAGTGGTGCAATTATTTTTTGAGCACTATTCTCCGTTGTTTGATCTTGAAGCCTGGCGACCATGACAAGATCAAAATCCAGCAAGCCGGCGGTAATACCTCCTTCACAATCCAACTTGATCCTAATAAATTTTAGCTGAAAAATGAATAATATTTCAGTCCGTTTCTAATAGGGTCTGATCCTTAAATTTGCTAGCTAAAATTGGAGGTCATTTACCACCCCTACGAAGATGCAGCCGGGGAACTCGATTGCAGCCGGGTAACTCGATTACTACACGTCGTATTGACGACGCAAAAACAGAAGCAACATTAAAGACCACCGGATTAGTTGCCACATTTAGACGTTTCTAGAATAATTAATAAGAGTAATCACCAAAGACAATGGCCACCCGATAGCCCTAGAATGGTAAGTTTTATTCTAACAATATAATCTACAGGCCTAATAAAAACTACCGCAAGGCTTTTGTACGGAGAGAAGAAGAAGCAGGACGATCGAGGAGCTGCAGGACCATGGTGATCACAAGGGGCGGCAGCGGCTGTTTTTTTACGGCCCGGCATAATTTAGCTAGTAAAATATTGAATCAATTTTAAATAGTTTGATTTAAACAAATCCAAGACACACTGATCATGGTGCCGCCCTTGCCTTGTCACCATTGGACACTGCACGCGCCACTGTAGCAACTTGGCAGACAAGGATGTCGATCAGGCGCGGTGGCCGGTGGCTTTGCATACATGCGTCCGCTGATTGGTTTTATAGGTGGTTAACATGTAGCTTGGGGAGTCCGTCCGGTCCGGTCGGGCCGGGCCGGCGCGGTGGCAGGACCCGAGACGGCAGACGCCATGTGCCACTAGACAATCGATTACGTGAAGCTACGTAGCTAGGACGCGATACATAAATGAATTAATTCAGTGTTTGTATCGTTTGGTCAAATTGAACAGTTAGCTACTACCGCCAACCGGTACCTGTCCATCGATCGGTCGATTAATCGTACATGGCAGATCGATCCGTCCATTGATCGAGTACTGTTTAAGCAACGAGTCCGTCTATATCTAGCTAGATGACCTTAATGACTGTTGGATGAAACCGTGTGATTGGGGCCTATAGCTGCATGATGGATGGATGGATGATGCCAGGCTAGGCCAGTTGATCGATGAACCAGCGCAGCAGTGCCACGCCTAACAAGCTACTACGCCCTATAGAGAGTCTGAGAGTGAGAGCAAGTGAGGACCAAGTTGCGCCACACAGTTTGCCCTATTTCTTCTGAGTTCTTCTGATGCAAGCAGATCGTCTTGAATCGGTCCACAGTCTCCAACTCTCAAGTCGCCGTTAGAGTGCTAGACTGTATCATCGATCGATCCGGGCAGCCGATGGGTGCAGTCACAGTAGCACGTCATGGTGGGCTGGCTCGCTGCGACCTGACTTGTGAGAGACAGATGAGGCGCGGGACGATGCTGCGCGCTCTGCCGTATGGCGTACGTCCGCCGGCCTCTAGTAGCTTATATTGCGAGCTAGCAACCGCGATAGATAGGTAGGAGGTACTAGTGTGCTAGCTAGGGCGGGCGACGGAGCGAGACATCATGACAAGAAGGTGACAGCGGCCGCGCGCGCGAGCGGCAGGGGGCGCGGCGTGGCGCGGCGCGGCTAGGATCCCACCCAGCGCCGTCGCTTTCGGTGATCCCCGCGGACATGGATCGCTGTGGCCCTCTGGCCTGTGGGATAGCCGAAAGCGACGCCACTCGGCGGGAGCGCGCGCGCTGGCAGCGCGCGGCCGGACGCAGCCGAAAGCGACGCCTCCGATCCGATCCGTCGTCACTGGACGGGACGCGTCAGCTCGTACCACGGTCGCAGACACGTACCTACAGTACTCCCGTCCGGCCTTGTTCATGTGACCTCAGTTATCCAACGGTGATGTCTCAAGCATCCAAACAGGGCCGATCCATGTCTTCTTCTCCCTCTCCATATAGTAGAAAAAATAAGTATACTTTCTGTTCTTTTTTTTCTCTCTCAAAACATCGTACCATTGAAACTTACATTGACTCCTGTCAAGACAACTTCGGTTATGTCTTCTTAATTCGATAAAGCAACTCAGTTTGGCTCTAGCTTCTTTATTTAAAAATATGTAAGCATTTTCTAGTTGTTTATAATGATAAAATATCTGTAATACTCTTTTTTCTTGGGGTTTTCTCCCTTATTACTATTGTCACTCCACCGCCTTATCCACATCACCTCCCCCAGTGGCGGAGGACTAAACAAAATTAAGGTGTGGCGAAATCGATAACATAAATACCATATACAAAAAATTTCTCATTGGTTTATACTCATACATATTATACATCTATGATTGTCATCTACTGTATAAGAAAAAATATTTTGAATAAATAAAAAGACACATGTATAGTTATGAATCTCTAGTTCAGCATCTCTACCACTGGACCAAAATGTCCTCAAATCTGCAATTCACCAACACCAATTACTCAAAAGTATATTAAAGCACACATGCCAATTAATTTATACCAAATTTGCCGTCTAGAAGATTAAACATGCACCTCTTGTTTTGGCATTGCCCCTTTTTTTTTTCTTTCGGATTCATCGTTGAGACTAAGTAGCGGAGGCAGGAGGCTGATGTGATTGAGGTCGGCGGTGGTGCAATCGGATGGTGCGGTGATTCACGCCACGATGATGGCCTCGAGCCTCGACTCGATGATGGAGGTCCTCCATGGTTCAAAGCACTACTAGAGGTTTGATTTTGCGAGGTGTTGGATTTTATTTTCCGTGGGGACATTTGTGAAACCGTCACGGAAAATCGATGGCTCGCACCCCCGCCGGGGAAAAACCGCCACGGTTAATCGATTGCCGTGGCGGTTTTTAACAATGCCCGCCACGGAAAATCACTATTAACCGTGGCGGGCATTGTTAAAAAACCGCCACGGAAAATCAGCAAATAACCGTCACGGTAAATCGGGCCCAATTCTAGCAGCCCAAAAGCCCATACCAGCCCACTAATAGGTGGTCCATATAAAATGAGAACAACACTCCCATCCCTAACCCTAACACTCTGTCGCCCCTCTCTCTCTCATCCCCGACCCAGCCACCTCCCTCCCCTCTCTCTCACCCCCATGCTTCACCCGCGGCGGCGTGCTCCCTCCCCTCCCCATTCTTCCCGACAGCCGCCGCCTTGGGCGAGGGGCTGCGGCGGCGGCCCCGGGCGGCGCGCCTCCACCGGCGAGGGCGGCCCCGGATCGGCGTGGAGGAGGAGGGCGGCCCCGGGCGCTGAGGAGGGGCGGCGCGGAGGAGGAGGGCAGATCCGGCGGGCGGCCTCGGCGCGGTGGCCCGGCCCGGCGGAGAGGAGGCCGGATTCGCGGAGGAGGACGCCAGGCTCGACGGCGGCGCGGAGATCAGCGGAGGAGGGCGTCCAGGCTCGACGGCGGCGTGCGCGGCGGCAGTGACGCCGGCGGCGGCGCTGAGACTCGAAACCCTAACGGGCTCGGATTTGGGCCCGACGGCCCGAGATCCGGGCCCGTTAGGGTTTCAAACCGATTTTTCTTTTTTTTTTTTTTATTTATTAACCGTGGCGGACATTGTTAAATAACCGCCACGGTTAATCAATTTTTGCGTGGCGGACATTTGCCCGCCACGGTTAATCGTTCAATTAACCGTGACCCTAGCTGCGTGGCGGTTTTAATGTCCGCCACGGAAAATCAAAAAAAAAGTCCGCCACGGAAAATCATTTCAGTAGTAGTAAAGCCTGATCTGATGAAGTGATGATGGAGGACGAGCGGCGGTGCAGGCGGTGGCGGCGCAGAAAGAAACCGGCAGCGGCGGCGCAGATAGAAACTGTGTCGAGGCTGAGAGATATCTCGTCCTTGACTTGTAGGTAATTCAGCCACGTGAAGGCTTACCATGTGTATGTACAGTACTGAGTACGTCAGGTCCAACAGCCCAAGCCAGGCCCATATACATATACGTGTATACGTGCGTAAGACTGAGTACCATGCACATGACGTATGGCTGGGATTCAAGTTTTTTCGGACTCCCTTGCCACAACAGTCCTCCGCCGCTGACCTCCCCGAGGGGAGACGGAGAGTGGGTGAGCGAGAGGGGTCCCAGGTGTTTCTTTCCGGTGGACGTAGAGCTCACCACGTTGGCTTGAGGATTAAGTAGTACGCTAAGCCGAGGGAGAGATAGACAACTTAAATCCTCACATATGCACGATGGGCATTTTGCTCGTCGTGATTTGTCCAATAATCCGTTGTTGCATGACTAAATCAACATAGCCATGTGGTGGCAGATTGTTCGGTGCGACTAGACAAACCATTCAGCGGGACACAATAGAGGAAACTGCAAATCTAACTTGCTTATGTTGATGATAACCAAGGATGCAAAGCCTGGTCGTGACCATAAGGTTATATCAAGCGAGATTACGACTAAACTACAAAAATCATATCAAGTTTTGACATCTTGTTACAAAAGTCGATCCATCGATTCACAATGCACATGTGCAAGAATTCAGCAAAACAACATAATGTACATTGTTTTTTTTTTCCTTTGTGAGAAACTATTAGCAGGTGGAAACAAATATGGGCGTCACGGCATGACCCACAATAATAACATGGTAGAGTACCTAACATGGACACCGAGCTTGTATCAGCAGCTCGCTGATGACTCACTCTTATTGGAACTGTTTTCAAGACCTAGAACACTTTGATTAGTACGGGGTACTATTATCCGCATGTAATTCAAGAGTTGGCACGACGACATGGGTTCTCTCTGCTCAGCTCCTGCTCGAGACGAGGGACGCGTCGATCAGTGGGGAGAGCGACAGGCGGCGGTGCTCAAATTCTGAACGGCAACGGCGCGCCCATGCATGTGCCGCCGGAGCTAGCTGTCGTCTCTCTGCCTAACGAACTCCTATTCCGGGGCGGGTTTAATGCTTGGCTCCCGACGGCACCACGACCGGGATTGCCCATCCTCGACGTCGACGACGACGGCCGCTCCCGGTCGGGTCCCTCTCGCGCCACCCTGGTTGGATGCTCAAAGATATCTGCCCATTTAAACTCGCATTGACCTAGCTAACACACACTTCATTCACCGTACGATACTACGATATGATATTTATTTAGCCCAGCTAATTAAGCTACATGTTAACTCGATCGGTGTGTCATCTTGCAGGTGTATCACGCACGCACGTACAAGTACAATTGGCGAGGCTCCAAATTAAAGTGGGATAGCGACGAGAGAGGATAAGCGTGACCAAGGCCTTTAGGAATTCAATGGCTACTCTTGCGGCCACCACTCTCCATACCTCATGTTCGCTTCTCCACGCACTCTCCATACCTCCTCGAGCTAGCCTTTGAAAGCCACCCTTGTGGTCCTGCACAGTCCACAGCTGCAGCAGTTGAAGTGTGCGTGTTGTACATGATGCCAATTGCCAATGGGGCCGTGGTGGAGGGGATGATCGATGATGGAGCAGTGTTACAGTCTCACTAGTACGGCATCGGCATAGTGATCGATCATCAAGGGCTGAATTACGCCCGCCGGCTGCGACAGGGCAGCGATCAGATATGATAGATAGGTGACCAGACCAGCCTGCAGATTGGAAGCTGACGAGGATAAGCAGTAGAGCTAGCTAGTAGCCAGCTACCCGGGCCTGTCCCTGGACAGCAGCTTACGTTGCGTTGCGTCGCTGGTCGCTGCTGCTGCGCAATGGAAGCCACCGGGTGGGTGGGCACTGGGCACATCCCTGGGGCCAAGGGATTTGTCGGTCCCCGCTAGCTCCCCCTCTCTCCGATCCGGCGAGGGTACTGTCAAGTGTGCCCACGATGGATCGGAATGAAATGACCGGCCGGCCGGCGACTCTAGTCTAGCTAGCTAGTAATTGGCGGTAGGCGCCGCCGCCTCTCGTCGTTAGGCTAACGAGTGCTCCTAGCGATCATGAAGCTCTCGCCGGCCATGCCGTGATCCAAATCCAAAACAGTGCCCGGGCTAGTGGATAGTAGTCGTCGTCTGTGTCTCGAATTGATGCGTTGTGGCCAATCTGAAAAGCCATCATGGCTGTGACGGTACGTGCACTGGCAATCGCAAGCGCCGTTGAGTTAGGCCGATTCTACGAGCCTCTGAATCCTCCAAGAAGAGAACAAGGCCGGCCGTCGGGTTCAATTCCAATTTCCTTTTTTTTTTTTTTTTTTGAGGAAATCAATTCCAATTTCCTGTACAGCCCACATACATGCTCAGCCCGTACAAAAATGCCCAACAAGAAGAAAGAAAGCCAGGCCGTTGCACCGAAGGGCCCATTTGATAGCGTTGCGAGTGGCGAACGGGCCTGCTGCGGTAGTTTGGCGCGTCCACAATGAAATCGCGGCCACAAAAGCCCAACATTTCACGAACCATCCAATGGCCACCACTCTGGGTATGTTGGATGGGATTTTCAAATCCGGATTTTAGATCTCTACTAAAATTCCATGGATTGTGTGCCTGTGTGTTAAAATGCTATCGAGTCTTTGTGATGTTTGAAAGAGATTCTAGAACTATGAGATTTTTTTATCTGAATTCTTAAAATCTCTAAACAGGACCGCGACTTCTTCCAAAATTCTTTCGACCCCTGTCCCCTGCCAGAGTGCCAGTGCCACACGCGAGCCGGTCCTCGGCTCCCCGAAGTCGCCTGACTGCTGACGCTGGACGCCCGGTGCCTTGGTCCGACCAACTGCGTGAAGGCGTATTCCATTTGGCATCACGATATCTCTCTCATCTGCATTTTCTGAGAGCATTATCGGGGACCGGACATCACATAGCCCCTTCGTCCCAAAAATGTAATATAACTATAATAAGTTGAGAGAAGTCAAACTTAATTTATAGAAATTAATACAAATATTTATATTTTTATGTAGATTTTCTATAAGAAAAATACGTGCTATGTAAGGCCAAGCCCATTCGCAACTGTGCTTAATGGCAATTTGAGCTCGGCCCTGCCACTTCCTATCGGCGGTCACCCTGCTATTTGACGAGACCGTCCTCGCCGGTCGGCCCCCCCTTCCCCCTCCGCTCGTCCAAAATCACTGAGGAGGTATGGACAATAAGACGCACCCGCCTCATTTGTGAAAACCGGGCGGCGCAATCCACGGGAGCGGCAGCGCCGTTGGTGTTGCTCGGCAAGCTTGAGGGGCGCCGGTTGTGGCGTCGTCGACACTCCAGTCCTCGAGCTAGCGAGCAAGTTCCGGAAACACTACGGCGACGACGGATCGTCCGGCAAGCGACAACATCTGCGCGAGCTCTTCTTCTAATGCGGCCCCCGGGCGGCACATGAAGGAAGTTCTAGTCTGCAGTCGTAGCCGCTTCTTTCCTCCTCCCCCTCTCGTCGTGCAATAGTTTACATTTTAAGTACAACCCCACCGCACCGCCCGTTTAAGCCAGCGATTCTTGTCTGTGTTTTTTTATGCGCTGCGGCAATTTGTTTTGGCTAAAGAGTGCGCCGTGTAAAACTTTATTTTCTCTTAATGCAAGGGACACGCTTTTGAAAAAAAAAATGGCAATTTGTGGTGCTTGCTTGTATCCGTTCTTTTCCAATTAAATAAATTCTTAAGAAATCTGTTCTTCTCCAACTGTTCTTGTGGCAGTGTTCTCCATCTTTCAATAGGCAATTCATTTTGAATACGAGCTGGATTGTTGAAATTGAAACATAATCAATCAAGATGAACGATACATGTTATGGATGCATCCATTACAATTTGGGCTAGGCAGAGGCACCAAATTCAGATCAAATCTAAGATCGACCTTCGAAAACATAGATAGAGAACATTAAAATTTAAAAGCGTGCCCATTGACGCGTATTACATTAAGGAAAAATTTAAAAGTATCTATTTAGGGAGTATCTTTTACAAATTGCCATTTTTGTGTGAATTTGGTCAAATTTGAAAGTATCTGTTTAGGGAGTATCTTTTAAACTTTGTTTCTTTTTTTTCGATGTTTACACTTTGTTTCTTGTGCGGTCATCCAGCCTGCCACATGATGGTCCATCATTTTTTCCATTTAATTATCGTTTATTTTGTTTATACAGTTGTTTCATCGTTTAATTACCCATTTAGCCTTTAATCGACTGTTTATCTTTTGATGATGAAAAAGCACTGCTTTTGCTGAGGGAGTCAACTGTCTCTATTAAAACATGGGGTCGTCTCACGAACCCTAGCCTCCAAAACAAGCCACTTTAATCCTAAGCTATCATGCATTTGAATTGAACTTTATAGGCTGATGGAATCGCTTTAGCTTAACCTTGAACCCAACCAATCCACAAGCTGCCGTGTCATGTCTCTTTGGCAACCACTCGTCGTCATCATTTTGTTGTATGGTTCAACAATTGACTTGGTTCATCAAATACTAGTAGTACTAACATAATTCTATTGAGCATAGTAAAAAAAAAAAAGCATATTTCTAATGGTTTCGCATAATTATGTCAATAAACAAGGGTGGTTTTGGAAGAAAGAAAAACTATCTATCTCCACATTTCGCAAGCAACATCCCGCAATTCTAGTCTAGCGCTAAAACACCCCTTTTCCAGTCAGGCCGTCCCGCACCGACGTCAACGGAGACGTGGCACCGGCGGCGGTGAGACAAAACCTTCTAGATTTTTCCCCCTGCCGCAATGGATCTTTGGGAGAGGGCCCGGGCCTTCGCCGGCGAGGCGGCGAAGCGGTCGCAGGAGCTCTCCGCGGAGGCGGCCAAGCGCTCCTCGGCGCTGGTCTCGGAGACGGCGAAGAAGTCCAAGGAGATCTTCTCCGAGACCGCCTCCAAGTCGCGGGAGATCGCCGCCGAGGCCACCAAGCAGGCCGACCTCCTTGCCGGCCAGATCAAGCACCTCGCCTCCGACCTCCCCGTGCCCTCGATCCCGCCCATCCCCGCGATCCGGCCTATCGCCGCCGCTGCCGCCTCGTCGGAGCCCGACGCGGCCGAGCTTGAGCGCTACGGCATCACCGACGACCTCCGCGAGTTCGTCAAGGGCATGACCATAAGCACCTTCCGCGACTTCCCACTGCAAGGTGCGGGTGTTTTCGTGGTTGGGTTTAGGGAATTCCAGGCTTGCAATCCTCCTCTCACTGGACTTTTGGTTCTGTAGATGAGCCGGAGATGTCTGATGTGCCAACGGTGTCGAATGTGCGCCAGGATCTGAACGAGTGGCAGGCCAGGCACGCCACACTTGTCCTCTCGACAGTCAAGGTTTTCTCATCAACAATTATCTCCTTTAACTGAACATTGTTTGTTGCATTTGTTTGTGTCATTGTGGATTAGTCTGTGCTCCAGTTGATAGATTGGTGAATGGTGATGCATCCAAGCATGAGAGAGCATACAGTACAGATTTGCTCATTTGCAAGTACGATTAAGTATGCACACATTTACTATTGAGATGGCAAAGGTGCAGAAGGTTGAGCTTATAGCATTTGGACGTGCAGAGTGAAGGAACTGTGGACATGTCATTTGTGATAATAAAACAAATTGATCCATTCAGCACCATGATAAACAATGTTGATTTTGACTCATGGGAGTCATACATGGCATTTATGTTTTCATTTTTATTTCTTTAGATTAAACAATTAAGACAAAGGATTTGTATACATTAGCAAACAGAAAATGGTAATAAGATAATATGTAAAACATTGGATATTTAGATATGTTATACTTTTTGCGTGTTTGTGTTAAAACTGATCAAGGGAAGATATGTTACCAAGAAACTCTAGGCATTCCAATTGTGGTTGCGTGTATAATCTGAGTTGCAAGTTGGGTAGAGTCTGGGTCAAGTAGCGTTAGAAGTATGCTGTTTTAAATCATGGCAGTTACCATTTCGATACTGAATTGAGCTGGCTCTTAGTTCAAATCTAATAAGATCCTAAGATCTCTATTTTCTGACCACCTAGTGTTATATTTCTATTAAATGGTGCTGTCTTTTTGTGCAGGAAATATCAAAGTTCAGATATGAGCTATGCCCAAGATACATGAAAGAGCGCAAATTTTGGCGGGTATATTTTTGCTAGTAAACACCTATATAGCCCCCGTAAGTTTTTTCTCACCCCTTGTCTGCTCATGCTGTACACTCTTGACACGTTTTTTCTTGTTTTTGGTCAATCCTGTGTGTGATGGACAATCTTCAGGAGAATGGAGAATACCTGTCCCACAGGAATCCTGTTCCTTTTCTTGTAATACTTGCACATTGAAACTGGATTAATCTTTTACTAGCATGTTGATGGCTTTGTCATTTATTCTTCATGTCATACCTGTTAAAGGAATTTATAGAATTTTATTTGAATTGGTGTAGTTATTACTTTTATCTGTGGCATTGTAGTATGCCGATTTTATCCATTAACTGCAATTATTGTTGACGGTGCAATGTACGATGTCCTATCTAGTTGTGCCTCCATGACAGTTGGAATGGATCTTACCTTGAATATATAGATATTATCACATTTGATTTGTTCAAATTTCACATAAATAGTTGATTTCGAACCACTGCTTATTATATTGTGATGCTAGTTTCTGGCATAATTTTTTTGCGCATTTCACATGTTTGCTGACTTCAATATAATCCGAATAGGTTTGAGAAGAAATACTTCGAGGAGCTGAAAGTGAAAGAAGAGGAAGAGAAAAAGGATTCCCAGAAGGAAGCATCCCAGACATCTACAACTGCAGAACCGAAGCGACACAAAAGCGCCAAGCAAGACCTCTTCAACAAATCCAGAACATGATCTCGATGTATTTCTGCTGGGGGATCTGGGTAGCGATGATGAGGGCCCTGGTATGCTATTCGCACCCCTGGACCTCAACCAGCCTAAGTTTCTATCTCTTCTCGACTTCTCTAGTTCTTGTATATGACTTTTTTTTTTTTTTTTTCTGCGATTGATTGCTTTCAGTTGATGGTGATGATGGGCTAGATGATGACTTTGATAAGATTGATGCAGCCTCGGTAAGTACACATGTTCTGTTAAGAAAGGAATTACTATTATCCACTACCTATTACCACGATTGAGCTGTATACTATCTAGAGCTACAGTGATTACCATTGAAATCAAACTAGCAGCGCAACTGATTTAATGTGGAGTTGGAGTGTGATGTGTTGTTATAGCTATCAAAATGTTGCATACTTATGAATCTGTAGTTCTGTACAGGTTCTTTTCTATGGTATGCTTGATTAAAAAGCTTGACATGTTTAGGAGAAGTGAGACAACTGGTTTTCTCTGCTGTTATTTGTTTTGTGCTGACTGCCTCTCGCTTCTGCAGGGTTTGGAAAGTGATGACGATGACAAAAAACCAGCAACAGGGAAGGCAGAAGATTCGAAGTAGTTGTCTATGGTTTTCACGATTCGAGAGATGATGACAATCATAGCGAACTTTAGAGTTCCAAGATGATATTGTACATTAGTTGATCGCATGCCATCCATTCATTTGTTATCTCCCAATCAAGGAATGTCACTCACTTGGTTATTACAATTTCGATTTTTTTATTACTAAATTCAGACATCTATTATCGATGGTGTGTCTCTTTTCTTATTATAAAAGTGTTCTGCATACTTCATAGTCATAGTTATTATAAAAGTGTCCTGCATTCGTATAGTTGTCATGTCCAAACGTCTTTTATAATTTGGAGAGATTTGATGGTAGATTTCAGTGACATAACATGAGCATTTTTTTATCATTTTTTTAGTTTGTAATGAAGGGCCGGCCGAAGCGAGCCAACCCTATCAGTTTCCACAAATTATGCCGGCCATATGTCTTGATAGCCATACAGCACCCATCAAACGAAGATGGATGTGGCATACATAGCCAACCGGCCCTTTATAATTTGCGACGTAGCAGACCCACTTCTATTTCAAAGCAACCCGCTATAGCTCTCGTCGCTGCCTCCCCGATGTGGGATTAATCCAAGCTGCTTTCCAGATCTGGCGCTCGACTACTGGCTACGCGAGCTCTTGACCTTCTGGATGGGCCTCATACCCGGTGCACGTAAAGGGGAGGTCCGGCCCAAGACAGTCTGAAGACCCCGCTTCGTTGTTGCGAATAGGAAAAAGTCACATTCTCTCCCCCCAACTATCGCGAAGTTCACTTTTCGCGCCAACTCTAAAACCGGACAAACCGCCTCCCTCAACTTTTCAAACCATGCATTTTTCCTCCCTCGAGCGGTTTTGAGGGCGGTTTTGCTACAGTAACCGCGGGTTTGGTACAGTAACCATGGTTTGCTACAGTACCAGCACCTTTGCCTTTTCTTTTTTAAAAAATTTTGGTTGAATCTTTGAAAAAACATAGTAAATCATAGAAAAATCATAAAATAAAAAATCCGATTTTGTTGGACTCCACATGAGTAGATGTATACAGTGAATATATAATATGATATGCTTTAGTACAAAGTTTTTTTGCTATGAAAGTTTTGTCTTTTTTCTTTTTTCATTTATTTGGCTGAATCTTTGAAAAATTATAGAAAATCATAAAAAAATCATAAAATAAAAATCCAATTTTGTTAGACTCCACATGAGTAGATCTACACAGTGAATATTTAATATGATATGCTTTAGTACAAAGTTCTACACGGTGAATATATAATTAATTAAAAAATAATTCGTAGTCTGCAGCTTCTATAATTATTTTGTTGAACTAAAGTATACCATATTATATATTCACTGTGTAGATCTACTCATGTGGAGTCCAACAAAATCGGATTTTTTATTTTATGATTTTTCTATGATTTACTATGTTTTTTCAAAGATTCAACCAAAAATTTTTTAAAAAGAAAAGGCAAAGGTGCTGGTACTGTAGCAAACCATGGTTACTGTACCAAACCCGCGGTTACTGTAGCAAACCCGCCGTCAAAACCGCTCGAGGGAGGAAAAATGCATGGTTTGAAAAGTTGAGGGAGGCGATTTGTCCGGTTTTGGAGTTGAGGGAGGAAAAGTGAACTCGTGATAGTTGGGGGAGGGAATGTGGACTTTTCCCTTGCGAATAAGACGAACGGCCGGAGGATGGAAACTCCGTTGTTTGTTTACGGTTTTGGTATTAGCACAAGTGATTTGTTAGCAAATCGTTGATGTTTCGATAAATCTTCCTTTATTTTTGGGTAAGAGGTGGGGCGCTCGGACGTCCGATCCCATCGGACGCCAGCGTCACGGCCCGACCCCCACCTCAACCTTCGCCCTCGCTCGGCGCGCCCCCGCCGCCGCTCCGTCGACCATCCCGGCGGCGGTAGGGTCTCGCCGGAGCTCCGCGAGCTAGGGCCGCGACCCCGGGATGGAAACTCCGTTGTTTGTTTTCGGTTTTGGTATTAGCACAAGTGATTTGTTAGCAAGCGGTGATGTTGATCGATAAATCTTCCTTTATTTTAGGTAAGGGGCGCTCGGACGTCCGATCCCATCGGACGCCCGCGTCACGGCCCGACCCACCTCAACCTTCGCCCTCGCTCGGCGCACGCCCCCCCGCCGCTCGTCGACCATCCGCCGGCGGCGGTAGGGTCTCGCCCGGAACTCCGGCGAGCCTAGGGCCGCGGCGGCCTCCCAGTCGCCCGGAGCTCCGGTGAGACCCTCACGCCGCCGGCGACCACCTTCTTCCCTCCCCGCCCCCGCCCCCGCCCCCGCCCCGATGTGGACATGGCGACTCGGGGCGAGCTCCACACGACTCCGGCGAGCTCCACACAACTCCGGCCATGGCGCCCCGCCCGACCTGGCCCGACCGCCCCTGCTCCGCCAACCGCACCTAAGTCGCCCGTCCACCATTCCCACCGCACGTCTCGCTCGCCTCCCCGGGGCCGGACATCTATACCCCCGGGGAAGGTTCGCCGGAGTTGGGGAAGAAATGGAGGAAGTTCGCCGGAGCTCTAGGTCGTCGGCGTTGGGGGAGAAGGAGAGAGGAGGAGAAGGTGGGGGAGAGGGGAGGAGGCCACCGCCCTCGGATCCCGCGGCGAGCACCTTCTTCCCCCTCCGGCGGCGTCGGCGGCGCGGTTGACGAGCGAGGCCGTGGATGACGAGGTCGAGAGAGTGGGTCTTTGCGGTCGTGTGGAAGAGATAAGGTCGGGGGGGAAGAGTTGGGCCGGGCCGGTGGAGCGTCCTACTCGGTAGGGACGTCTTTGCATACAGCATTACCGTTTATTTTTAGATGAAAGGGCTATATCATCGAGATTTTTTTCTCTCTCTCCCCCATGCGAGCCGTGACGTACTCAGACTCAAACCTTCTTTTTTCGTTCATAGAGCTATATATAAATATATATATATCTACGGAAAGCCTCAGCCTTCTCTAAGAGCAAGTACTATAACGAGCGACTAGCCGGCTCATATCTACGTGGAGGAGAGAGAAATGAAGAGAGAAGAAAATAGGTGTCTCACGACACGCCCATTGCGGCCGGCGACTACGCCATGCATTTGTTGCAATTGGCTCCGCATGCGGCTATGCCTTAAATAGTAGTGGGCTCCACCACCATCGCTTGTGCGTTGTCGCCGGCAGTCGGCGAGTAGCCTACAAAACTATTAAACCTGCTCTAACGAAATACACCCCAAGGCTGCCCGGCGCATTACCGCCGCCATTTCGAAAGTGCGAGCCCATTCGCACACCCACACAAAGTAGTCCGCCGGCCGCATGGGCAAGCGGGAAGCCATCGGAGCCCGAATTCGATCCCTTCCTTCCCGGCCCTTGAGCTTGAAGCGATCGGGAACAACGCGAAAGCAGCTGTTGATGCTCACTAACTTATATTTTTATGCATCAACAATTCATGGAAAAAGACTAAAATATAATTAGATAACCTTATTAGGGGTTTCTACTAATGATTTCCATGAGTTTTTGTAAAGTTGTGATTTGCGGGGACTTAACGAAAAAAATAGCGAAATGACGTGTCATACGACCGACGTAACGTAACGCAATCCAACTCGAAACAAGTCTAGAAGGCTCCGGATTACTCCCGACGTGAACGCGAAACTTGACACCGAAGAAAACATCATCTAGAAGACTCCGAAGTCACGACGCATCGCGGGGGCCCGAAAGTGGGACCCACTGCGGGCCGATCGCCCAATAATGGGGCCGATCGGCCTCCCTTTGGCGGCCACGCAAGCCCCGTCTCCGGAACCTTCCTCCACCGCCTCTAAGACGCAATCTAAACCGGTTGTTTGATGTCGGTTTGATCCGAGGGCGTCGTTAAGCACGAAGATTAGTACCACATTGCCTGCTTTGAAAATTTGAAGAGACATAAGAAGACCCATATATATAGACCCCTAGGCTCCCCTGTCTCAAACAATCTGATCCGAAGCCTCAAGTCATCATCAAGAAGGAGATCAAGAAGAAGCCAAGACGGGAGTAGAAGAGGAGACACCAAGAGATAGGATAGCTAATTCATAGCTCTAATCTAGAGCCTAGTTTAGATAGAAAGTCGAGTTTAGAGAAGAGAGAGCATCCGCTCCGGTTACGGATACGTAAGTTACACTATGGATCAATATTATTATTGTTCTCATACACCTTTGTGCTATTTCATTACTATGTATGCAATTAGTCTACTTATACTTTCTTCTAGTCATAGCATATTTGATATGATCATTATTCATGATAATTCAAAGCACTTATTCGTAGAGCTCCTAGTATATTACACGTGTGTGCTAGGTAGTAGAGAGTATGTAAGCATGGTGCTTAGATATAATTTACTTGCGGATTCACCTTATATGCCGGGTCGTGTGGAAGATCGTAGTGGTGACAGCACTATTGAGTCCTTTGCAATCCATCCCCCGTGTATAAGACTAGTCGATAATGGTTCTTGGGATTATCTTGTTTCGTTCCTAATTTTCTTAAGTAATCTTCGGGATGCACATTCTTATTTATGGTTTTGATATATATATGATCTTATGCTATGCCTGTCTAAACATTTTGTAGATTCTTTGTATGCTACCTAAGAACTGTCCCTTTGTCATAAATCCAATCCTAATCTTACTAGGAATTAATCTTATGCTATGCTCACCACGTGCACCTCTACCTGTCTCATATACCTTATTATTATTATTATTATCATTATTATTGGCTCACCTTGTTTAAGTATATGCTAAATACTACAAAATCTCATTAGTCTTCTATCACTATCTTTAATCAAATGAATTGTTTGTCATGTCTTCCTCGTGGATTCGATATTTAAAACCCTCCCGGGTGAAATGCTCACTTTGGACATCCGTGCGCTTTACGGATCTATAATTATTTCTCTGTAAGCATAACAAATACCAACAAGCATTTCTGGCCGTTGCCGGGGGAAGATTTTGATAGCTATTCTTTTGATTATTGATAGATGAATACTAAGTGTGGATTTTGCTACTTAGCATCCCCGCTTAAACAGATTTACCGTTTATTGTCTTTTTCTATCTTATTCGGGGTATTAACAGGTTTGATTGTGATTCACTACACATTGATCATCCTGAATCAAGTCAACCCAAGAAGCTACACCAAATCCACGAAGCCATGCACGAAAAGACGTTGCGAGAGTTTCTCGCTCCAAACATCAAGAACATTCGCGACCGGACCTACACTTCCAATCAATCATGAGTTTGAGCTCAAGGCAAGCCTCATCAACATGGTGCAAGCTAACCCGTTTGAAGGAAAGACACATGAAGATGCAAGCACTCATCTCCGGACTTTCATGGAGATAGGCGCCACCATCAACATCAAGGACATTCCCAAGGACACGATCCTCGCTCCGCTTATTCCCTTTCTCATTATTGGGAAGAGCGAGGTAATGGTTCTACTCCAATGAACAAAAGATAAACACATGGGAGAAATGTTCTACCTCATTCCTAGCAAAGTTTTTCCCCACGCAGGCAAAACCAATGCCTTACGTGGAAAAATTGCCAACTTTCGGCAGCCAGAAGGGAGAATCTATTCGGAGGCATGGGAACGTTTGCAAGAATACATATCGATTGCCCTCACCATGGAATAGAGGAATGGATGCTCTTACAAGGATTCTACCATGGACTAAATCGAAAACCAAGAGAGCATCTAGACGCCACCTTTGGAGGATCATTCTTATCACTCACACAGGGAAAAGCCGACATACTTATGTGCAAAATATCAGAAAATCAAAAATTTGGACCCCGAAGAACACCCAATCTTGTCATCAAAGTGAAGAAGTACAAGAAGGCGAAGGCGGTATCAAGCGGGATGGGCGTGCTACTAAATTGGCTTGAGGAGCGAGCCAACTACAAGAAGGATCGACAAAGCGTTACAAGACTCCATGAACGCTTCAAAGTTCAAGCTTGGTGGTCCACAAGTCAGCACCAACCCAAAGAGAAGACCAAGAACCACCTAACCGACTTACGCGGGTAAGTATTCGGGTAATAACTTTAATTCGGGTAATAAATTCAAGCAACCTTCTTTACGAGAATTAATTGAAGAGCAAGTTAAAATTAATGACGGTTTCTCTAAAAGGTTAGTTGCTAATGATAAAATTCTAGAAGATATAAATGCTAAAATGGATAACTTTTTCGCTATGATAAAAGAACAAGTTGCTTTTAATATCAAACTAGAATCAAAATTATCAAAATTGTCTGGGCGCTATGTCTATTGCCACTAATCATGAGCGGTACATAACATCCGAACGAGAGGTGGTAAGCAAACCACCGATCCACCATACCCGACGGGCGCAGTAAGACCTTCGGCTAGGAAACCTACGGCACCTGCAGCCCCTGCACCACCCGTAGTACCGGCCAACATTCCAGAAGATAAGGATGACGACGTAGAAGAAGTTGTGCGCCAAGAACCCACGAGGACAAGACTTTCACGACACCAACTTCCTACCATATCCAAGAAGAATTAGAAGACCTCAAATTGATGATCAATTCGGCAAATTCGTAGAGGTAATCCAAAAAAGCTTTATGTCAATATACCTCTACTTGGATGCCATGTGTCCCAACATACGCCAAGTACATAAGAGATATCCCTGAACAAAAAGAGACCACTACCAACCACGAGAGATCATCTAGTTAACAGAGAGAAGAGTGTAGTGCGGCAATCCTAAACACATTACCCATCAAGAAAAAGGATCCGAGGATGCCCCACTATAGAGTGCTCAATCGGAGATCAATATTTCAACAATGCACTCGTGATCTTGGAGCAAGTGTCGGTGTGATGCCCAAGGTTGTCTTCGACAAACTCAAGCACCCTACCTTGGTTCCAACATCAATGTGTCTACAACCAGCGAGATCAATCGGTTCGTTACCGTCGGGAATCGCCGAGAATGTTCCGGTGAGGATCCGGGAGTTTCTTTGTGCCGGTTGACTTCGTTATGCTTGGACATGCACCCGAACTCCGGGGTCTCACTAATTCTCTGGACGACCATTCTAAGCACCGCCAACGCTCACATCAACGTCGGTATTTGGAGAAATCACATTTGAGATCAACGGAAAGGAAGAGAAGTTCGCCTTCAAACCCGACACGAGAACTCGCCACCAATGCGAACATGATCGATCAAGAGAAGACGATGCCGGGACGAGCCATCCTCTCCAATGGAGGATGCACCGGAGGACTAGAAGATTGGAAGGTCCCCGTTCGAGGACCTTAACTACGGACCCTCGCCGTCGGGTAATTCGGGTAAAAAAAAAAAAAAAAATCCAAAAAATATTTTATTTCTCGCATTTATTTTTACGCAATTTAAATTCTGCACTTTTACATTCACCGTAAAAAGAAAATTTACGCCCCATGATTAATAATTTTTTGCGGAGTAAAAACCCGTATAATTACTTTTTACGTGGTGGCATAAAAATAATTTTTACCTCTTCTTTCGCTTTATTTATTCATTTTTATTCGTAAAATACAAAAATAATCCATCCTTACAAGTGGGACCCACATGTCATAGGGACAAAACATCAAATCACCACTTTCTTTATTCCCTTTTCTCCTCCTCCATCCATTTTCCACCGCCAAACATTTCACTTGACCTAACAAATACTATTCTAGCGTGAAATTTCAAGCAAAGTTTGGATGGTGGAGAGGGAACCTGTGTGGGCCCCACTTGGGGGCCGACCGCCCCACTATCAGCCGATCGGCCTCCCCCTCCTTGCACTATAAAAGGGCAGCCGGCCCATTGCCATTCTCATCACAAGCAACGCAGTTTTTCGGGTTTCGAGGAGAAGTAGAGCGCCTCGGCGAGAAATAGAGGAGGAAAGAATAGAAAACTAGGAAGAAAGGAAAAAAAAACCTCTAGCCAATTTTCTTTCGGTGAATACCAACCATGCTTGGAAGGTTTCTCGGATCCCGCTCCCGGGCTAGTTCCCGCAAGCGATGATGAGCACGACACCCGAGCGACACCATCGCCAACCGCTTCTCCATCACCAATGGCCTCACCCGGCCAAGGTAAAAAACTCTAACCTTGGGACGTACACCTTCATTTACGAGTAGGAGAGGAGAGAAGTCGGTATGAAAAATTGAAAAATAGAGATTTTGTATTAACTCCTATGCTAGATAACGAATTCATGGACCATATAGGGATTTTAACGGAGTTTACTTTTTATTTTTCAGTTATTAGGCTGGTCATCTTTTTACGACACTTTCGAAAGGGGGTGCCGACTTCTTACTCTAGAGTTTCGTGCACTTTAAATTACACCGAGGATGGGAACGGGGTAACCTTTCGGTTATTCCGTCAACCATACACCATGACACTGAAACAATCGAAAGAACGCATTGGCTTC
Source organism: Hyparrhenia diplandra (assembly GCA_015847255.1). Taxonomy (NCBI): domain Eukaryota; kingdom Viridiplantae; phylum Streptophyta; class Magnoliopsida; order Poales; family Poaceae; genus Hyparrhenia; species Hyparrhenia diplandra. The sequence continues at coordinate 279,281 of JADLZK010004766.1, forward strand.
GCATCATCAAGTCGCCCAATAAACGTAACCTCCACCTTGAGTGACTTTAATAGGGAGATTTTTCGGCAAGAAATCTCCGGAAAGGGCATGTTTCACCGGCCACGCACTAATGACATCCACCTCCCAACTTTGAGATTTCTCGCATAAATGGATGGCCCTTACCCTCTTCCCACGAAAAAGACAACATCACCGTAAGAACATCGAGCCGGCACTCTTATATGCTTTTGTTACAAGAACACCTGTCTCGCCCTGATTAAACCGTTAGTGGAACACGGCTATCGCTTCCCAACTTAGTTGGGGACATAAGCCGCACTTCTCTAATCACACGAATAGCCGGTGATCTCGGCCGCTAGGTGATGACACCACCATCACTTACATAACCACTCCACGGAGATCATAGGGTACGATTACTTCCGACAAGGCATTTGGGTAAGAAAGGATCAAGAGCAATACTACTACCTTCATAATAATGACGCAATCCCGCTTCCTAACCCGGGATTGGGCATATATCTTTGTGCACTCTTTCTTGATACGCAGCGAGCACGGCCGGTCCATCGTCGGCCGTCGGCGTCAACGAGCTTCAACATCCCATTACAGGAGGGGCGACCAAACCCCGGAGGGTGCGGCGTACCAGGCGTCACGAGGGCTTCGTGCCACAAAGTATCCACGCCCGCGCCTACCAGGGGAGGACCGCTACCCACACACGAAACGCCCGAAGGTAGTAATGCAAAGCATTTATGCCGGCCCGCCATTCTTTTGCGGGATTAAGTATCGCGACCGCCAGCAATATTCCGCCAAGGTATGCATAACAACATGCGCACCGTGATCAACACTCGAGAACACCCACTCCGACCTCCTTTACAATCAACAAGAGTGGATGCAACAAAGGGGAGTACGGCTGGGCGACATCCAAGACACGGTGGAGACTAATCTTGAGCAAGCTGGAAAGACTCTTCGACTATCCGAGGCATGGGTAAGTGCAATAAGCGGTTTGGGGGAGTGGTCCCCATTAAAAACCACAGGTGAGGGGAAACCCCTGTTCAACACCAACCAACCAACCGTCGGACCCTTGGGAAGGAGTACCCCCGAGGTAATTACCGTCGGACCCTTGGGGAAGGAGTGCCCCCCGAGGTAAGTATCTATCTATCTATCTATTATTTATTAATTATTTTTGGCTATATTTATATTTAGGTTTGTTTAGCTAGCTAGTATAAATAAAGTTTAGTTTTTGATATATATATATATATATAGGTGTGCCGAATAAAAAAAAATGAAAAAAAAGAGTGATGAATTATGCTACAAGAACATGATAGATGTTGCTCCTCTGTGATAATTGCCTAGTTTACCATCTTTACTTCTCCCAGAACATGGATATAATTGTTTAGATTCTAAAACATGCTTTGAGCTTGAGTTCTGTGGGAGTATGATCTTAGATTTCAAGTCTAGGCAATTGACTCGATATGATATGATAAAAGTTGAGCTACTATCTATCTTGTTCATACGTGACACTTAAATTACGGAGTATTAATCTTTGAAAATTCTAAAAATGATGAGTCTCCTGTATGACATAAGCCCTGATAAAATAAAATAAAATGCCTTGTTGAAAATATGCTAAAGTTGCTTCTGTTATATATCTCTTCAAGAGACTTGGGCATGACAAGTAAAAAAAAAAAAGAAAAAAATATATATATATATATGAGAGAAAAGTGAGAGAGAAAGAGGGAGAGAAATGAACAAGTGTTCTACTAGACGAGAAGGGCCTACCTCCCTAATAAAAGAGATGAAAAATGGACAAGTGTTCAGGGCGAGTAGAGCCCACATCTCTCTAAAAAAAAAAAAAAAAAAAAAGAAGAGAGAAGAATGTGACAAAAAGTCAATACGAGCGAAAAGAGCTCACCTCTCCAAACAAGTTGTCTTGTAACCCAAGGTTCTCTTAAATTTATTGCCATAAAGAGAGATATATTCAGAAACAAAAGAGGCAAAGAAAAAGGCTAAGAAATTAAAAGTTTACTCTTATTGTTGTCATACGGGAACACTCGTGCTTTCACCTTGAAAAATCTTTTGTAAAACTCGAGTTATAGTGAAACCACGAACTCGAGACATGGTGTTTGACTTAATTGTTCTATCTTTCAATAGTCCAAGACTCATGTATGATGAAAACCCCATGCTCTCAAGTAGATATAAGCAAGTTTATGATTACGAATTTTTCATCCTACCTTGGTTGAGAATTGATTTGGTAACACACACGAGTCTTGCTAGGGACTAGCAAAGAGGTTTTTGGGGAGTTTGTTGATGCTCACTAACTCATATTTTTATGCATCAACAATTCATGGAAAATGACTAAAATATAATTAGATAACCTTATTAGGGGTTTCTACTAATGATTTCCATGAGTTTTGGTAAAGTTGTGATTTGCGAGGACTGAAAGAAAAATAGCGAAATGACGTGTCATACGACCGACGTAACGTAACGCAATCCAACTCCGAAACAAGTCTAGAAGGCTCCGGATTACTCCCCGACGTGAACGAAACTTGACATCGAAGAAAACATCATCTAGAAGACTCCGAAGCCACGACGCATCGCGGGGCCCGAGTGGGACCCACTCTGGGCCGATCGCCCAATAATGGGGCCGATCGGCCTCCCTTGGCGCCACGCAAGCCCCGTCTCAGGAACCTTCCTCCACCGCCTCTAAGACGCAATCTAAAACCGGTTGTTTGATGTCGGTTTGATCCGAGGGCGTCGTTAAGCACGAAGATTAGTACCACATTGCTCCGAAGTCGAAGAGACATAAGAAGACCCATATATATAGACCCCTAGGCTCCCCTGTCTCAAACAATCTGACCGAAGCCTCAAGTCATCATCAAGAAGGAGATCAAGAAGAAGCCAAGACAGGAGTAGAAGAGGAGACACCAAGAGATAGGATAGCTAATTCATAGCTCTAATCTAGAGCCTAGTTTAGATAGAAAGTCGAGTTTAGAGAAGAGAGAGCATCCGCTCCGGTTCGGATCCGTAAGTTACACTATGGATCAATATTATTATTGTTCTCATACACCTTTGTGCTATTTCATTACTATGTATGCAATTAGTCTACTTATACTTTCTTCTAGTCATAGCATATTTGATATGATCATTATTCATGATAATTCAAAGCACTTATTCGTAGAGCTCCTAGTATATTACACGTGTGTGCTAGGTAGTAGAGAGTATGTAAGCATGGTGCTTAGATATAATTTACTTTTTGGCGGATTCACCTTATATGCCGGGTCGTGTGGAAGATCGTAGTGGTGACAAAGACTATTGAGTCCTTTGCAATCCATCCCCCGTGTATAAGACTAGTCGATAATGGTTCTTGGGATTATCTTGTTTCGTTCCTGATTTTCTTAAGTAATCTTCGGGATGCACATTCTTATTTATGGTTTTGATATATATATGATCTTATGCTATGCCTGTCTAAACATTTTGTAGATTCTTTGTATGCTACCTAAGAACTGTCCCTTTGTCATAAATCCAATCCTAATCTTACTAGGAATTAATCTTATGCTATGCTCACCACGTGCACCTCTACCTGTCTCATATACCTTATTATTATTATTATTATCATTATTATTGGCTCACCTTGTTTAAGTATATGCTAAATACTACAAAATCTCATTAGTCTTCTATCACTATCTTTAATCAAATGAATTGTTTGTCATGTCTTCCTCGTGGATTCGATATTTAAAACCCTCCCGGGTGAAATGCTCTTTGGACATCCGTGCGCTTGCGGATCTATAATTATTTCTCTGTAAGCATAACAAATACCAACAGCAGCCAGCCGAGCCCAGATCAGCTCCTCCTCCCTGCGCTTCAAGTGACCAACAACACTTTCGACGTCGGGACTGGGCGAACCTTGAGGATGGGCGGTGGGTCTCATCGCCGAAGCTTGTCCTCGCCGCCCGGCGTGGCCGACTACATCCGCTTCCGAGCCGTGTGCCGTCCGTGGAGGCGGTGCTACGCTGACCCGCGGGACGTGGGGCGTCCTGGACCGCCCGGTTCCACCCTCGGGGATGGATCATGCTCCGGATCAAGCGTGCCAACCCACAAAGCCGCCACCGGTTCCTCAATGTCTGCACCGGCCAGTGCATCTAGGTGGTCCTTCCGGAGCTCGTCGACCACCGCCTCAGTCGACCTCCGAGGGCCTCCTCTCCTGCTCTACAGGGCTACCAACGTCATCCGCTTGCTGAACCCGCTTACACGGCAGGTCGCCGAGCTCCCGCAGATTGGCACAAGACTGACTTCTGAATTTAGATGGGGTACACCCGATAACGCGGGCCTTGCTGACGACCACATGGTCGTGCTCTATTTCTGCAGGATGGAGACACTGGCCTTTGCCGAGCCGCGCGATGAGCACTGGGTGGTGGTCAAATTCAAAAAACTGCTCATGCCCACGATGTCATTTCAAGGCCGCTTCTACGGTGTCACCACGGATTCTGTCATGGTGGTGGATACTAGAGAAAGCCTACCTCCACGGCTGGTGGTTGACGCCAAGCTGGCCAAGTGATTTGGCAGGATGGTGGACACGGTGCACCTAGTGGACATTGGTGGGGAGCTCATGCTGGTGCACCGTAAGATACATAAAATCCGTGATGCAGAGGACCGTTTCAAGAGGAAATATAAGGTGCACAGGGTAGATTTGGATGCAGGGAAGACGACCCCTGTCCATGGCCTCAGTGGGCATGCTGCTTTCAATGGCCGTTACCGTACCCTTTCAGCAGACACAATCTACCCAGGCCTTGACTTGGATGAGAGAACAGGCGACGAGTAAATAGGAGCTATCATCTCAGAGATGGAAGCATTGAATCCTCCAACTACGATAGGCTAAGCGGTTTGACACATCCCTTGAATGCTGCTAAGTTTCTAGCTGATTGTGTAAGGCTAGTTTGTCAAGTATAATAGATCTGGCTAATCCTGTTCACTTGGTTGCTTTGGAACTGGGAGCATGTTTTGTGCCTATATGGCGAGGAAGAGTGTGGTAGGCTGGTAGCCAAACATGGCGTTGGTAGTGGCAGACAACAGTTTTCTATTTTCTAATGTGGTGTTTGGTTCAGCAAAATGTAACACAATTGAATTACGAATGCTAATAAATCATGTTACATATTTTTGTTTTCACCCGTCTGTAATTGATCCAATCAAATCCTACTGCTATACAAGCCTATTACCGCCCCTTCTCCAGTATAAACTGCAAGCCGTGCTGCCTCTTCAGGAAAAAAAAAGAGCACAAAACTCTCCCAAGTATGAACTGCTAGTAGTACCAGAACAGGACAACAAAGGTTCATCGGCGCACAGCACCACTGGCATGGCCTTTTCATCATGCACAGAAACAGCAACCGCTTCGATTAATTTGTTGGGATCGGACCAGCCTGCAGATCGATTTGGGTTCTGAAGTAGATGAATGGCAACCGCTATACGAAGGTGTGATCTGGGACAAGTTGGACCAGGCAATATCAAGTTTGGAGAGAAGGGCAGTACAACCTCCGGCGATAGAATGGACATCATCAGGATCACCAACACAGGATTTGCTGCCTTCTCTGGACTTGAGCGCTGTGATTCATGTGACCTCTGAGCTGACTTTGCTAGAGGATGTAAACTTGGTTCCTGAGAACTTAAGTGTTTGAGCGGGCGCGCTAATACGCCAGTACTGTAAATGCTAAAACATTGCTTTATGCAAATAAAGCCGGGGAAACCTCTTTGTCTAAAAAAAGTAGACGAATGGCCCCGTAAAGCTCTCCTGTGTCACTGCCTCATCAGCAAACCCTGCTTCTCCGCTGTGCATGCAGTCAGGATCGCCAAGTTCGCCGTGGGGGTCAATATGCTCGATCCAATTCATGAAACACGGAGCGTAGTGTCTCCTGAAATCTTTCGCCTCTCGCCGTGGGGGTGAACATGCTCGATCCAATTCGTGTGATGATCAGTTTTTCAAGCCTGGGGTTTAATAGCATGCGACGTTTTATTCCAAGGACCCCCCCAAAAAACAACAAAAAAATGCACACTCACATGTCATTTTTTCAATCCTGGGGTTTGATGCGCCTCTGGATATTTTTGTTACAAACATGGATGGAAACAAGAGATTGTCTTGTCGTACTCATTTGTATTTTTTTTTGCATATTTGTAATGGTAGTTCCTTTAGGATGAATGAATATTGTTTATCCACCAGAATTTTCACCTCACTTGATATTGGAGAATTTCTTGTGTTTTGAATTCATGAGCTTTCCCATCTTTCATTATATTGATATATAAGTTTGCCTTACTGTTGAAGTGGTTAATGCTAACTGTGTCGATGGATCAACATTTTTCCATGGCCTTCAATATCTTTATTTAATGCATTTATCTAACTTATAATGTTCTGACTTCTGAATCTGTTAACTTTGCCATGCCATTGTTTAGATTAATATTTGGTGTAACTGTAAATTTTTTTGCGCGTTGTGCTACAAATTATGCTAAGAGATCTCTTCCTCTTGTTGCAGTTTTTATCCTGTAATCAAAATTGGCACTCTAACCAACGAAAAATATCCACATTGCTTGGAGAATAATATGGCCTCAGCAGATAGATCCTTCAAAACTGAGGTGAAAATCTATAGCTTGAATGTCGTTTTTTAAGTTTATATATGGTTGCTCCATGTTTAATAACTATCTATTTGCTTCAATTTATTAGATAAATTCTGATCATTAAGAGTATTTGTATTTTTTTATTTCAATAAACCCTAGCCGTCCAATAATTTATCATTGCTACACTCATGCTTGACTACAAAATCTCATTGATTTCCATTTTTTTTATCCTGCACTGCTCATGTGCCCAGTCATCTGAGCCTTTTAGTATTGGTGCATCTCAAAGCAAAAATTTAGAGCAATTTGCCAATGTTTTTTTCTTTTATATTCTCCACATGTATTGTAAAAATTGTTGACTCTGCTTCTGAGCCTTGTATGAATTCTGAGCCTGAACTCTAGCTTATAAAATTTCTACTCCCACAGTTTCAAGATATATGAATTAGTTTGACTTGACATAGTCTACTAAACTAACCTTTTAACCCTTTCATGCATCCCAGAATTTGAACTAATGGTGAACATATCTGTACAGATAACAGAATTCGAGGACGTTGAACTGTATTTTTCATAAAATCCATCTACAAGAGGTTTTACTAGAGAAGGATTATCTTATCCGACAGCTAGAGGATGCAGAGAAGCAGTTAAAGATGAGAACAAAAAGTTTCTTGAGGCAAAAGAAACAACAGCTCAAACACGCAAAGAAGTAGCTTAAGGTGTGGTCAAGAATAAGAAAACAAACAACTTTATAATGAAAACAAGATGCTGCAACGAATTTATATCATTAGTTCAGCTGAAGCAGATATATCTACGACAATTCTAGATTTGCTCGTTGAATGTCACAACATTTTTTATGTCCTCATGAAGTTGGTTTATTACTTATCTAGTTCAAAGGTGACACTTCTTTGTGTAGCCATGATCCCTGGTGCAGGTGAAAGGAAATTAAGTAGGATAAACAAGATGACATTATTGTGCAAGATAACATTCCTTGGTATGATTGAGATTGTGTACCGTTTGTACAGAGTTGGTCTTTTATTTGGGTGGCAACTTCTCGTTGAAAGAATTATCTTAGACTCGTTGAAAGACTTCTTTTGGATATTACTTGTCTGGTTCAAAAGTGACACTTCTTTGTGTAGCCATGATCTCAATAAGTTTGTCTCAAAGACAACTTGAAGAAAAAATGAAATTAGATTATAGACAGTTGTGCAAGTTGATGGAGAAATTGGTAAAGAGAAGTTTGTCTCAAAGAGAACTTGGAGAAAAAAATGAAATTAGATTATAGACATCTGTGCAAGTTGATGGAGAAATTCCTAAAGGGATGTAGCATCGACACCCGGATGATTTAGAGTATCTATTTGAGCTCATGAGATCTTCTCGTTCTATTAGGCACTAGGAGTTGATAAGGTACAATTTCTGTCGAGATGGATGATATATCGAAGGGGGTATATATTTATTTTGTTCACGAGGAAAGAGAAACTTGATAAAAAGGATTATGAGAAGTTCGAGAGATCCTATGAAAAGTACGAGAAGTTCTAATGCTATGAAGTTCATCACATTACCAATGGATTTGGGGTACTCAAATGAGTGGCAACAAGTTTGTCGATAAGATATATGCCACGATCTTTGAAGGATCTCGACCGACACTAGATAGGAGGGAGACACCAATTTGTAAAGTTTATGCGTCACAATATGGCATGCTTTTGACGAGGAAAAAAAACTTATTATGATGACACTCAACTTTGTTGATATGATTAAGTGCACACCCCTCGCATAATTTCAGTGGGGCATGCATTCCATACCCACACTTGATAAGAATAATGCGGACATAGTGGATAGAGACTGCCGAGGCAATTGTGTCGCATACATAACCCTACATGATCACAAGTTTGAGCATTTTCTATTTGCATTCAAATATCATGTTCATCTTGTTGTTGAATCAGTGGTTCAGTGGTATGAGAAACCTTCTCCTGGGCGATGCTCTAGACGAGGAGAAGGATGGAATGATAATGGGATACACATTACCTTGTATTCACCAATTAAGTTACACAGGAGTCAATACTCCTTATTTATAGTCCTCGATCACAACCAATGCTACTTTACATATTTGTCCCAGGAATATCCCTAGGATATCCCTGGTCCCTCTCACTGATTGTCGGGGGCACAATTGACTTTTCTTCTGAGTTACCGCCTTCGCCATTTGGCCTATCATCAGGCCCATTTGTGGCCCGGCTCGTCAAAAAGAGTCGTGTTAGGTTTTGCTTCCTCACTTGATACCTTCGCCTGCTCTCCAAGGCCCGAGCCTCGGCTTGACACCTCCGACGCCGGTCGCACCGTAGGAATCTCCGCCAGGCTTTCAGTCGTGATATGTCAATGCCCATCGAGCGAAGATATTAGCCTCCGCCTGCTTCGCGGATATCTCCACCAAATCCTGCAAGAAGCGCTTCAGTGATAGGTTAACTTATAAGTTTATTTGGGCCGTGAATACCTCCGCCAACTGCGGGACCATGTCCCAACACTTGTGATGTTAGTATACTTACAAGGTCTTGATATATATAATTGTCATTGTTGGTGACCGGTGGTGTTTAGAAAGAAGGTTGGGCAACTGATACAACGATCTTACATGTTAGCTGCTGTGTATGTTAGTACAAATCATGTAATGATCTTGGGTGATCGGGTTTGGAGTCAAAGATCTTAAATGCTCTTTTAGTGAGTTCCTTTTTGATCATCATATCATACGTGGAAACATGAATAAATCAATGTTGTTAGACTTAAACTGGTAAATCATGTAATGATCTTGGGTGATCGGGTTTGGAGTCAAAGATCTTAAATGCTCTTTTAGTGAGTTCCTTTTGATCATCATATCATACGTGGAAAAATGAATAAATCAATGTTGTTAGACTTAAACTGGTGTGGTGCAGCAACGATTAGCACTACTGCAGCAGCAGTTGGCAGTTTGTTTGATGACAACCAAGTTATACAGGAGTCAATGTTCCTTATTTATAGTCCTCGATCACAACCAATCACGTTGTTAGACTCATGTTGTTTGATTAGCACTACTGTAGTACAAATCATGTAATTCAGGCTTTTGTTTGATGACAACGTATCCTATGGAAACCATCTTCATGTGCAAACCATGGAAACTCCAATCAAGACCACAAGATTTAGATCCAACGCCCCGGTGTGTTTTGCAACTTTCATAGTTTGCACACTAAGTTCTGGTTTCCATAGGATATGTTGCCTTGTTTGATACCTTGTAGTTTTTATAGTTTTGTCAAAAGACAATTAATATTTCTATGAAGATCAGTAAATTTTCAAAGCTCAGTCCAGAAATGAGGCATTCGCCTAGCAGGCCTGTTTGCTTTATCATGTGTTATGCGCGGTATATACGACTTAAGCGACAAGCTAGACGCAATATCTTTCTGGTCTCTGCACGCTACCTATTTTAAAACTGAAAGAATTTTTTCTAGCTTCCAATTCTCAGCCGCTGTATTCTGTGTAGCTTCTCATTTAGTTCCCATTTTCATATGGACGAAAATGCTCTTGATGCTTATGTTTAACTCCATAGACTGAACCTGCTTTCTTGAATTCCTAACAGCCATTATCTACAGAAAATGGTAGCAATGGGGTCTCTTTTACGGGTTCTGGGCGAAATCTCAAACCAGATTACTCGAGCCGGTGATGATATTCTCCTTCTTGAAGGCGTTATTGAAGAACCTCCCTGTGCTGCTCCTGCTTTGGCCACCCCTTTCGACTCCTTAGCACAAGACTTCGGCGAAAAGCTTTGCCAAGCCCTGTGGTGTTTGGCTGACGATGGTGGTGTTGTTACGTCATCCACCTCCATGGAGGCATCGTTGAAGAGTTCATGTGTGCTGGAGTTATAATTTTTTTCCGTCTTTCTTGTGTTTGTGCTGCCTTGTTTGGTTTTAGTCCGATTTTTCAGGATTAACCGGATGACCCCGGGTTTCTTCCCTCCCTAAAAACGAGGACTTTTTTGAAATGAAAGTGGGTGTGAAAGCCCCCGTCCCCCACCCCCCACCCCGAATGGTTTTCAAAAAGAAAAGTTCACAAATAATTACCAGAAATAGCGAGAATTTAGCCTGTAAGAAATCAACGATACAAAGAAAAGGCATGAGGGTAACAGAAGTGATCATGCCACGGGGGTCAAATTTAGTAAGCACAGAAATAACAACACAAGGTACATGTACATGTGCTTGTTGTGGGGCTAGGGCTCTGCTATGTTTAGCTTCTAATCTGCGATTTTTTTAGGGAGAAGATAGAAGTGGATAACGGTGAGAGGCACGAGGACAAGAAGGGAAAGAGGGATGGGCACGAGGATGGTAGAGGAGAAAGTGAGAATGGCACGATGATCAGTTAATCAAGCACAAAGATGACATTGAAACAATCAATCAGTCCACTAAGTCTGTTAAGTAAGAGTTATACGAAATACTCTATTATATGTGGCTTTTGTTTTAGCTTCTTCCCTCTCTCAAATTACCCCAATCATTTCTCAAAAAAATTATCCCAATCAGGCAACATTTAGGTTGCCTGACTTGGATGTCAGTCGCCCAGTCATGATAAAATGTGTGCTTACTAGTGCTCCAGTCGCTCAGTTATTTTGGCCTTCCTACTACTACACTCAACCACTAACCCCCAATTGTATCTATCCGTCATGACCCGAATTGGGCAAGCCCGGGGAAGGGCTAAGCGGGCTCGACGCGACGGCCGCCGACCCGAGAGGGGCCAGGGCGCGCCTTGTATGGCAGGGGCCGGCGCCCCCGCCGCCGCATTTGCCTCTCTCCCCGCACGAGTCCGATTACGCCGTCTTCAAGTTAGGATTATCTTAGGAATTTTTGGTGTGTAAAGGGGATATTTCAATCTATAAGGAAGACCCTTATTAGGAAATAAATAAATATTGCTTGTAAAAGGTATTCGATCGTATAAGAAAACCTTATAGAGATTGCTATATTACAAGTCCCACTAGCAGGGCTATATAAGCAAGAGACATGTAATCTCTAGGGGGTAAGCAAGCAATAAAAATTAGTATCCATCTGCTCTCAGCTCCAACCGCCGCCGCCGCCTGCCACCGCCGCCGTCCCTCCTCGCCGTGGCTCCTCCCCTCCTCGCTGCTGCTTGTGCTGCTGCTCGTCGCCGCCGGCGAGATCAGCCCCCCTACGCCCTCCTCGAAGCTTCAACGGTCGACAAACACGTGTCAATTCGGTCCAATCTAACCGGAATCGACACTATCCCCCCGCGGGCTTGGTTAAAGGATGGTGGCGGTGCATCTTCGCTGCACAGATTGGTTGAGAATGATGTGTAGAAGATGACCAAGTGGGTGGCCGTCATCCATTGAACTGAATTTGTTTTGCTGATGGTGTCTATCTGAATTCGTAGGGGTAGATTTGAGCATTTGGCTTCAAATCTGTTTTGTTCACGGTAGCACTTTATGCGTGTTTTATATAGTATAATCAATGCCCAAATCAAAATTTCGACAAGATTTCTTTATGATTTTGTTTTTGCTTTACAGGTCTATTAGTTAAAACTTGGAGACTGAGAAAGAATTGCCCTTCATTCCCAAGCAGCTGGCAGGCAGCACCCGAGCTACTGTTATACGTACTGTCATGCTGTTCCTTTTTTTTAACATATAAAAGTGACGGAGACACAAAACTTGACAATGCTAAGTGACTTGGTCTTGTTGGATTAGACTAGTTTCAATGGAGGTTTTACGAAGTGTTTAAGTATACGTTAAATAGTGTGTCATATCGCGGAGAACTTTACTTTTTGCAAGAAACTGTGAGGAGAAAGAAGTGAAACGTTTTACCATGGTGAAACCCTTAAATGTTGTTTTCCATGTGTTGGAGACAAATAACGTTTCACCGTGAAAACCGCACATTGAGAGGGACCGGACCCATGTGAAATGAAACTATGTATTGAGAGAGACTTTATTTTATGCTAAAATTTCACGTCCTAAAAATCGGGATGTGAAATGCTGCATTGAGACAGCCCTTAGCCTCCATACAACATCTTATCCACACGTGTGTTTATTCAATCCTCCCGTTCTCGTCTGTCCTGTGGGTCCGGGACACGATCTAACGGCGTCCGCGCCATCAGTGTCACCACTCACGTGGACTCTCGCCGGCACACGGCGCTCCGCTCCGCTCCCCGACCCGGCGGCGTTAACTCTCGCGGGCACCGCCATCTCCGCCGTCCCATCCGCCTCGACTGCCATTGCTCATGATCTCCGCCGTCCACGCGTACACCATCCCGCTCGTGTACGCCTCCCCCGGTGCCGCCTACCACGCCCCGGGCCGGCTAATCGGACAAGTCCGCCGGGTATTAACAGCGCCACCGACGCAGGGGGTCCAAAAATAACTTCACTTCCCCACGCGAATCGCTCCGCCTCCTCCCTCCACCTCCACACGCACGCCGCCCGCTCCCCGCCGACGCGCCGCAGCAGCCATTTCTTTTCCCCCTGCTCGCGGCTGCTCGCCACCTCTCCTGGTATCGTCGGCGCGGCGCGAGAGGAAGGCGTCGTCGTCGTGCGTTTGGTGCCGTGTCGGGGTCCCCAACCCGGAGATTCGGCTGGGAAAGGAAGGTGATAAGGCGGGTCGCCCCAGAATTGGCAATAACTGCTGGATTGCTGCTGTAGGCGCGCAATTCCGCGTCCGGCTGCGATTCGGCCCGATTCCGTGCCGATTCGGGGCTCTCATTGCCTCATTGGGCGCTCGAGAGCGCGTTTATATAGCGCAGTGGCGGCGGTGGCTTCTCGCCGTCCGTGGGTGTGGGTGGAGGAGCCCTTGTCGCCGTGCTGATGATGCATTGAGTGGAGGCGAGGCGATCCCCGCTCATGTTCCAGGTGCTCGTTTTACGTGCGCTGGTGAAGATGCCTCGCGGCGAGGCTCTGGCTCTTTGATCGCGCGACGGTGTGCAAGGCGCGCGGCAATGGGGATCAAGGCGGTGGGAAAGCTCAGGTGCCCGTCGTCTGTGGCCGCCGCGGCGCGGTCGAGCTTGAAGCTGTGGATGCTGCGGGCCACCACGACGGTGCTGCTCTGGACCTGCGTCGTGCAGTTCACGGCGGTAGGGAACTCCTGGACCTGGGGGCCTCGCGTGCTCAAGGGATGGCCGTCGTGCCGGACGGCGCGGGAGGCTGCCGCGGTTACCACCACGCGGCTTGCGATGCCCAGAGCCCGTCGTGGAGAAGGCTGCGCTGCCGCCGAAGAGTGAGTAACTGCTGCTCTGCTTTTTTTTTCATCGATTTCCTACGTTTTGGAATAGAAGCACGATTTGTATGCCAACGAAAATGTGCTTTTATGTTGACCTCATTTCTATTCAGATTTTATGCATAGGCGGTTGCCACTCATTTGGCGGAACGCAATAAGTTATTCTTATATTCGCATTATGGGTCGTGTCCATGTTAATCGTAGTACCTTACTACCTTTTACTCTGTTAGGATTAGGATTCATGGTCTGAAAAAAGGTTTTACAGGTGAAGTTTTTTCCACAGAAATTCTAGCTGCAGTTTGAAATCCTATTATGGTCATATGTTCATTATTAATATTTCGAGAAAGGTGGGAAAGTAACAGTACCAACCTATGATGGTAATATGTTAATTAATTATTTTGAGAAAGGTGGGAAAGTAACCAACCTCTGTTAGCTTGTACACTGAATTTATGGCCTATACTTTTCCTTTTTTGGTACCAATCGTGCTGCATTTCAGTATTTAGTGTCGTTTTACCTTTCTCTTTCACCATGGTGTCTAGGTATATGAACCACAAGGTGATGATGGACTTAATTTGCACAATTGAGATACAATCATCTCTTTTACTGTTTGATACATTATCCATATAAATATCTTTCACTTTATCGTGGTTGTTAATATAAATTGAGTTGATTATATGACTACCATTGATGGTCAGCTGCGAGCCTAAAGTATATCACAATATTGGCAGTATTATACTATTATCTTTAGGATGATCTGGCTTTATGTGCATCAGACCATGTGTTTTATTTCCTTGTTGATTTTCCTAATATCGATTTTTTTAATGTTATGTTAGGAATTTATCGAAACAATGGTTATTTGATGGTTTCATGCAATGGTGGGCTTAACCAAATGCGAGCAGCTGTAAGAAACTTTAAGACTCTTCATGCAATCATTTGCTAAAGAAAAACAATTCATTTTAGGACCTAACATCTAGCATCCTTGCCTATGCCCTATTGAATCAGATATGTGATATGGTTGTCATTGCAAGATCTTTGAATGTGACTTTAATAGTTCCTGAGTTGGATAAAACATCGTTTTGGAATGATCAAAGGTGTGTTTACTGTTGGCATTAAAGTTTCCTTGTCCCAATTTATTTCTCGAGTCATTACTGGATGGATTTTATTCATATTCTTTGTGATATGATATGCTTATGTGTTCTGCCTCCAGTGAATTTCAGGATATATTTGACGTTGAACATTTTATAACCTCTCTTAGAGGTGAGGTGCGCATACTAAGAGAATTGCCACCGAGATAAAGCGAAGAGTGGGGCTAGGAAAGCTTCACTCAATGCCTCCTATTAGTTGGTCAGATATCTCATATTACCATAAGCAGGTTAGAGATGTCTTATGTCATGTGTCCTTATCCAATCCATTTTATCTTTATCATCTGGCAAAATGCTGATACATTTCAACATTTACAGATTCTACCTCTGATTCGAAATACAAGGTACTCCATCTTAATAGAACTGATGCTAGGCTCGCTAATAATGGTCTGCCTCTGGAGATCCAGAGACTGCGCTGCCTCGTGAATTATTCTGCACTGAAATTTACATCCCAAATTGAAGAGTTAGGGAGGAGAGTAATTAGAATGCTTAGCCAAAATGGCCCCTTCTTAGTTCTTCATTTACGATATGAGATGGATATGCTTGCCTTTTCTGGCTGTACTCAAGGTTGCACTCGTAAAGAAACCGTGGGAGCTTACTAGGATGAGGTAAAAGTCTTCTTCTTTGCCATATATTCCAGTCTCTTGGTTCTTTTTTTTTTTTTTGAATAAGTTTCTTGGTTCATATCACCTTTTACATAATGTCTGGTCGTTCTCATACTGACACTGTACTCACACTTCAGGTATGCTTACCCATGGTGGAAAGAAAAAGTAATAAACTCCTTTGTGAAAAGAAAAGATGGCCTTTGCCCTTTGACGCCAGAGGAGGTTGCTCTTGTTCTTAAAGCATTGGATATTGACCACAGTATGCAAATCTATATCGCAGCTGGGGAAATATATGGTGGAAAACGCAGAATGGCTTCTCTTACCTCGGCTTACCCTAACGTGGTATGGACCAATTGACTAAATTCACTTGTGATACCACTGCTGTATTGTGCTGTAATGAATCAGTGTGGCTCTTTCCTGATTTCACTGATGTTTTTTTTTCCTGACAATGATGCGTAGGTGAGAAAGGAGACACTTCTGGAACCTTCTGATCTCATGTTCTTTCAGAACCATTCATCGCAAATGGCTGCACTGGATTACTTGGTATCACTGGAAAGTGATATATTTGTTCCCACATATGATGGCAACATGGCTAAAGTTGTCGAAGGGCACCGGAGGTATCTATTATCTCAGCTTAATCTTTTCTTGAATGAACTGAATATTAGAGTTGATCCATGTCAGTCATTTCCTAAATATTTATGCTGAAGATTTGCACTATGTTTTTCATTGAGTATATTCTGCATCGGAAGTATTCACCTGTAGAAAAACCATAACATCTTGAGTGCTATTTGTTGGTACAGGTACATGGGCTTCAAGAAAACAATCCTGTTGGATAGAAAACTTATAGTTGAGCTGGTAGATCAGTATACCAGTGGATCTTTGCGGTGGGATGAGTTTGCTTCTTTGATCAAGGCTGTCCATTCCAACCGTATGGGATCAGCAACCACAAGGGCAGCCATCCCTGACAGGCCCAAGGAAGAGGACTACTTCTATGCCAACCCTCAAGAATGCTTGCAAGGTCCCAATACGTTGCAAACATTGTGATATTGTCACCGCTCTTGCCATTCTTTTTGCAACTCGGCATGGCTGAACCTAAGATGATCCATCATGTCTTCTGAACTTGCCAAATGAATGCCTGGGTTCTGAAGCAAGAAAGGTGGATTTTGACTTGAATGTAGTTGGTACATACTCCTAGGTGATAGGCAATGCTTGAATGGAGAGGCATTTTGTTCGTTTGTGGATTAAACCAGCAAAAAGCAGAGCTGATGCTCATGTACGAGACAGTAGTATAGATGGTGCAGCAAGTCCCAAAAGTCATCATTGTAAGGAAGGAAAATGCTATTGTTTCAGAAAAGCATATATATGTGCCACATTTCGATACGTAAATCTGTCAACTTTCCTCCCCCTCCTCCCGTCCTAGAAAACTGTCAGTTCAGTTAAATTTTTACGCTCTTCGAGCAGTTCCGCTTGCTAAAGTTGCATCTTGCTTTCAGTGATGATTAGGATACGATTGGCATTGATGCGCGATCAGTTCTGGGGGTGTGCTACGCCACGCTATTGTCTTATCGCAGGACACCGTCAGCAGTGTTGACTATCCAGGAGCCCGCGTCGCTCGTGAGATCCGACCTGGGGGTTTGCTAGGATTAACCAAGCCTTCTCAAACAAGAAATATTATAATATATGCGGCTATGCTAATGCCAATGAATCTAGAAAAAAAACTTTGCTCTGGGTTTCCTGGATGCACTCGCTGGTCTTCCACACGCTGCACTCCAGGGCTTCAGGCGATGCGTATTCTGTACAGTACGATCGCATTCTGTGATCATCAATGTGCCTCCGATCCCTAGATGCATTGAAGCTTGCAAGCCCGTGTTCCTTGTTTTCAGTGATGATTGATGCGCTAGGATTAAGATTGACGCAAACCAAGAGCAACGAGTACAGCGGGCACTTCTAGTAGTTGGGTCAGTGTGACTTGTGTAGTTGTGTGTGGTAGGATTAAGGTTGAAGACAAAATTTGTATCAAAATTTATAGAGCTCTATGGTCAAATTTTTAAGATATTTCAAGCACCAAAAATTATTTTTGAGTTGTCAGATTTTGAAGTTCAAATTTTTAAATTTGGAATGATTTTTCAACACCCGAACACTGTTGGTCGGGCTCGGCCTCCCTCCGGCCCATTACCATTAGTAATCTCCAGAAAGGCCCATATGGAGGTCGTAATCCATCTCGATCCGCACGGCAGCGGGCCACGCTTCAAGGAATGGACGGCCGGCAAGGCGGCCCACGGGACACTCGTCCACCCGCCCCGTCCTTCCTCCCCACGACGCTCCGGCCACCACCAACCAATCCCCTCGTCTCGCACTCTGCCACATCGCATCCCCGGAGCTCCACAAAAATCTCCCCTCCCACCCGCGAGGAGGGGGGCAGCAGCCAGCAGCCGCAGCCGCAGCCGCAGCCGCAGCCGCGCGGCGCCACTGCCCTCACCCAAACGCCCCGCCTTGGCCGCTCCGTCGCCGCACCCCCACCCCTCCACCAAGCAGAGAGGATCACATGGCGTCCGCCGTTTCGCTTCTCCTCCTCGCCCCCACGCCAGCTCCACCGCGACGGCACCTCCCGCCTCCTCAGCACCCTGCCCCCACCGGCGGGTCCTCCTCGCCGCCCCAACCAGCGGGACCACCCATCGTCGGCTCCGGCGGCGGCGCCGCGCGCCTCTAACAACAACGACAACAGCGGGGCCGTGGCGGCGCCCGACCGCCTCGTGGCCGCGGTCGCCTACCTCTACCCGTTCCTCGACGGCGCGCACCACGGCCGCTTCCTCCTCGCGCAGTTCCCCTTCTTCAACGCGCTGCTCCGCCCGCTGGCTCCCGCGGCGAGGCTCTTCCACTCGTCGCCGCTCACGCCCTTCCTCCTCTTCCTCACGCTCTACTTCGCCGTCGTGCGCAACCAGCAGGCCTTCTCCCGCTTCGTCCGCTTCAATGCCATGCAGGCCGTTGTGCTCGACGTGCTGCTCATCTTCCCCGACCTGCTCGCCAAGTCGTTCGCGCCCTCCGGTGGGGTTGGCTTCGAGATCTTCGAGAGCATGGAGAGCACGGTCTTCCTCTTCCTGCTCGTCTCCTTGTTCTACGGCGGGGGCGCCTGCTTGCTCGGGAAGACGCCACGGCTGCCCATTGTCGCAGATGCAGCCGAGCGCCAGGTGATGTGATGTGACTACAATTCCTTTCCTTCCTTCGAATCATGCTGATGGAAAGGGAAAGGGGATCTGATGATATGCAGAAACATCGCAATGGTTCCTTGGTGCTTGCAGCAAATCACAAGCTTAGAATAGTTTACAATTGCCTTGCTGTTTATATAGGTCTAGTTACCACTACAATGCATGAACTGTGGAAGGTTGATACAATGACGTTGCAACCTAGTGTACTACCATATCTGTTGAATTGACAAATTTTGAGAGAGGAATACATGTACACTGTTTTACAATCTGAATTGCATTTACAAATGAGGAATGTCTGAAACTCTGAATCCTGGAGCTTTCTGACTACCCCCAAGCAGCTTCCTTTGTATCCGAATGGAAGCTTAGGTCAGTAATTTAATTGTGTTTGCAATATAAATAAAAGAATTGCATTAATTGTGAATTTGATCGGCGAATTCCTGGCTGTTGTCGCCATTGTTTGGATTTCAGTTTGAGGTAGATATCTAGCTTCTTTCGCACCGAAGCTTCTTGGTCACGTGGATAGTATCTTCACATTCATTGTCCTGTAAAGTGAGGGTAAAAGGAAGTGGTAAATAATTGGCTGGTTGTATGGATAAGCTTCGACATTAATCTGGCAACTTTGTAAACATTAACTTGCTGATATACTTTCATTTGCTGTTATTACCTTCAGATCATCATGTATATTGTTAGGTTCTGTTGCTCTTCTGTCCATACTGATCTCCACAGATATACTAGCTTGAGATGGGTCTACTCCCGACCTTTTTAGTGCTTGTGTCAATCTATTTAGTAGCCTGTGTTTTCTTCTATTAGTTGCAGATATTGCAAAATTATCATTGCTAAGCAACAGTAGTTTAGGAACAAACCCTTGAGAGTAAGCATCAGAAAGACTTTGAGTATCCTCATGGAGAGTTTGTTTCTCGTTCTTGCCCAGTGTTTTGTTGTCTGAATCAGAGGTTGACATGCTCAACCATGGTGTCTGTTTGCTAGGTATGTTGTCTGCATTTTAAAGCATTAGGCTTAGTAAATCAAGTTCTTGACATGAGCTGTAGCAAGTGAAAGGGTAATTCAATTAAAGTGGGAACCTGGTAATTTACCTGCCCTGCTTTGTGCTGTGCTCGTTGCCTTTTGGGAGGAAATGTCGTTTGCACTGGCTTCTCTAGCACTTTGTGTGCCAAAGAGAGCAGACGATGCCACTTCAGTTTGCTTGGAACCATACTGTTCTTTGTTTGCATCTTGCGTGGAAGCTGCTAATCCTCCTCCTTGGATGATGTTCTGCGAGACCATGAAAAGAACAAAGAAATTTGCTATTATTGATATATCATGGGTTCCATACTTCCATGTGATGTTCCTTTTCTTTTGGCTGTGTGTGTGTGTGTGGAATTACCTCTGTGTTTTTCCAGCATGATCTGTAGTAAACTTTTGCCTAGCAAGGGGAAAAAATAGTGGGCAAGTGAGTTAAAATCCAAATGTTGCCTTTTCGGCGTTCTCGTAAAAGCTGTGCATGATTATTGTGATGAACGTGGTAACGTGGCTATGTTAGTACCCATGGCATGGAGGAGTCCTCGTGATTCTTTTGGTGGGTGAGCTGACTCGTACTTTTGGACCTTCTCTTGCAAGAACCTTATGTATTCAATAACCTGCGAACAAAATGTTGCACATGCTAAAATACTTGCTGTAACGTGCTGATCAGGATTCCAGTCTCCCCAGTTGCTGAGATTGTGATACTTAGAAATCTTTTTTATTATTATTTTCAGCCTAGTTCCTACTATGTGTTTGCAATTGCATAGAATTGAACAAGTATCACAATCTCAATAGGGTCAATAGGGTCATTTCAATGTTATAATTGCATTATGAGATCTATTTACCTCAAGAAGGAAAGATGCTTTGTCCCTCTTCTGATCACCGTGTGGCAGGAGTTCCCGAAGTATTTCGAGCCTAAAGCAGATCATACACACATATATATTTGTTAAAATACATTTCCAATATCCCATCTCATGTATCAGCTGTTCGGCAACAGAAGTACGTAGAATTCAAGATTTGTGTGGTAGAATTCAAGATTTGTGTGTTGATGGCAAGTTTCACGTCATGATGTAATTATAACATGCTGAGCAGGCAGCTGGCTCACTCAATTTCACTATGTTCTGGCTAAATCTTTTTTTTTTTTAACTTTCTGATCAGCTCAATGGAATTCAAAATTGAAAATTCGACCTCAAGCTAGCTTGCCTGTCATTTATCTTTGTCCTTCTCCGCTGCTCGGTAGCGGAATGCTTGATCTCGGCGTGTTGGGCCCCTGATCAGCGCTGCTGCCGCTGCTTCTGCTTCTCCCGTCCCTCCTCCTCTCGCGCCTGAACATGCAGAGGCAGTTCGATAAATAAAGTGTCTGAATTCTGAAATCCAAGAGAACAAAACAGCATATATATATATATATATATATATATATATATATATATATATATATATATATATATATATATATATATATATATATATATATATATATATATATATATATAGCAATTCAATTTACCTCTAGATCTTTGGTCCATGCCGAATCTTGCCACATTGTGGCCGGACCGCTGTGAGCCCTGGCTCCCGATTCTGTTCCATGCGGCGCCGGGCCCTCCGTTAACCTGGAAGAATGGACGACGGCAGGAGGAAACGCGGCACCCCGGACGACGACGGCGGCGGCGGCTTCTCCCGTCCTCGACTGAGTCGCGGATGCCACCTGCCTGATGCTGAACGTCCCGACGCCGCCCGGCAAGACATGGTGTGATCCTCCGAGTCCGCCTCCAACCCCGACGACGGTGCCACCCCGATCGCTCCGCCGCCGCGCCGCTTGCCCAGCTTCAGGGGGCTTGAGTGAATTGTGCACCCCCAATTCGTATCCTGCAGCTGCAGTGAACGAAGCGGCGGTTAGGTTATTTTCACGTCGGTAGTAGTTAAACTCGGCGTGTGTCTAGTCCGACAATTACTCGCTTACATACCTTGGGTGGAGGTGGAATGCTGCACCGGCGACGACGAGCCTCCTCCGGTGTGGAGCGAGAGGAAATCGTGAGCCGGCTTCTCTCCTGCGGATCACACGGCCGGGCACGTACGTCAAATTCAGCGAAAGAGATCGAGGGCGAAGGTAATAGAGAGAGGCCAGAGCTTAGCAAGACGAAGAAAGGAACACTACGGCGAAGCCTCTAGCTAGCTAGCTACAGCTCTGACATCCATTGTACCTTGGAAGAGCTGCATTTTGGCACGCGGGCGGGCACGGGAACCGAGAGATCTCTGACGCCTGCCTGCCAAGCCTGCTGCTGCAGCAGAAAAGATGGTGCCTGGATCTTGATGCTGTCTGCTGGCTAGTGCTAGTACCCGACGACGGCCGCCTGACGGAATGTGTGGCGAATTCGGCTGTCGACTCCGCTCCGCTGAGCTTATTATAGTCAGGTGGAGGGAGGGAGGAGGGAGGGAGCCACTGCACTGCACAGGGGCAGCAGGCCAGGGGGGATGAGATCGAAGATGGCCGAGAGAGAGGTAAAGCCTCCCTGCGTGTCTGTCAGTATGTCTGATTGTGTCTTCAGTGTTTTTATCTTTTGAAATTTGGATTATTGGAGTCTCTAAGAAATTCTATACTACTATAACAGCAAGGAGCTTAGCAAGGTTAGATGTGATTACAAAGGCTTTAGCGTGTCTAGCACGCGGAGCTAGCTACTACATACACGCGCCTGTCGGCAAAGTAGTATGTACTACAGCTAATTGCAAACCACCTGTCAGATCGATGAATAATGATCGATCCTAATGTAATTAACGGCTAGCGCGCGCGGACGTGTTCGATGACAGCTGACGTTACCACCGCTAATTGCGGCACAAACGATAGCATATAGCAACCGCGATCATCCAACTCCCTTGGAGTAAAAAAACCATGAAAAATACCACGCTCATGTAGTTGGAGTAAGGGAACACTAGTGGATCAGAGAGAGAGGAGGAGGGAAAGGAAGAGGCCAGGCGGCGGCTAGCTCCTCCAGTCCAGGCTAGCTCACGTGCTCCACCGGTGCGGAGACGAAGCTGTACACCGCCTTGCCGGTGGGCCTCCCTTGCCTGCCCGCTTGCCCGGCCGCCCTTTTCCCTCTCCTCTCCCCATCCGATCCGTTGCGCGCACATGCCCAGCCACCGAGGCTCGGCTGCGCGAGACACCCGCGCTTTCCGGCTAGCTAGCAAGCTAGGTGGCGCGTCACGCGCGTGGTCGATGGCATGCCTCTCCGCCTCCGCCTCCGCCTCCACCTCATGCTCCGTCATGTGCCGCGCGCGTCGTGCTAGCCTAGCAAACCACCAATTGGTCGAGAGCGACATGCACAGCTAGCCGCGCTGCGCCGGCCTGGCCTGGCCTAGCTAGCTCTTCACGCACGCACGAGGCACGATCTACCTAGCTAGCGCTCGCATCGCACCTGCCGGGTGCCGATCCGTCCTGCTGATCGATGCCGCCAGCTAGCTAGCCAGCCAGCACGCGTCGCCACGTTGCTGCCGCGCTCCACCTGCGGGGTTGTGGGTGTGGTGGCGTGGTGGCCCTTTACAACCAGGAGCCCCTCGAGAGCTATCCAAAAGGGGCGCGCCGGCGCCACTGCCAATGTGGCTAGCAAATAGAGCACGATCGAGAGAGCGAGCTCGCATGGCTGACCGCCCGGATCGGGAGGAGGACATGACCGGATCGATCGGCGCCGGCCGGGCCGAGGAGACACGGCACGTTCGACCGCGACGCTCGGCTTGCCCTGCCTGGTGTGCCCGGCGTCACGTCACGGCGGATCATCAGCGCGCGTGTACGATGTGGCCCGGCCGACGCAGCCCAGCCCAGCTGCTGCCCTTGATCGATCCTATGCGTGCATGCGCCTGTCGCCATCAGCGATCGCGCGTAGCTAGGTTAGGTACCACGGTGCACGTGCCGCCTTGTGGGGCGACGCGCGCCTACTACAAGACTACATGGATGGGTCCGGCACCGGCCGGCCGGGCGGTCCATGCGTCATCAACGGTGACGTGACACGGCACGGATGGTGCGGCGGTGCGGTGCATGCATGAACCCAACAAACGTACTGCATGCGCGGTCCCATGTACCGCATCACCTGCAGTTTCCTGTAGCACACGCACGCACGTACTACTGCAGCCCTCACTCCCTGGCCGCGTGAAAGTGAACTCAAACCACGGGCGTTGTCGTCTCGCCATCAACATCCATGGCCCGCGTGCGTCGACTCACTCACTCAAGTCACCTGTGCTGTGCTACCAAATCTGGGCGAAGCGATGGATAGCTTACTACACCAGTAGGTAGTGAGGAGGGCATCGATCAGAGGCTAACTACCTAGAGCTTAGCAAAGCAACGGGGCTCCAAGTCGTCGTCTCGTCGCGGCGAGTACGACAAGGCGCATGTGTCTCGCACAACCCGGGGAAGCTTCGCGCCCGTTTCCTCTTGCGGCGTAGTAGGAGTAGAGCAAAACATGCATGGGGCGGATGATTCGAATTCTTCAGTTCAGAACTTCAGATCGAGGTTTAAAATGATGGGATTCCGATGGATCAAATCATTGGGAGGTCTGTCAGTGGATGGCGTCGTGCTCTGCGCTGCTCTGATCGGAACATTCCCTCTGCCACTCTCGCAAGCTGAGGAATCCGTTTAGGGATCAGTAAACAACTCCCGGCGCCGATTAGTTTATCACCTCCCGGTTGATTAACATATGTAGTGCTCGGCTGCTCGCCACTCAGATCTGACCCCGAACGAGGCTTGGGGTTTTGGCATCACGTGGCCAACGCATCCGGCCATCCAACACCGCGAGCGGTGGCGCTAGCTAGCGGTTGCTTTGTTGCTGCCTCAGTGCCTTTCCCTCCCCTGCCTGCCGGTGCCGGAGTAACAAAAAATCACCAGTCGGCAGTAGCAACCGGCTTCCGGCTCTGATGATTTGCTGCTCTCCTTTTTTGGGTTAGATTACGGGACACGGATCTGTTTTTTAGGGGAGGGGCATGTGGCTTTGGGGGCTTTTGCAAGTGAGTTGTCGCCGTCATGGTGTGGGTGCCGCGGGCACGTGAGTGGTTCGTTGTCCATTTGGATTTCTGATTAGTGATATGGCCAGACTAATCGGAGTTCCACCACACAAGCTACAGGTCGAGACTTTAAAAAACAGAGAGGGTTCACCGCGGATTAAGAAGTGATCAAGCACTAGAATTCTCCACTGCTAACCGGGAAATTGCACGGATAATAAAAAAACAGAGAGCATGTTTTTTGGACAGCTTCGAGACAGTACACATGGTATTTCTCCGGTGCATCGCCGCCTCAACGGAGAATCCATATAGTAATATAGCTAGTTGGCTGTTTGGGTTTGTGGATGGGCACCGGATTTCTCCAGTACTGCACCAGAAAATGCACCCGAGAGTTAAGACTTGTGTTTTTCGGTTGACTCAGTAGTGTAGGTTTAATTATTGGCCTATACATATCGTATCCACTTGGTGATTTTTAGCTCTCTATGGAAGCCAGGAACAGTTAGACACTAATGTATATATTTATTGGGTCCAAGAGAGTGATTTGGCCTATTTGAGCTATTGCATGGTTGATTCATTTCACCTACTTGTTCATTTAAACTTATAAGTCATGGTACAATACTTGTCTCTCACAACAAAACAACGATAGTAGAAATCATTAGGCGAACACTTTAAGGGCATTACCATGATAACACATTGTCGAACCCAGCTAGATTGGGCCGAACCGACACGGATCGTCGCTCGTCGGGCGGGAAGGAGGAGGTGGAGGGGGAGGCCCGTGGGCGTCGGCGGCGTCGGCGTGGGCCGGGCGACGAGGGGCGTGGGGGCGTGGCGGCCAAGGGGGCGGGGCGACGACGGGCGGGGGGGCGTGCACGGAGAGAGGAGAGGGAGATTGAGATATATTTTTCTTTATTTGCTTGTTACCCCGAAAGACACATGCCCCTTACTTATATAGCCCGGCTTAGTGGGACTTATATCGCAAGCAATCTCTAAAAAGGTTTCCTTATATATTGGAATACCTTTTTTTTTTTTTACAAGCATATCCTATTTATCTTCCTAATAAGGGTCTTCCTTATAGATGGAATATCTCCTTGCACACCAAAAGCCTAAGATAGTCTTAGATAATTTCCTCCTTTATCATGAATTAATTGCGTCAAGAATCGGGAAGGAAGGGAGGAAGAGGCGGCGGTGGCGGCGCGCCTGCGCCTGCCTGGCGGACGGGCCGGGTGCCCCCTCGAACCGGCGGGCCTGTCCTTCCGGGCCCTATCTCTTGGGTCATGACACACATTAAGGTTGTTAGCATTGCATCAAATTAAATAAGTTTCTAAGTGGACCGCGGTTTAAATTTTATCTATTTTTTACTTTCAGATTATATGTTTCTTGACCACCTCCACGTATAGATGTGCTTAAAAATTTGGAGATAAAGAAGCTTCTTTCTATCACACTTGGATCGAGTTGCAATATGAGATGTTAGGGGTAAATATATACCATTAGGCTTAAGGGGGGGTGAGCAAAAGCGACTCTGAACTTGTTAGTTCCCGCTAATCTTCTTAATTAATAGGATGCTTTAATGACCTTCTTAGCCAATTTGTTGGATCTTTTCTTGAGATTTCCCAGTTGGGAGTTATGCTCCCTTATTTTTCTCATCATAATACTATGGTGGAGTAATATGCTTATCCTCACGAAGTGCATAGTCAAGGACCATGCCTTGAGGACATTAACACATCTAGGCTTTAATGTGGTGAATTTGGAGTTTCTATGTTTGAGATGAACACTAGGAATAGTCTGTGTCTAGAAGATTCATTCAATTATCTGTTGGATGCGTGTTGTTCTAACTCATATGAAAACGGATTGTGAGTCTGAGTCACATGTAGGACGTGAGACTTGAGAGACATGAATATACAAATAGAATTCAAACACACTTCTTTAATTTGCATGTGCCTCTCTTTCACTCACCTTATAGAAGGCAACTAACTCTAGTTGTTCTCCACGTTCCAATTCAAACTAGAAATGGTATTATGACACAGGTATAGGAAAAACACCCTTTATATTTATCAATTAACAATTTTTTTTTTTTGAGAAACACACATTTCCTCTTGCAGCGTAGCATGAGATGTGTGGAAGGGACTGGGAAAACTTATTCCCCTGCGACGCCGCCATCATCGCCTCACCAGCGCCACTAGGAAGAGAAAGCCACAGGGCCACAGAGAACGCACGCTTCCCCGACAAACCCTAGACCTAGATAAGAAACTACCTAGTCTATGTACACACGTGCAATGATTCACCAATCCTCCTCACTCTCCGATGTCATACCGGCTACGGAGGGGGAAGAGGGCGGAGAAATCGCCACCGGGAACTTTCTTTGCCTCCTCCCTGGGACTATGAGTAGCAATGTTGAAGTGACGAGAAGGGGAAAGAAGATAGTCCGGATGAGAGTTGCACACCTTGGAAGTTGCGAAGCAAGGCAACGACAATGGGGGATGGTATGGAACACGTGAGAGGACAAGTCCGGAGTAACCAAAAAGATCATGCCATCTTGGGTGGGGTCATGCTCGGGCCTTAAGGAGAAAATAAAATTGTGTCGGGCCCGGGTGTCTAAGCGGATGGGTCGTGACCACAAAAAACCTAGCCGGGCCTAGGAGCCTCGTGGATGTGGCACCACCGCTAAATAATTATTTGGTGCTATATATTATATTGTCGAACGTGTTACAAAATAATCAATATGGGTAAATTTCAAGATTTGTGCAGCATGAATCTCAAATCAAGGGGGAAATATTAGTGGCCTCTAGAAATCTAGAGAGGACTCTAGAGAGTGCCTCTTTGGTTTATGTCTATAAATTAAAGGGGCTTGGTTTCACTTGTAAAACACACCAATGGAAGTGACTAAAACGAATAAAGAACCCCCTTATCCAACTTTCTCGTGTGTTTTGTGCTCTGAAACAAATAGAGAATTCCCCTTTCCCAACTTTCTCTTATGTCATGTGCTCTATGTTCTCATTCAACACTGGTTCCCTATCGAATGATATGTATGTTGGAAATCACTCACTAATGGTGGAAATCTCTCCCCTCACTTCATAAGTGTTTATCACAAACACTCACTACTCTCTCATGGATCAACACACATGAACCACAAAATAGAGGCAATTTTTTTTATGCAAGCCGCAACTATCTCCTCGTCATTTTTGCCATTCATTTATAGACTTACAATTGCATACATGTAAAGAATAACAATTGGTCAATTGCACATAGTCGCAACTCTGCTCAAGCAACACCATTTTTATGGATAGCAAAGCGAGGGTGCCACGGCCTTTGTGCGTTCGAGAGATGAATGGGTTGTTTTCTAACGGGCCAAGCAACCTGGTATGATATAGCCTTTGATGCATGTTCCATGGAGGCAAAGTGGCTTGCGAGAGATGGCTTGCAGCTCGCCGGGGCATCTAGGCTTCCAACGAGTAAGCGTGGAGACGGATTGTGTTCAATTTGTCCAGCTACGAGGAAAAAAAGGAGTCACAAAGATCGATCATTGATACTTTCTTAAAAGAGATTGATGAAATTTGTTTGCTTTTCAAGAAGTTTCTATTTCTTATGTTAGTAGATCTTGTAATAAAGTAGCACATGTATTAGCTAAACAAGTTTCTAGTTCGCAGACGCTCGGAGACGTGGCATGTAACTCCGGCATGCATGTAAGATTTGAACCTATTTGAGGCTTCGACCGGTGATAATGAAAGGCAAGCAAGTCACAAAAAAAAAACTCTCCTCAGGCAACACTTGACCTCTTCTCACAAACCACTAATAGCCTAGCATCACATCTTGTGCATGCATCCGGATATAACATTGATCAATTCACTTGTCTTTATTGAGCTTTCCTCACCTACAATTCTTCTCCTCCTCGTAGCAACACATGCAAAGCACCGTTTCACATGGCAACACCACATCACACGGCACATCAACATCCTAGCCATGAACCACCAACACTTATTTTCTACATGCAACTACTAATATAAATGTGCAATGCTCTAATGACAAGATTAAACACTAACAATGTATTTGGGTTATCAAACATGACATATTATAATAACCCACGAACTAATGCTTCCTAGTACTTGTATTTACTTTAGTGTCGATGGAATTGCTTTTGAACGTCGTGTCTTCACGATTTTTATTCAATCCTCATCGCCGACTTCGTTGTCCACCTCTAACCGATATTGCATCGGGAGCATATCGGTAGAAACATTTAGCAGACCTCGGTGATCCTCTCGGGAAGGTCGGGTGAAGCGCCCCGCATCCACTCCACCATGCGGATGCCCTCCATGATGCGCCTTGGGATCATGAGCATAAGGTTGGTCGGCGTCCTGGACGTTGCCCAAAGGGCCCTGCTCCGACTGCCCATCTCCGCCCGTAGGAAGCGAACTAGACACCCATTGTTCTTAAGCTTGAGCACATCCTGGAAGGGGTTGGGGTTGGCAAGGAGGAAAGATAAGAGGCAATCGTGGACGTCCTTAAGCTCGGTTGTGAGGCATGCCAGAATGTTAAGTCGCTTTAGCCCAAGGCACGCCCATCCTAGGTTGGAGACGTTGAGGAGGAGGCTCTTGCGCATCTCCAACGTCAAGTCGAGTTTGTGGACGTAGGTGATGCAGATGATGACCCCTTTCCTCCGGTTGCCTAATATACTATTTTGATAATCTTGCAGATACATCCATAGTGTCTATCATATTCCACGTTCCTTATGTGTTGCATTGTTATTAATTAAATTTCTTTGAGATAGTACTCAAGTGATGACCACTATGTATGTTTTTGGCCAACTTTGAAATTGTACTCAATTGTATTTCTCGATTGTATATAGGGATAATCGATACAATAATGGTTGGTTGGTAGTTTGGATATGTGGATGGGCTCTAGGTTCACGGGGAAAATTCTCGTGTGTGTTTTTCTAGATTGAATCACAATGGCCAATTTAAAATTGTTGTCTTATATATATACCACATCCAAATGCTTTCTAGCTCTCTTGGAAGCCAGGGGCAATTAGACACTTATGTTTGGGGTCCAAGAGAGAATAATTCGGTGTATTGGAGTGATTGATGTTATCCATTTCACGTAAACGCTAAAATGATCGATTAGTTGGAGGTGAACTACAAATAAAGTATATATATAGGAAAAAAGTGCTTACATGGTCATATAATTCAAAAGAAACATTACCAAGATTAAGATCATGTCGATATGGAAAGCAAAAGAACAAAACATGTCATTTCTTCGCATGCGTTGTTGCACAAAAAAACTAACAACAAAGAAACTAGCCACGCGATCTGATTTATGAACTTTGCAAAGGTTACCCTAAAACTCCACCGCATCTTTGTAAAGACTGCCCGCTCACATTGAGGCATGGTCTATAATTCAAAATTGGCTCAACCTCTTGTAGCAAAAATATTCCTCGAAATGGATTAATCTGCGTGCACTTTTCAAAAAATGCAGAGCGTATTTGGATAAATACTAATAAATCCCAAAAGAAACTCCTTGATGGTATCCTCATTCATGCCTAGTGGATTATTTGGAGAGAATACGATTGAAGAACCTACTGTTAGACATATTGGATCATCTACAGATCAAGCATGTAAATTCCTTACTATTTAGCATGAAACAAGTGGGACATGATAGTGCACAAATTAGAGAGGGCAAAGGGATATATATAGAGAGAGAAAGAGGAGGGTAGGCACACGTCGTCCGTCGAGGAATCCATGGTCTATGTTGACGATGCAAGGAGTCGATGAAGAGGTGGCGGTGTAGTGCGGTGGGGTCATGGTCCAATGATGGCAATGGCGGAGAGCTTCTTGTCGTTGGTCGTGCCCCTCTTGATCCGACTAGCATTAGTCGGTCGGGTGTATGGCGGTAGTGAACCCCGTTCTTTGAGTCCGACCCTCATGTCCTATATATGCACTATGCAATGGGGGGGCACCAATCTTGTTGGGTTGGACGCCCGATAAGGGCGCGAATCAAAGGACCAAGATGGCGCTAACACCTACCAACAATACAATCAAGACAAGTAGATGGTTTGATTAAAGATGATATGGAATAGTAATTAAAGATGATAGCTACACACGCTGTGCACTACGGCGGATGCTACTCCGCGAATGCAGCGCTGTCGCCGTGCACACGGCGGTCGGTGGCGGCGTTCATCGACTCCTTCTTCAGCATCCCTCCTCGAGCCGCCCCGATCGACATTCGCCGCCGCGGCTGCGCGTCACGCATCCGCGCCAGCGGAGGGACGACGAATGGACCCCAGATGAAGCGGCGCCTTGCCGCTGGTCCACCTACTACAGGATCCCAAACCCGATCGGCAGGGTTTCGCCGCATCCCGCTTGCTAGGTGGGAGGGCAAGGCCCCGGATGGTGCCAACGCTGAGGTTCAGGCGACACGATCGCGAAAGGTTCGTGAGCCACTTCAAGAACACCGTTCCACAGCACAGCGCGACATTGTGGATGTGCTCGTACCCGCCACCGCCGCGACGCCTCCACCGTGGAGCCGTTGATCGCCGTGGCCGATCCTTTCGCCGCGCGAATCGCTTGTTTTTTTGATGCGACACTTTCAAGCTCCACCATTGTAGCGGTGCCTTTTGTTAGTGTTTCGCCTCTTCGCTCACCACGGTACCGCGCCACGGGGGCGTCTAGGATGTTTGAAACTTGGCCTTCTTTTCGGCCTTTCTCTTAATGCAATACGGGTGAAGTCCCGGTTTCGAAAAAGAATAGTAATTGCATGACACAATCTACATCGCTAGCATTGCCTCTGCTTGATTTTAACTCTATTGTATTGGTTCTTTTTTCCCCATTCTAGTTAGAGCCTTTTTTTCTATCACCTACCAACAATACAATCGAGACAAGTAGATGCCTTTTTTCAATCTAAGAATTAACAATATCCTCAATGACAATGAGGGCAAGCGAAATGAACATCACTTAGAGCAAGTCAAATAAAACTTGGCACCTCACAATTAGAAGACGACTATATGCCAGTTCAGTTTAATCAACAAACATGTAAAAATAATCTAAACCACATGTTACACCCATTTCAGCTTGACCCACCATGTGCAAAACCATTACATTGTAGCATCAGGACATGCAACGAGCCAACGAGACCATGTTAAGGTTGATACACGCCGTTGCATGGCAGTTCATCTGCCTAGGATGCATGGCCGGGGCTCATCTGCCATCAAGCATGGCGCCCACTATTTTTTTTTTCGAATACGCAAAAGGTTTGCACATCTTTTATATTAAATAGAGAGATAACAAAGTTTACAATGGCCCACAAATGACG
Source organism: Hyparrhenia diplandra (assembly GCA_015847255.1). Taxonomy (NCBI): domain Eukaryota; kingdom Viridiplantae; phylum Streptophyta; class Magnoliopsida; order Poales; family Poaceae; genus Hyparrhenia; species Hyparrhenia diplandra. The sequence goes on from JADLZK010004766.1 coordinate 311,332, forward strand.
CACTAGCTAATCGAAGGATATCAAGACGCTATTACTCGCTAATCAAACGACCTAGACGCTTCCGACGAGCATGGCACCCGCCATGGCTTATGAATGTTATTTGTGCCGCGCACGTGAATAGGTCGAAAAGACCTGACGGCATGCAAGAGTCCTTACCTATGTGTGTGGGCGTGCGGGCGTGTGCGGCTGTTATCTCACTAACAAGGTCTCTTACACTATACAGTAAAACTATATATCAATACCATGCATGGTAGGATCAGACTCCATATACACAGCCATGGTACTATCAGTAATAACTAAATTTTAGCTATGTGGGCGCTTGATATAGCCACGGTTGCCATTTAAGATCATAAGCAAGCATCGCTATACACTGCCATAGCGTTTGCCGCCACAGCAAGAACAATCATGAACACTGCCAGGAGCTTGTCTCTCTTCCTTGCTATGCCATGACGATCCCTGAAAAACCGGGACAAAAAATCATGAGAACAGGGTAGCTAGCCACCAAAACATCCAAAGCCATGTATGGAGAAAATTGTGCTATATATATCAGAAGTCACCTTAGCGTGATCGCGGCAGGGAAAAATGTAGGAAACACAAACAGAAGCCGTGGCTCCGGTGAACTGGAATGCGTCCCAGATATTTGGGACGAAGTTTGCGGCGAGGAATATCACCGCAAGGAGAGCCGCTGTCAACCCTCCAAACCTTTGGTTGTCAGATGACAGCGGTCGCGCCGAGGGGTAGAGGAGCCCATCCATGTTGAGCCGCAGCGCTTGGAACACGATGGGAAAGACAAGCATGAGGTGGAGCACGTAGCTGACTCTGACGGCGTCATTGAAGATTGAGCTGTAAGGGATGCCAAGGTTGGAGTCGAAGTTTGCGAGGACGTCGTCCAAGGTTGAATCACCGAAGAGGAGGAAGCCGAATAAACTGGTGGTGATGTACACGGCCGAGCACAACAACAACGACGTGCGCACTATAGGCCTGATCTGCGTAGAATCCTTGAGCTCCTTGCAAATTGGGAGAACTGTAAAGTTGGTACTCAATAGTAAGTTGTCGTTACATAGCTAATAACCAATACAAAACTAAATTTCAGCTCATATATATAGTGGATCATACCGTTGTAGTGGCAAATATAAGCAGTGACAAGAACTGGAGCCGCAGTGAAGAGCTTCCAAATGGACGGCCAGTCATTGGCATCGGGAAATAGACGAGGCATCGGAATCTGCCCTCTCGCCAGCTTGAACATAGTGATCCCGGCAGTTATCACGACGAACACAACGGCCAGAGCGACCGACAAAGCAGATGTGTATCTCAGCGAGTCTGAAATGAATCACAAGTATGTAAGAGAAAGGAAGAACAAAAAAGTTTCTTAAAAAAACCTATAGCCAGCTATATCTAATTAAAACATGGTTGCTTACCGACGCGCTTGACACATGCAAGCGGAGTGAAGACACCAAGAGTTGCGATGGTGAGGATTGCGAAGCGTCCGTTCCACCGGTTTGCGCCGAACCATCCTTCAAACACACCGTGATGGTGCACGCCGCTGGAGGAGGTTCCTGAGAGCACGTCACCTTGCATTGTGCAGAGAAGATTCGAGTTGTCGTCGACTCGTCGTTAATAGATTCATAAAGAAACAACTTGATGAAAGCAATAATCAAAAGACGCCGCTGCATTACCAATGATGATCATGTAGACGACCAAGATGCCGAGGTTGTTGACGATGACGCACACCTGGAGCAATCCCCGGCCGAGCACCCCGAAGGCGTCGCCCATGGTCTTGGCGTAGGTCCTGACGCCCGCGGCGCGGTTGAACCTGACGAGGAGCTCGATGGAGGCGTCCGTGAGCAGCGCGGAGAGCACGATGAGGACGAGGCCCGGGACGAGGCCCGAGCACCTTCATGGTGGCCGGGAGCGCCATGATGCCCGCGCCGACGATGGTGGTGGAGAGGTTGAACACCGCGCCGGAGAAGGACGCGCCGTGGAAGTCGTCGCCGGCATCCTCCACCCCGCCGCGCTGCTTCTCAGGGAGCAGGGGCTCCGCGGCCTCGCCGCCCCCCATGGCGCCGTGGTGGTGGTCACCGCCGCTCGAGATCGGCATCACCATCCTCGCCAACAAGGCGCCGCCGAAGCCCGGGTCGTCGTTGCTGGGACGGTGAGGCCTCCGCGGACGGAATTCCAGCGTCCAGTTGCTGCCGCCGGTCCCTGGTTGCACAGAAATGCGAGTGTCTTCACGCATGTATGGATTGATTGGAGAGCTCCTCCGTTATGGCTTTTGATGGAGCGCATGCAGCGAGGAAGAATTGGGGAGTGAGAGTGTGGACAATCTTTTCATCGGCGGAGACGAAGCGTCTTATAATTAGATTGCCTCCCCATTTAGCAATATCGAAAGAATGGCCATGCATCTCAGCTGGCGCCTCACACTGGCACTCCTGCCTGCGCGCGCGCTGATACCTTTGGTGGGCTGAGCCTCTAATGGGGTTCAAGTATCTCTCGATGGGCCGAATCAGTAAATGGGCCTAAGTAATGTTTTGGACTGAGCGTACTCAAAATTGGATCCATCACGATCCATCCAAGTGGAGAGCGTGAGAACTTATCCCCTCCAGGCTCCAGCACTTCCCGCTTTGCTGAATCTGGTCCGTTCAGGTCGGATCTCACGGTCCACGGGTACCCACTGTTGGATCGCAGTCGCAGCAGAATCCGTCCCCATTCGCCTGAGCTCGCCGCCACCGCCGGCGATGTCCTGGTGCGCCTCCCTCGCCAGATGCCGGTACCCGTCCTTGAATTTACTTCCAGTCTCCATCCCTCCTTGAATTTACTTTCCAGTCTCCAACCTAGAACACTCGCAGCGACCTCGCCGTCGCCGCCGCTGGCAGGACTCGCACACGGTGACGGGTCACAGCAGCGGCGACCGTCGAAGGACATGGTGACTACTCCACGTATTTTTGGTGCCTGGTAGAGTGGTAGTTGTCTCACATAGCAGCACGTCACTGGCTCAATTTCTTTTGGTTGAGCGAAACTTTGACCGAAGGTTTGTCCATTACTTGAATTTGGACCGGATTAGATCATTAGATGCGTACAAACGGTCAGTGCTACACTGAAATGCCAAACTTGAAGCATCAGCATTTTTGTCATACCATACCCGTCCTAGTCATAGGGTTGTTCAACAATCAACATATATTGTCTTGATCTATTTTATGATTTTCATGCTCATAGTCTTGCTTGTGCTATCCAATCATAACCACTCTTTGGGAATATTTATAAAACCTGGACAGTCACTAGCCGCCATGGTTTGGTACAAATCATTTCCTCAAAACAATATTCAGAAATATCGCCCTCCTATTGTCCGGTTGTCCCTTTGTTTGACAAACCAAACAAGTAGCTTGCGCGGTTGAACCATTGTTGAGCTCCAATGTCTCAGGCCAAGGTAAAATTTAAGAAATGCTCTAGATATTAAAGGTATCTGAACCAAACAACCCTTCTGCTAAAGATTAACACACTTAAAAACTAGCAAATTTATCGTGAGATATGTATGCTGAACTGCTTATGCTTATTGTTTCTGAAGTATGCATAAATTTCAGTACCAATCAGGTGTTCAGAGTAAGTTTGCTCCCTCTAGGAACTTCAGTTATGACCTAAGAGTGATATCATACCTCCTCCCCATCCTTTTTTTTATCTGTTGAGACATACAGCTTTCGGCAACCTCCTTTGATATCACCATCGTTGTATGTGTTTTTTTGGGCAGCTTACCTATCTGCCCATCGCCTAACTTTGTTCTCGTTACTGATTTGTATTTTTTTCTTATTTTATAGTCTGAAGTTCCTAAAGGCTTATTAAGCTAAGTTTTCTGGAAGGATGCCAGTCTGTCATCAAGATTGAGACTTCCATGTCTGTTGATGTGGATAGCACAGTCTGGTGGAACAGAAAGTCAATACGTCAGGTCTATTTGGTGATAATTAGCTGCAATGCTGGAAGGGGTTTACAAATACCCAAATAGAAGAGACTATAAATTGAACTTATCTTGCTTGGTATGCTCTGTTTGCATTCATCTATCGGAGAATGTGCTTATGCACGCAGGGAACCAAGGCCAGGTTATTTGCTGGATTAATACTCCTTCTATAACTCTTCCGCACGTGGTACCACTTCAGAGTTCAGATCTTTGAGGTCTTCGCTTGAACAATAGAGGTACCTTTTTTGTTTTAATTATCTTTATTGCTTTATTTAGCGGGTTAAGCTTTGTAGAAGAACACTGCAGCAAGTTCTTATGATTAATGAGGTGGTAAACGTTTTCAAGAAGAAAGACTTCTATTTTGCTTCAGCTTAATAGTGGTTTGATTTTCATGATTCTTAATTTAACAATTTCTGTACAAATAAGCACAAATATGATAATACTGTTGTCTGCATAGGCTTGCACAGCTATAAGAAAGCTTATCTTCTACTCCATGTCCTTATGATTAGTTTTTCAGCTCTCTTATGATTTAATTTCACTGCCAATGCTTGTTTGAAAAAACATTTACATTTCTGTCTTTCAAGTCTTGCTGCTTCTGTATGGATGCAGTCATGTTGTCAGTAGCTACCACTGATGTCAGCCAAGGGAACTCCATGGAATCAGTCATGGCAACAATGGAGCGTCAAACAGCTCGTAGAACCCAGACTAATGTGACACAGGCGATAGAATCTCTTTTTGCCAGTGTCAATCTTGCTAAAGATCTTTCTGATAGGTGCAAAGGCAGAACATTGCAACTCACGGCTGATGAGATACAAAGCATTGCACATGACCTGGAGAATGTCTTGCAGAATATATATGATGATCTTTGCAGGATACCAGCTTCAGCATTTGGCAATAATGCTTACATGGATGTGCTTATTAAATCACAGTCAATGAGGGATTGTTGTGAGGCTGATATACCCATAAATGTAATGGGCAACAGGCCTAGGAGAAGGTCTCTCCGAGATAATGATACCCCGAGGCTGGTGGACTTTCTGCAGGGAATGTACCATGAATCGCATGAATTTGGTGGCCGGATGTTCAACACTCTACCAGAGGTTGCAGAGTACATCGAACCACTGTATGATGCATTCATTTGTCCACTGACAAATGAGATAATGACTGATCCTGTGATAATTGAGAGTGGTGTGACATGTGACAGGAGAGCCATAGAGGAGTATATTGAGAAGTTTGCAGACAGTTATGAACTTGTCTATTGCCCTGTCACAAAAATGATAATGCAAAATAAGTCTATGTTGAGCAATGGTTCCCTGAAGAGTGTAATTGAAGAATGGACAATGAGGAATGAGGCCATGCGTGTCAGGATTGCCCGCACTGCCCTTTCTATGTCAAATGCAGACGCAATGGTGCTTGAAGCTATACATGAGCTGAATTTGCTGGTGAAGATGAGGGTGAAGAACAGGGAGATGATGCATAAGATTGGAGTCACCAAATTCTTAGCACGGTTGTTGGACAATCACAATGGACAGATTCAGTTTGATGCTCTTAAGCTTCTGTGCTTGTTAGCTGAAGATGAAGAAGGAAAGGTGAGTTCAAAATTTTCTTACCTAAATGAGTTCATCTTCAATTTGGAACAATTTTTACTGACTGCTCAGCGTCTAAGCCTTGTTCTTCAATTATGATATAAGTTTTATGCATGACATACAGGATATCATTGGAAAAACTAAGGCCATTGCCAGGACAATAAAATTACTGTCAAGTAATTCTACTGATGAAAGGCATGCAGCTATCTCTTTCTTGCTGGAGCTTTCGAAGTCACAGTTACTGTTGGAGAATATTGGATCAACACCTGGAAGTGTTCTGATCCTCACTACAATGAAGATCAACAGTTCAGATGATCCAATTGCTGCTGAGAAAGCTGGAGCAGTCCTTAAGAACCTGGAGAAGTGTCCGAAGAACATCAAGTACATGGCTGAAAGTGGCTACTTAGAACCTCTTCAGAGTCATCTAGTGGAAGGTGAGATGCCAGAGTATTAGCCATTAGGAAAGCATGTTTTGCAAGTATGATAGTAGTTATCTTGGCAAGTTTGGTTTTGTTTAAGACACCAAGTTTCTGACACTGTATAAACTATAAGTAGCAATTCTATAAACTTAAGCTATTAGAATACAGCTGCACATGCAAGTCTCGTCTTAACACTTCATCATTAAAACATCTGAAAGTTTGCTTTGCATGCTAGAACTGAGAGATCTCACTTAGGGCATCATATTCTTGTAGTAAATCGATGTTTTAAACTAACTTGAAGTTTACAAAGCAGGCTCGGAAGAGATGCAGATGGAGATGGTTGGCTACCTCTGTGAGCTGGTCCAAGAGCAGGAGCTCACCATTGACATCAACAAAAGTACCTCAGAGATCCTCATCAATATGGCGCGCAGCTGCAACCCCATGGCCCGCAAGGCAGCATTCAATGTCCTTGCCCAGCTTTCATTGCACCGCCCCAATAGCAAGATGCTTGTGCGCGCAGGCGCTGTCCCTGTCATGATCGAGGAACTGTTCATCAGAAAGGTCGATGATGAGCCAGTGAATTCCATGGTCAATGCTGCCACTGTCCTTGCCAACATTGTTGAGTCAGGCATTGACCCAGACACCACGGTGGTGAACAAGGAAGGCCATGTCCTCACTTCAAAGTACTCCATCTACAACTTTGTGCACATGCTCAAGTGCTTTGTGCCCGACGACCTCAACCTCAGCATCATCCGCATCCTGCTAGCGTTCACTGCGCTCAACAAGCCACTGGCCACGGTGGTCTCGGTCATCCGGGAGAACCACCGTGGCCATTCCATAATCGAGCTCATGAGCTCCCCAACGGAGGTGCTCAGCCTTGCCGCGACAAGGCTGCTCATCACCTTGTCCAACATTGGACACACCATCGGAGAGAGGCTCTCGGCAAGACACAAGGACAGGCACACCCACACAAGGTGGTCAAAAGCATCAGCAGCCATGCGGGTGATGCGCATCACCGAACGGCAAGCTGCGTTGGCGACGCTCCTCGCGAAGCTACCTTACCGCAACATCTCGCTCAACATCGCGCTTGTTCAGGATGGTGTCGTGCCAGCCATACTGAGGGCGATAAAAGAGGTGCAGAACGGTGCTGCTAGATCAAGCAGGCACGTGGTGCCATACATGGAGGGTCTCGTCGGCACGCTCGTGCGGCTCACTGCGACTCTGTACAGCCCAGAAGTGTTGAAGGCGGCCATGGACCACAGTCTGGCCTTGGTGCTCACTGAGCTGCTCGATGGAGCAGCCGGGAGCGACGAGGTGCAACGCCTTGCTGCAGTGGGGCTTGAGAACCTCAGCTACCTATCCATCAAACTGTCCCAGCCCCCGCCCGATGAGCTGCAGCCAAAGAAGAACACCATACTGAAGCTCCTGAAGGACTCAAAGGCGCACAGCAACAACAAGAAGAGCTCACACCACCAGGTCAACGTTTGCCCGGTGCACCGGGAGTCTGTTCCCCAACAACGACATTCTGCCTCCCTCGAAGCTGGCGCCGTGGAGAGCCTGCTGGGCTGCCTCGAGAACGACAACATCCGGGTGGTGGAGGCTGCGCTCGGGCGCTGTGCAGTCTCCTCGACGAGAGGGTGGACGTCGAGAAGAGCGTAGCGGCCCTTGCCGAGCTCGACGCTGCTCGGCGCGTGCTTGCTGCGCTGAGGCAGCACCGGCAAAACGTGCTGTGGCAGAAGTGCTTCTGCGTGGTGGAGAAGCTCCTGGAGCACGGCGACGACCGATGCGTGAGGGAGGTGACAGGCGATCGGGTGCTGCCCACGGCTCTGGTGAGCGCCTTCCACAGGGGTGACGAGAGCACCAAGCAGGCGGCCGAGAGCATTCTCCGGCGACTGCACAAGATGCCTGATTACTCTGCAACCTACGTATCCATGGAGTTCTAGTCTCTGGAATCTAAACAGGATCAAAGTTTGTGCATATGCTACTTGCTTGTTTGAACAACCTACAGAATCGCGTGACCTGAATGTTGGTTTGCTAGTTTCATTTTTCATTTTTGTCCAGCACTATGTTTTTCAGTTTTTCACAGCCTGAATGTTTTAACTGGTGAATGGATATTGTCAACTAGTAGTAGCAGTGGTGGAACTCCTATAGTCCTATGTTGGTTATACCTTAATTGTAAAACGGTGAAATTCTCACCCTTGTTTGTTGCTTTGGATCAATATTATGTAGATTCTATCTCCGTCTGTTGAATTCTGCAAAGGCTCCCTTGTTGATTTTCTCCTAGATATTATTGGCTCTAATTTTTCATCTGAATGCATCCTTTAGCCAGTGCGGTCGCCACCAACGGCCGCAGGCAGGCAGGGCACTGGTGCTTGTCGTGCCGTTCCCAGTACAGGGCCTCCTGTGCTCGCGCTCCTCGAGCTTGCCGCGTTGTCCGTGCTCGGCATCGCGGTCAGCCGGTCACTGACCAACTTTTTTTTTTTTTTTTTTAAATTACACGGTACAACGCGGACACTCACAAAACGCACGCACACTCATCTCTATGAACACACTACGCAAACCCTACCTCTATGAAGACCGCCAAGAAGGCTGGGCGGCCGGCAGATCTGGAGATTCCGAAGTCACCACTATGCGCGCCGTCGTCGGACGGGACCTACCATTCACTGACCAACTGACTGACCGCATTGCTGTATCAAGGGTCGAAATTTAAATGGGCTCATATATGATCCAAAATGACAAGATAGGAAGGCCCAGCCCAATAATATCCTAGTCCTCCCTCCTCAGCCTTGATATGTAGCGCTACGGCGGAGGCAAACCCTAGCCGCCAGGCGGCCAGGGAGAGTACTAAGCTACCCAGTTCATATTGTCTGTATCCTGTTCTACGCAATCATTTTTGAGCGATTTTGTTACTTGTTTGTATTCAATGGGCGTTGCATGCGTGATTTTGTCTTTGCCTTGCTTCGCTTTGGATCACTGGATCCTCGTTGCTTTCCTGCTAGTACTTTTTGAAAATCAAGAATCGATTACTCTGTTTTGGTTAAGTCGCACCATTAGCCCCCTGGTCTGTGAGGTTGGACGCAGGGAAAATTGCGAGAAAAGGGTATCCATGGGTGCAAGATTAATAGACCGGTCAGGGACTCTACCTCTGTGGAAGCCAGTAATTTTTTCCTCAGGGTCATATCTTCTGCCCACATCATTACGTTGCTGCTGTTTTCTTTGATGTGTTACTCGCTCGGATATGTTTGTTGCTTTCAGTGTCTAATATCGAGTGTAGTCATGCTCTGAACTCTGTTTCGAAGCAAAATGAGGAGACTGAAACATCTGAATGTTTTCATGTGGAGAACACACGTATGGTCTTCAAAGTTCTCTGATTGCTTCATGTTCAGACTTTTCTTGTCTCACATTCTTTCATGTGAATTAAATCAGCATGTACCGATTGCAAAGCAAATGAGGAAGCTATACCATCTGAAACTGTGCTGTTGATAATTCTCGGATGGTCTTCAAAGTTCTCTGATTGCTTTCTCTATGTATCTTGACACCTTGTACCTATGGTATTTAATTGATGCTTGTCTATCTAGTGTAGTAGTATTCTAGTTATGCTTGAGTCTGAACGGAATGTTTAGTTATTGAGTAGCAACATGAAGAGGTCTTGTAATCTGAAGATATCATCTGATGTTGATACATACATTCATGGTCTTCAAAGTTCTCTGATTGCTTCTTTTACCTAAATCTCCTTATCTAAAATGATTCTGGGTTATGTTCAGTTTCGGTTTTTCTTTTTTTTTGAAGGTCGTTCAGTTTCGTTTTTGCCTGAAGCTATAGCTTTAGATTAAGAGCTATGAAGTTTTTGTCAAGCAGCAAAATGAGGTCCTATGATCTGATGTGTGATTTTAATACACCCATCCATGGTCTTCAAAGTTCTCTGATTGCTTTCTTACACTTTATTGAAATCATACTTAAATTGGTGTCATCCTTTAAAAAAAAAAAGGTGTATCTTAAAGGTTTATGATTATTTATTAATTATGCTTGAGCAAAGTTTTAGTGTTTATAAGATGTCAAAAGAAACAAAATGAGGAGGCTAAATGATCTGAAGTATCAGATGTTGATACATCAATCCATGGTCTTCAAAGTTCTCTGATTGCTTCTTGTACTGATATGCCAGATTGTCTTTTATTGAAATTATACTTGAATTTGTCCATCTTAGAAAAGATTGTGCGTCCTTTAGGCTATAGTTTTATATAGTGTTTCTTAATTATGCTTGAGCAAAGCTGTGTTAAGATGTCAAAAGAAACAAAATGAGGAGGCTAAATGATCAGAAGTATCAAATGTTGATACATCAATCCATGGTCTTCAAAGTTCTCTGATTGCTTCTTATACTGACATGCTAGATAGTCTTTTATTGAAATTATACTTGAATTATGTCCATCTTAAAAAAGATTGTGCGTCCTTCAGGCTATAGCTTTATAGTGTTTCTTAATTATGCTTGAGCAAAGCTGTGTTTAAGATGTCAAAAGAAGCAAACTGATGATGTTATATGACTGAAGTATCAGATGTCGATACTTCAAAGTTCTTGCTGAGCTATATTACTATGAAACTATAAAAGTCCATTCATTTTCATCTTTTATCTGGTTTAGTGGGCATTTTTTTCACCACACAGGGGCCATGTCACCTGTTTTAGCTGCAGCAAAATAAAGCAAAAATAAATTTGGATTCCATTTGGCCTCCCAAATATCTGCTTCCTTGTGCTCTCTGTCAATTTATTCTTCTGCAAATTTCATCCGCACTATCCGTGGGAGTGATTACGGTATCAGCTTTTGACCGAGCTTCGCCATTTTCTTCTCCTTCGTCACTTGGCCCCTACACTTTCCCCCAAAAGGTTAGCTTTCCTTCTCCCTCGCCACCATCTCCTGATTAGACCAGGACAAATGCTCTTAGAATTACTGACAGAACAGGATCTTCAAGATCCACAGATCAAAAAACTCAACAGCTTCATTCTCTTGCTAGTACTGTGTAATTCAAAAAATAGAAGCAGGTCAAGCTGCTGTTGAGTGACTGCCATGTGATCTGCTGGGAGTGGATGGCCATGGTGAAAACCTCATCATCACGACACCACCACATTCCTTCTATCGTTGGTTTTTTTAATTCCCCGACACTCTCACAAATCTCGATCTGGTGGAAGAAGTTACACTGGAGAACAGGGACATCATGAACCTTCTAGGACAAGAAGCGCAGGGGTTAATGGGGAAAAGGCCCCACTGAAGAACAGCAAGGTGACGAAACTGGGCCTTCTAGGGAAAGGGGAGGTGGTGAATGGGTAAGAAGAGGACGAAGACTGGCTAAGGGTTACTTATGGAGCCACTCGACTAAGCAACTGAGCTTTGGTTAGGACCAATTGGCAATTGGTGCAAATTGGATGGTTTTGATTGTTAAACAGTGTATGAAAATCAGATGCTTACAATAGTTCGGGGAAAATAGTCTTTTTATTTCTTTTTGCTACACCTTTTGGCATGCTTACCTGGTGCATGCGTTTGTCTCAAGTAGATTTGGTCTCGTTGACGTGCCATGTGAACTGAGAACTGATTGTTGTACTCCATCATATCGTCTGTATTTTGGGTAAATGGCTGATATAGCAAACATATTTGTTTGTAGATTTTTAAAAAAGGAACTGAGACTTCTAGCGAACAGCTATATGTATTTGAGAACTATAACAGTTTTTGACTGAAGGAATAAATTGTGTCGATTTGTTGCTTGTTCTGCATGAACACATCACAGTACTGACATCACCAAACTATCATGTATTGCTGCTTATCATGCCTGATTAGCGAAGTGGGCTCCGCACTTTTGCCAGGATATGCTAGGTGGGCAAGGATTTCCAACTGGTTCTCAAGTCCATAAACGCTTGCTCCTATTTTCAGACAAAATGGAAATGATATACAAACTCAAGAACATATCTTTGTATCAAAGATCAACTGATTCAATTTAGTTCAGATTTTGGTTCAAGTGGGCCTTGTTTTGGCCACACTTGGTGATGCATCAAATGTTGTATTGTACTTTCCTAATTTTTCAGTACTCCAGCCTGGTGTTACAATTTGTATGACTCCTAAATCCCAATTTATCTTGACACAAGGACATACTCCCCTTCGCCCCAAAAAGAGTTTTACTTTTAGACATCTTGTTTGATCATCTATCTTTTTTTTATATATATAAATATTATCTGTTTTGTTGTGACTTATTTATCATTAGGTTAGATATACTTAATAATAATGATATATTTATTTTATAATTTACACAATTTTTGAATAAAACAAACAATCAAACACAATCTCTTAATCTAAAAAACATTTCACTCTTTTTGGGACGGAACGCCAATTTGTGTATAATTTGTTGTTTAGCTCTGCCACTGTATTGAAAGAAAATGAGTACCCTGGAAAGATCAAAAGCTGATAACATTTTGAATTAAACAATTGCAACTAAACGAGGCAGACCAAAAAAAAAAAAAAATAGCTTAAACACACAATCAGAATACTTGGAACATGTTTTTGAAATTAAATATTGTTCTCCTGGTGTCAACAGGTCGTTTTAGAACACATATAAAACGATACATAACATGCCAACATAAAGCTGGATAGACCCAGCATACAATTGTTTGTGCGTAACAGTCGTTTGGCTATGTTAGCCAGGGCCAACTTTGGGGATGTCATAGTGCTCGCTGAGGTTGGCCAGGTACTGATTGAAGTCCTGGATGCGGTCCCTGTGCGACTTGTTGGAAACTTTGGCCAGCTTCTGCATGTCAATCTTCTGCTTCTGTTCCATGTAGCGTCGCTCTGCTGGTGTGAGATGATCATAGTCAGGATGTGGATTCCCTTCTTCATCTCCGATCTTGTCAGCTTCAATCAGCTCATTGTTGGGATCAGTTGGTAATTCAGAGCTTCCCCTAAAGAAAATAACCATTGAATTGGATATGAAGCGAGTGCAGCTAGCCGAAAATGTTGAGATTCATGGAAAAATGAACTGAGTTCTGTAGAGTATTTTAGTAAAGACTGATCCACCAATAACAAGAGAAAACGATCATATCCTATTCTGTTGTAACATTAAACTAATCCAACTTTCCAAACCAATACATTGTCATTGCAGGTGCAACCAACAAATAATTGATTGACAAGGTAATTGAACTGGGTTCTTTATTTGCTCTGCAAATAGTTTACATAGCCACTAATAACACTTATCAGCACAAACTAAATGACAAATCCCTCTAGTGGCGCCTCCAAGATTCTTTAACAAGACATGAATACAAAAAAAAAAAACATATATGCAGCAGTTTATAAACTACAAACCAGTGTATCCCAATACAGATAAGATGAGCATCAAACATATACAGAGAAAAAAAAAAAAATGCAGCAAAAGTTTTGTTAGAAGCATTAGTAACCTACCTCCTATTTTTTAGGGCATGGACATATAACAGATAGAAGAAACCTAAACAGAGGTAATCATCAACAATTATGTAATAAAACAAAGCCAAATTGACTATTCAGTGCATGAAAACCCAGAAATTGTCAGCAGGCATATGCACACAACCAAGCAGTCGATGTGTACCACCTGGTCCACCTCTCTAACAAACATGGTGATTCTTAGCAACACATCCAGTTATGTAGAAATTGAACAGCAGATGCTATAGTTCAAACATAGCACTGCTTATCAAGACATTCAGATGTGCAGAAATTGAACAGTAGATGCTTATAAGTTTCGAATTGGCCAGTGTAATAATGAGAAAAACCTTTGTGGAGCTCGTCGTGCCCAATCTGAGACGACTCCTCACGCTGATACTTCTTCTTTTTCTTTTTCTTGACTCCACCTTCCTTCACGTCCAGTGCTTTACCCTTCAGCTTCAGCCTTCCCCCAACGACGTTCTGGTATTCCGACATCTCGCTGTAACAATGAAATCGAAGTTAATGGACACAGTACGTGTATGCATAAATTACAAATAGCTCGAAGTTAGGGTTTGGGGGGCTCGATTTCGCACCAGGGGCGGATCAAGTAAAGGACATGCGTACACCAAAAAATTTTTCGAAACAAAGATGTTTGTATGCATAGGTATAATATATAATACATCTGTACGACACTGGTAACTGGATTAGATCAGATCCGAATACAGACAGCTTGGGTTTGGCTGCCCCGTTTCAAACAGCACGAACGGAAGATGGGGTGGGCGTACCTGGGCGCTCGTCGCCGGAGAAGGTCCCGAAGATGGAGGTCTAGGCACCAGACGCAGGGCGGCGGCGGTGGCGACTGCCGCCCAGTTATTACGCACACGAGAGAGGGGAGTATGCCGCGGGGGGCACGCGAGACGGCGAGAGGGGACGAGACGGGGGAGAAGGGAGAGACACTGCCAGTGCCGATCGGAACGCGTCAATTTTCACGATAATTAATTAATTATAAAAAAAATCTCATATAATCCAGTCTATTTTTTTTTTAAGAAAAATATAGAAAGCGAAAGTTTTCACTTCAAGGGGCGTTAGATTTGGATACACAGCCTTTTTTACTCAAAGTTGATGCGGCTAAGGCTTTTGATCGTATCAGCTGGACTTTTATTTCTCAGATCCTCTCTAAATATAAGTTCTCTGGTCATTTTATTAATCTCCTTTATGCTTGTATCTCTATAACTTCAATGCAGGTCCTAGTCAATGGAAAGCCTTCTAACTTCTTCTTCCCAACTAGAGGCATCAGACAGGGATGCCCTCTCTCTCCCTACCTTTTCATAATTGCTATAAATGCCCTCTCTCTCCCTACCTTTTCATAATTGCTATAAATGAATTAACAGACATGCTTCAGATTGCTTTACAAAATGGAAATATCAGTGGTGTCAAGCTAGGCTGCTCTGGTCCTAGCATCCATTCTTTGCTTTTTGCAGATGACCTCATTATATGTGGACAAGCAACACAAGAAGAGGCAATCACCATCAAATCTGTGCTAGATAACTTCTGCCTAGCATCAGGACAGACACCAAATCTCTGTAAGTCGTCTATTCTGTTCAGTAAGAATGTGGACCTTGCTATCATTTCTTCCATTAAAACCTTTTTCCCTGTGCCTAACCTTAACCCAAACACCATCCACCTAGGTCACCCTTTGCTTTTTAGTCATAAAGACAGGAATAGAGCTTATGCTTTTATCTTAAACAAGTTTAGAGCTAAATTGACTACAGTCAAGGCCAACAAACTCAACCATGCTGGTAGACTCATTTACATCAATTCTGTTCTGGCATCAATTCCTATCTACTATCTCTCTATTGTTCTTTTCTCCAAGGAATTCATCAGCAAAATAACTTCTATTATCAGAAAATTTTGGTGGGCAGGAGTGCAGGAAGACAATGCTACTACTCCCTTTCATTATAGGTCTTGGGATGATATGTGCCAGGATAAGGACAATGGTGGTCTGGCCATCAGGGATCTACACACAGTTAACAAAAGTCTTATCTTAAATGCAGCCTGGAGAATAGCAAATGCCAAGGATGATTTCCTTACTTTAATTCTAAAATCCAAATACTTTCCTAATAAGTCCTTTTGGAATGCGGACACAGCCTGTCCAAAATCTATCTTTTGGTCATCTATTTTGCAGGTTAAAGGCATTTTGCAAACAAACACAAGAGTCCAGATTCATAGGGGCAACTCAAACATCTGGAACACTCCTTGGTGTGATATTTGGGGAACAATTCACTCCCACCTCAACCTACCAGTTACGGTTAGTCCTTTACCTTTAACAGTGAACCAACTATGGAACAATCTTTCCCAAAGCTGGAATGTGGATCTTATCAGCCAGATCTTCTCTGATCAAGCTGTTGCTATCATTAGTAACACTGAGGTCATCCCTTCTACTAATGATGATATTTTAGTGCGAAACCCTGCTCCTAAGGGCACTTGTTCAAAAAGAGGCTTTCCGTTTTCTTAATGCAGAGAACCGCATCCAATTGCCTACTCATGGTACAAGAAGCATCATCCCAGAAGTCAAGGACATCATGACTCGAGTATGGAAGTTAAAAAACTGCTCACCTAACCTCAAAACATTCTTTTGGAGATTAACAAGAAGGGCTATTGCAACAGGTATGAGAGCAGGTAGATTTTCAGCTCATATAAGTAAATTATGTTCAGCCTGCAATTCTCCAGAAAATGATAGACATCTTTTCTTTGAATGCAACTTGCCTCGTGCAGTTTGGTTTACTTCAAACCCTCCTATGATTGTATCTAACCTTCCTAATGATGATGATGGAGTTCAAAACATTATTGCATCCATGATTAACACCAATACCACAGATGATCAAATCATCTCCATTATCACCACTCTTTGGTATATTTGGAAGGCAAGGAATGACAAAACTTATAATAACAAAACTTGGACTGTTTGGCAAGTTCATCATGCTGTGACTGCAGACATGCAGGTTACAAAGGAGATGAATCAAGAAGTACAGGTAACACAGGAGGGATGCGATCAACCAACGCTAATGCAGGGACCACAACAGAACTCCAATCTCAATGACTTCCCATCTCACTCTCTCCCTACTTCTTTACCTGTGCATATACACAACTCCCCAAACCATTTGCAGGAACCTTACAGGATTCACATGCCAATTTTATTGGAGGGAGTTCGAGTCTACTCAGATGCTTCAATCTCCCCCGACCAGAACCATACTATATATAGAAATGCAGGTCTTGGTATTTTTCTTGTAGGAGAGGATTCAAACAGGCGTTTCAATGTCTATATAAAAGGCGTTCATAGGCGAGTCTCATCGGTCTTCACCAGAGGCGGCAGCTCTTGCTCTTGCAGAACGGTTCTACACAACATCAACATCCCTCATGCCTCACTCCTCTCTGATAACCAGCTCCTGGTGAACCACATTCATGCAGACAATGACGAAGACATTCCAAGATGGGATGCCAGAATCTACACTCACACTTACAGGAACATGGCCGAGGGGAAAGCTTACGGTGTCTACAAAATATCTAGGACACAAAACATTTCGGCTCATGTTCTTGCAGGACAGGCTAGGAATTCTGCGGATGTAGACTCAAATCCAGTTGTAACTTGCCTTTGTCCTTCTCATATCTCGAGCTGTCCTATCAGGACAGCTCTTGACAATGTAAAGTGGGCAAATCTTGCCCACATAACGCTTTGCTTTGCTATTAAGTAATGTAAATCAAAAAAAAAAAAAAAAAATTTGGATACACAAGTGTCGTAGATCAGAAAAAAAAAACATATTTGTTTATGCTTTAACTCAATTTGTACCTAATGTTGAGTTATTTTTTTTCCGGCGCCTACCTTGTTGGATTGAAGTTTTCTAAGTTTTGAATCAAATGTGGTCCTTGTCTAGTGCAATAGTTATTGCAGGTTGAAAATAAAGCCCAAAACTATTCGATGTACTTGATCAGGTTGGCATAAGCCATAACTTTTAGAATTTAAAATTAAGGCCTCGACACAGTTTCTAATGGTCTCTCTGGAGTAGTATTGGAGCAAGTGTTGTACTAGGTTTTCTCTCTACAATTTTTCCAGAGAGCTGAAGGCACTCACCAAATTTCTTCGATGCCTATGGGAGATCACCGGAGAATACGTTCATCCATTAAGTAGTTGATGTTTAAAGCATCAGCCAACGGACAACAAATTTAACCTTTCGATGGTCACCACACTTTTATTTGACCCGCAGAGAAGCACCACAAAATGCATAACAACTAGTTTTTTTGTGAGAGCTTATCAAATAGAGGGGTGGATATGCATTTTAGCTCTTTTGACTCTTTCGTGACGACCGGTACTAGCACATCGTTTGAACTCAAGAGATACACTACACCCACTTGCTGACTAAATTGATCATTGGAGAGAGATCTAGTGCATTTAGTTAGTGAGTTTACATCTATTGGCACTAGTTTGTTGTAGTGGTATGGATTTCTTATTACTTTTGGTGATTACCGCCACCTAGACAGCTTAGAGCATCAGAGGGTCGTTGAGCATCGCTCAATGATTGTGCAAGACCTTCAATCAATCGATTTGAAAGAGGCTTCGTGCTCATACTCACGGGGGTCATGAAGAAAGCAATAATGGTGTATTTTCTCGATGCTAATTGGAGTGCTTGTTGTTTTTGTTGATTCACCATTATTGAGGGTCAAGCTTGAGGTCTTGTGTTTTCTATGAAGGAGTGAGAATCATATGACTCATCTCAAATAGGGATGTATGTTGTAGGCAAGCAACCGAAGCTCAAGCCAAATCTTATGCCACTTGTCTTTGGCGTCTTAATTGTATTCCTACACTTTGTGCAATTTACGCTCTCTGAATGTGGCGCCATACATGGTCCCATGTTTTAAATAGCGGACTATAAAAAATAGCGTCGGTATTTTTCGGGACGCTATAGCGAGTAGCTTTATAGCCGCTATAGCGGCGGGATGATTCACCATTAGCGTCGCCAAAGCCGCGCCGCTTATAGCGTGAATGGCGGCGTTTAGCGCGAATAGCGGCAAATAGCGGTGCCATAGCGCAAATAGCGGCCCAAATAACGGCGCTATAAGCGCGAATAAGCGGCGCTATAAGCGCGAATAGCGGCGCTATAGCGTGTTATAGCTCAAATAGCGCGAATAGCGCGAAAAAATGTGATAAACGGCGTGAGTTGCTCCGCCGCCGCTATAAGCGCGAATAAGCGCCTTTTATATAGCGCTATTTAAGTCACAGACCTAAATTTGATGGTTTCAAAAGTTAAAAGAGCCTAAAAATCTATTTTTCCCGTTGAGCTGGTAAATAGGAGTAATAGGACTCCCGTGATAGCTATAGGTAGGTCGGGTGGACTATTTTTTCAATCCGAAACCCGAAAGGCACATGGACAATGGACAAACGTTCTTCTTTCGGCTGGGCTCATCTCGGCCCGATGGCGAAACCCATGCACGCCGGTCTCGTTTCCGTTCGGCGGCCCTCGCGGCGGCGCCGTGCGTCGGGTACACCAACCCAACTTGACCCAACCCAATTTTAAAGCGCACGAAAAGTGGAGGGATGGGGAGGGAGAAAAAGAGAGGAGCGCAGCGAGGCGAGCGGTCTCTCTTCCTCCCTTCGCTTTACCGATGGCCAACGATTCCCTCGCCCACCACCTGCTGCTCCCTATCGCCGGCGGCTGCTGGTCTGACGTTGATGATGATGAGGAGGAGGAGCCGGGCAACGTCTCCTTCCCCTCATTCTGGCCGCCCTTCCCCGCTCTCTCGTCGGGCTCCGACTCTGACGCCGCCACCTTCGTGCGTCCGCGCATGGACCGGCCCCGGGAGACCGCTGCGTCGTCCTTCTTCGGGCTCGGTTTCCACGACGGGGACGACGACGAGTGGGCGCCACCCGACGAGGACGGGGACCTCTGTTTGCCGCTCTGCTGGGATTGCCTGCAGCTGGAGGACCACGACGACGACCACCAGAGGTGGGACGTGGGCGTGAGCGACGCGGACGAGTGGGAGCAGGTCGCCGGCAGGGAGGAGGAGGAGGCTGCGGCTGCGGCGGCGCCCGCGGTGCGGAGCCTGGAGTGGGAGGTGCTGCTCGCCGCCAACAGCCTGGGGAGCCTCGCGGTGGATGACGGCGACGGCGACGACGACCTGGACGCGGGAATCGAGACGTACTTCCTCGATGACGCCGACGACCTGCTGTTCGGTCAGCTCGCCGCCGCGGAAGCGGACCACGAGACGCCGGGCAAGTGCGGGCGTCCGGCGGCGAAAGGCCGCGGTGGAGGCGCTCCCTACGGTGGTGGTCGCGGAGGCCGACGCTCAGTGCGCGGTGTGCAAGGACGGCGTCGAGGCCGGGGTGCGCGCCCGGAGGCTGCCGTGCGCGCACCTCTACCACGACGGCTGCATCCTGCCGTGGCTCGCCATCCGCAACACGTGCCCGCTGTGCCGCCACGAGCTGCCCACCGATGACCCCGAGTACGAGAAGTGGAAGGCGAGGCGAGCCGCCGGCGACGACGCAGACCGGCGTGGCACGGCGGCAGGTATGGTGTCTTCATCAGGATACCTTGACGAATGGATAGGCGAAGGAGCAACGAACGAACTAATTTGATTCAGCAATTGGAGGCGGTGCTGCCTGTGTTAATATTTGGTGCTGCAAATTCCTTTTTGATCAGGTTGGAGAGGGATCAAATCAATGTGGATTGGTTGGTGTGGTAGTGATTTTCATAGAGGGTGATGAACATAACACGGTGCATTTAAATTTGTCAATGGTGTATTTGGATGTGAGATTTGAGGGGGACAATCCTTGAAATCCTTTCTGTTGAGGAAACAGCCTAAACATAGGGATGACAGAACAGAATAATGTTTGCACAATTGCACTGCCAGACTTCTCTTTAGAATGTGTAGCCAATACAAATATTACTTTTATTAGTAGTATGCTAATTAGTTCATAAAACGACTATATGACGAAATCAGCAATGTGATGAAATTTCAAAGACACTTCTCGCGGGTGTGCTACTACAAATGTGCTTATGCTAACTCATCTGCTAGCCAATGCGGACAAGGAATGGTCAGTAGTACTGTAGTACCAAGCATGGCTTCATTGAATGAGATCGCTTTTCATGGTTCCGCTGTGCTGGCCTTGAATTATGATGATGATGAGTTTACTTATGATTTGGAACTGGCAACAACCTTCACATTTAAAATCGTTGAAAAAAAAAAGGGAAACAACAGGCGTTACATTCTGAAGATGTCCGTGCATGCATGCAATGTTCCTTTTGCTTAACGACTAGCAATAAAATTGCTTGAACTTGTGATTTGAATCAAAGTTAAGCGCACTAAAGCTGACACACACGTATGAATCTTTATTATTAACTGAATCCGTAATAGGCCGCTTGTTTGGATGCAAGAGTATTCATCTCATCTCAATCCCGTAAACGAGGCCTGACGATACTAAAGATGACGGATGGATATCTTGGGATCATATCCTCGCAGCTACTCCGTATGTGAAAGTTTATATATATACGTGGCTTGTGAACGCAACCAGAAGCAGCGGAAGGCAGCAGAATCCTCGCCAGTTTCCGTAGCTTAGCTTGAAAGCAGGGGACTTGAGCACATGCCCGGAGGCCCGTACCCCGAAAACGAGAGTGAGGTGAGGTACAAGACGAAGAATGGAACCGATTCCGCGGGTCCATCTCTTCTTCTTGGATCACTTTGCTTATCCTCTACTTTTTCCATTTTATTATTTATTTATTTATCCTCGCCTGGGTCTGTGCGACGAAAACTTGTGGAACAGATCATTGACGTTGCGTTGCGACCTACACGTATGATGATTGTTGACGTTGAGCTAGCACAGATCGATGCCAGCCAGCCAGCAATCGAAACGACGATCGAAGATAAGACTGGTGATGGTGATGATATGCATCTGCGCTTTAATTCCTTGGCTGTTCCTGATCGGTTCGCCCCGAATCTGTAGGTTGGGTTGGGTTATCGGGTACGTACCAGCAGACGATGCGTTCGTTAGCAAATCGTGCTCGTCGCCGTTGTACGCTTGCGGGATCGCCCAGGGTGGGCTGCCGGTCCGCTAGGCACGTCGCGTCCAGGGTCGTCGTCGTCGCGCTGCCGTCCCGTTGGGGTCGGGGTTGGGTTCTGTTCCGCATGTGACCTCGCTTCGCTCTTGTTTCCATCACATCTCGGCCCTTTGCGTGTGTTTCAGTTGGAGTATTAAAATTAAATTTAAACGTGTATGTGACAGATGATCCGGCCTATCTTGCAGAGCGTAAGCCACAGCATTGTTATCTTGCAGAGCGGGATCGCCCAGGCTAGGCTAGGCTACCTAGAAGGGAGAAACCAATTGCTGAAGAATATAATGGTGCGAGTTTTTTTTTTTCAACTCAAAACAACCAAAGCTTGCAGTTGTAAATCCAATACTACCCTACTCTCTTTTCGATTCCTCTGTAATCCAATCATGTATGCCGCCAAGTCCAAAAAAACAGTCAGTGAAGGGAATAGTCATCTTCAAGACAAGGGAAGTGTATATCCTCGGAAGGAGGCAAGGAAAAAACCGCACAAGTAGTAGAAAGAAGATGAATTCAGCAGGCCCAATGGAAATGTGTCCAATATTCAAGGTGGGTTTACAAGCCCAAACCCAACTTCTACATGATAGGATGGATGCTACTGGGCTCAAATATGTAAAGGTGCTGGTGCAATCATCATTTGCTTCTTCTAGGAGATCCTAAAAAAACATGCTTCTTCTAGGAAAAACAAAACACAATCTGCTAACTTCGTGATCCTATTCAACTCACGTATATAAAAAAACAAGTGGAGTTCGTGCCGTGCGAGTCTCTGAAAAGGTTGTGATGATAGTCTGATAGAAGAAACTTCCTGTCCACATGATACAATAAAACTAAAGTCATTCTGAAAGGATCTCTGCTGGCCAACTTTGTAGCTCGACAAAAAGATTTAACAATTCACAGACCATATGATGGTAGTGCGCCCTTCCTTCCTTCCTTTCTTTTTTTTTTTTCTGTAAAAAGGAAAAGAATAAGGATGGGAGATTAACACCACTTCCAACTTTGTGCCCACAATTTGCACATGATCGAAGGAGAGATGTAGACCGCTTTAGAATCAGTGTCTGGCAAAACTGAGCACTGCACGCACGTACGACAAGTCGACAATCATTTTTTTCGTGATGACGCCTAGGCACATATTTCATTAAGCAATAAAAGAGTTTTTGTTACAAGCAGGGCGAGAGGCGGTAGTCGTAATATTACCGAACCTCGGAACCCAAAAGAGAAAAAGGTTGTGATTATATAAAAGGCATTTGGCGACAAGAGGGTAGCAAGCTATCTCAAGCCATCCCATCCCCAACCCGGCCGTGTTCGGGTTTAAGGTCGCGGGTTGAACTCCCGTTGAGCAAAATCGCGAGAACGTTTTACTTCACGAAAGACATGTCTCCACGGAAAACAAGTCGACAATCATCGTCGATCAATCCACAAGAACATACTTATAATATATTCAGCGAAATTTAGGACCACCAGCAGCACTGAAAAGGCACGACGGCATGCACGAGCAATCAAGAATGCACTTGTGAAAGTTCATTTGAGTTTATTATTTATTCACAGTGCGCTCAAGACGTACTGACAGGTGGGTCCAGAAGAGTTAGGTTCGCGGGAAAAAGGCGCCACGCACGATCGCGACCATATCGACGAGCCATACATGGCCATGCCCGCGCGCGGCGGCGGCGGCCGAAGAATGAAGCCGAACGGATAGGGACACTCATCATGGCGCAACGACGGTCGATCGAGGGGAGGGATCCCGGCCAGTGGCCACGATGGGAGATGGAGTTGCGGCTGCACGGTGCCGTGCGACCCCCTGCAGGACCACACGCTCGCTCGCTCATCAGCTCATGCATGCAGCGGTGGAAAATGTCGCCAGCATCGCCCACTCGCGTGCGTGAGCGGCGGGGCCGACGCTGCACTGGACGTACGGGTGTCCCAAGCAACGACGACGAGCGCAAACAGAGAAAAATAAACAAAGAACCCATCAGCCAACAAATCCCAATGGACGATCGTTCAGGGAAAGCGACGCGGGGACGTGGGAGACTCGACACCGCGCCGCCGGGCACGGGCGATCGACACCGGGAAGCGGCGGGCAACACGATCGCGAGCCGTCATTGCCCCATCGATCGAGACGCACTGTGAGTGCGACGGGCGCCTACTCTCCCTGCCGGCTGTCGCGCGCGCCCTGAAAAAAAACCGAGACGGCAGCTGGTTGGTGCCCGTCGTCGTCGTCGTTCCGCGACGAGAGACGATCAGGGGAGCCCACGGCTTTCTTATCCGCAACCGGGGTAATCGGCTGGCTGTCCGCGTCTCAGCGAGTCGTTTTGGATCCTTTTGGGGTTTCGGGGGCGGCGGCAGACGTAAGCGGGACGCGGCCGGGCTCGACCGACGGTGGATGGACCATGGATGCATGCGTGCGCGGCTGTCCCTGTCCGGTGTCCGCGTCGCCTTTCGGCTTTCGACTCGGCCAGCATTAGCGTGATGATTAACTAATGATAGTGGTTTTGCTGCTACACCCAGACGCTTACCGAAGCAAAGCGACGCTGCTCTGCACTGAACCAACGCCCTGTTCGTTTGGCTGTCTGGCTGTGGCAGGTGCGATCTTTGTAAGAGAAAAGATCGCTGGCTGGTTATTTGGTACCGATAAAGTAAGCGAACAAGCGCAAGTTGCTACGTTTAGGTGTGTTTAGATTCCAAAATTTTGGTGCAAAATTCGTAGCGCGTCACATCATTATCTTTAGAAGACGTTTCGTTTGTTAGTGGTAAATATTATCCTACCATGTGGCGTAACTAGGCTCAAAAGAATCGCCTCGCCATGATGTACATCTAAACTGTGCAATTAGTTTTTTTATTTACCTAATTTTTATACCCGCCGGCAATCGTTTTTAGGTGCGTTGAATGTTTCGATGTGATAGGAATGAAAATTGGGCCTCTAAACACACCCAAAGCTGCTACGCTTGTTTCGGTCATGGCACCTAAAGCGACGCTGCTCTGCACTGAACCAAGCTGCTCTGCACTGAACCAAGCTGCTACGCTTGTTTCGGTCGTGGCACCTACGAAAAAGGGTTGGGCGTAGGCATCGCTTATTATTGCCCAGACCTCAGAGGCGAATAACGGGTTAATTAAGTGGTGATGAATAGTTCATGCGAGTAGGCTGGTTAATTAAATTGATTCTTCTTCTTGCTGCTCGCCGGAGTCAGGTGGTGTATCGTCACAATAGCCAATCCATGCAAACCGGGGACGCTATGCGGCGCCTGCAGCGCGCGTAGCGCGCTATCCGAACCGGCGCCGCAGCGCACCCACCCCTTCTTCTTCCTCGCGTTCGCCCCCTGCCCTGCCGTCCCCGCCCGCCGGGCCCAGGGCTCGCGCGGAACTCGGGCGAGCCCTAGGGCGCCGCGGCGTCCGCCTCCTCCCTACCCTCCCTCTTCTTCTCCAACGCCCGGCAAGATCGCCGCCGCCATGGATTCCGCGACATCCCCCGCCTACCCATGCCCACCGGATGGGGCACGCCACGCCCGGCTCGGCGGCGCCCGCCGCCGCCTCGCTCACCGCCGGCGAGCCGCCGCCGCCACTCGCTCACGCCGGCCGAGCCGCCACCACCGCAGCGTTCCACGACCGCCCGCCCGGCCGGCCGGCGGATTCTATACCAGGGGATTCCTCCCGAAACCTAACGCCGCCCGCCGCGCCGTCGTCTCGCCGAGGCCTAAAAAGCTGGGGGATGGTGGCTGAACCCTAAAGCTGGGGCACGGCGGGCGCCGCCTCCCCGTCCACCCCGCCCGCGGCGGCGCCCGTCGCCGGCCGCTCCGCCCACCAGGCCCCCTCCCCACGCCTCCTTTCCCCGGGCGACGCGGCGGCGCCGTCTGTGGCGGCTATGGATAGCGGCGCGCGTGCGCCGTATAAGAATCGTGATGCAAACCGGAGCAGAGCCGGAGATAAGCTTTCGTTGCCAAGACAAAAAAATAAATGACAAACAAAAAGGATGAAAAAAAAAAAACTGTATCGGAGCCAGGTTTCGATCCTGGGACCTGTGGGTTATGGGCCCACCACGCTTCCGCTGCGCCACTCCGATGTTCGGTGATTGTTGTGTACGTCTATTTTATTTATATATAATTCGGTGTGCGACACCTAAGTTGCCTATTGAAATGCTGAGCGGAAGCGCCAATATGTGTAGCGACGGCAATTTCAAAACGTATTGAAATAGATGATGATCGCTAAATAAATTTCTAAGCCATAAATGGACCAAGTAATTACAATGAACGGGATGGTATTAGAAGTCATTTTGAACAAGGTTTGAGTCAAACATCGGGAATATAAATCATCAATAATTTTTAAGTTGTTGAATTTGTAAAGATAAAAAAATTAAATGAGTAGATTTGTCTTAAAAAATACTTTGATAAAAGTATATATATATATCACATCTCCATAAATATTTTTATAATAATAAGAGGTCAAAGTTATGTTTTTGGAGACCGTGTCGCTGTCCTAAACAACTTCTAATACCATCCCGGAGGGGAATACGTTTAGTTGCAATACACGAACGAGTTTGCTGGTCTATATCTAAATTAATATTAAGGAACGGAAATTAAATTTCTCTCCTCAAAAATTTCGTCATTCACTCTGTCCTGGCCTGTTTGTCCCTCCACTCTCCCAAAACGTAAGGGTCCTGACGGGTTTGAGTATGAATAATATACAATACGTGATAAATTAAAGATAAGAGCTCTAATAGGTGTAATGTCTCGCTCGGAACCTGAACTAATGACCTAAATATATGAACAGATGAGGCAGTATGTGTGCCATCGCAACGTTCCAGCATTCTAAATTTTGACCAAATATAAATAAAATTGTTGATGTTTATAATGTGTAATAAGTGTTGTTAGATTAATAATGAAATGTATTTTCAAAATAAACTTAATTGGAGATTCAACTGTAGACAACATTTTCCATAAACTCAGTCAGACTTAAAGATTTTTAACTTTTTTTGGGAAACAAGAATTGCATTCTTTTTTTTTATCAAGGAAGAAAATTCTTCGTCCTAGATATCTGTTGACACCCAAAAATGGCGTGGTCTAAGTCACGGTAAAATCCGGACTTAGCCATATTTTGGAGGTCCAAGTCACCGCAAATTTCCAGACTTAGTTAAATTCTCGAGGAGGTTCGAAAGGGGCTCTACGGAATGCGACCCGGACTCCGGGCGGCGTCGGTCCTGCTTCCCGGCCCTAGCGTCCGATCGGGTCGTGCCCCACGATCGGTTTTGCGACCTTTCTGTTAAACCGATCGGACGCGTTGACCGGGAAGCGCCCGGTCAACCCCCTCGCGAGTCCGGCCATTTGGAACCGAGCTAATTTCGGGCCATCGGATCGGACGCACCCATGGGTCGGTCCGTCCGTCCGATCGGATCGGTCGGGTTGCGGCGTCGCGAGCCGGCCGCAGACCTTTACCGGAAATTCGACGGACTCGTCGGCCGGAGCGCCCGGTCAAGGCGATCGCGGCGTTCGGTCACCCGACGCAGGCCCGTGTCCGTCACGAGATTCGAACCGATTTGTTTCCAATCGTGTTTAGGTCGGTTTTGATGCTTGAAACGTCCAGGACGGTTTCCTAAAAAGGATAAGACCACCATCCTCTATATAATAAAGAGG
Source organism: Hyparrhenia diplandra (assembly GCA_015847255.1). Classification (NCBI taxonomy): domain Eukaryota; kingdom Viridiplantae; phylum Streptophyta; class Magnoliopsida; order Poales; family Poaceae; genus Hyparrhenia; species Hyparrhenia diplandra. The sequence continues at coordinate 338,421 of JADLZK010004766.1, forward strand.
TTCATGGCGATTTGATCCCATCTACATCCAATCGACAAACACATCTACTACCGTCTTGCTTGTAGGTCATCCTCCTCTCCTTCTTCTTCGCCCGATGCCATGAACGGAAGATCGGCGACAACAACGCCCTAGAGCGGTCGGTAGGCTAGGGCAGCCCATAGCCTGGCTTCGGCGGCGCCCTCACGGGGTCCGTCCGGGCGTGTGGGGTTTCGGGTTTCAAAGACTTCGCGGCGTGTCTTGCGTGCAGCGCTCCCCAACGAGGCTCCTCCGACGGCGTGTCTTGCGTATCGCGCTCATCGTTGGAAGCACACGGTCCAGTGTGGATATCCTAGGCGCTGCCGATCCCGGTTTCGGCTTGCCCTAAGTAGAGCGATCTAGCTTTTGTTTTGGTGTGTTACCGATTTTATCGTCAACAATTTTTTTAGAAGGGACGGCAAAAGCTTTGCCGTGATTTCTATTAGGCGAAAAAAAAGAAAAGGCAAGTGCCGGCCAGTTTTTTGGTGGAGGAAACCGGGCGAAAAACCATACAAATGAGGAGGGTACCCTACTCCGGTGTACACCTAGGTACCAAATCAACTCAACTCGCTACTGGCGGCGCCCACTCAACTCGTTGCTTGGTCGGATTGGGACATCGACACAAGTCTCACAACTTAGGGGAGTGTTCCACTCCGCCCACCACTAGCTACTACAACTCACACCACAACTAAGATCCACTTGAAAACAACTCAACTAAACTCAACACGGATGGGAGCAAGATAAACAAAGAAGCACCACTCGGTTGGATTGGGTCATCAACACGAGGCTCCAAACTCCGCCGCTCGGTCGGATTGGGACATCGACACGAGCCAACAACACAAAAAGGCACTAAGAAAAAGGAAAAGAAAAACAGCGAAGACAACACACTACACCACCACCGCCTGGGAGAGGAGTCAAAAGCAAGCCGCCGAGACCGCGCCGTCGTCACCAACGATGGCCGTAGCCCGCCGCAAGCCCGAGCAACGGCACACGGAACTCCTCCACCACGGGGCTATCACCCTCAAGCTGCCCACCCACAACCGCCGATCCCCGGCTCCAACAAAGCGTCGGCGAGAAAACCGTCGCGGCACATTGGAAATCACCGATCCCGGCTACTCTGCGTGGGGGGCCACGCCACACCCACCGCCTCACTCCACTTCCCGGGACTCGGATATCCAAGCCGCTTCAAGAGTACCACTTCCGCCCGCCGGCATCGAGATCACCACCACCATGCGTGCCGCCCAAGACCTCCGGCACCCATGGTCCCTCGGCACCTTCCCCGCCAACGCGGACCAAGTGCACCACCCTAGTCGCGGCAAGACAGCAACGCCACCGACCACCACCGCCCCACCACCAACCAAGATGGGTCTCAAGATGCGGCGCCTCAAGGAGGAACGACGCCCGATGGCGCCGCCGTCGACGTCCATAGGGGCGGGTTTTTCACCCCGAGAATCCCATGCGGCAAGGACATGGATGCTCCCAATGGTGCCCCCCGGGAGAACGACGACCAACGCCGCCGCCACCATTGCCACCGACACGCGGTAATGAAGGCTTTCGCCGTCTCGGATCATGCACGCCGCACCCTCGGCGTGCGGCACGCTCCCCACTAGCTCAACGCCTCAGCGGAAGAGCAGGCATCGCCCGAGGCACCACCTGCGGCACCACCGACCAAAGCGACCGCCAACCCCCGGCTCCACCACCATGGTAGCGCGCCCGCACCGAGATCGCCGTCGCGAAGGGGAAGAGGAGCACAAGCCATCATACCATCCGGTCGCCCGGCGCCGAGACCTCACCGGCCCCACCATCCCCCGACGCCATGGCGGAAGCGAAGTCGGCGCCCGGCCAGCAGCAGACCACCGTCGACATCCCGCCGGCCGTAGCCACTCCTCGCGCACCGGCCGCGTCGCCCGCGTCGGCCGGCGTCGCACGGCCATGGGCGCCATCGCGCCGCCGCCGCCGGACGACGCCCACCCACACACCTCCGCACTCCGGTCTCGGGCCATCGATCCGGCCGGGCGCCGCCGGATCAGTGGCGGCGGCCCCACCCCGCGGAGGGACGGCCACGCCGGCGAGCTCGTCGGGGACATGGCGGCGCGCCCGCCCGAACCGCGAGGAGAGGGGAGGGACCCACGCCGCCACCATCCCCACGGGCCGCGCGGGAGCCGGCGACCGCTCCGGCGGCGGCGGCTGGGATTCCCGGCCGGGAACCGAGGGTGGCGGCGCCTAGGGTTTGGTCGCCGCCGGCGCCTGCGCGCGAGCCGACGCGGCGGTCGCTTATCCCCAGTCAAGTTATGAATTTATCGTCAACAATATCCATGGCACTTTCTCGTCTATTCCTCTACTCCTTTGAACATGGGGTTTTGTTTTAGCTGGTTTTGGTTTGTTGTCCTATACATGTGGCCCGAATATCCGACACATATCCGCAAGAGTTTAGAATAGTACTCCGTGTTCAGCGACGATGATGCACTCTGTATACCAGTACAGAAACCACGAACGCAATATACACGCAATATACACGCACGACAGCTGCAGTTGCAGCCAGAGCACAAAAATCGGAGGCGCCGGGCGCGTGGGCGGAGGAAGTGGGGACGATCAGGCACACGCGCGGCAAGAAATGGGCGCGCACCAGCGCGAGCACGACACGCGCCGCGGGGCCCCGCCACACGGGCTTGCTCCTCTGTGGCAGGCAAGGCCGGGTCGCGGCCTCCATCCGGTCGTGCGCTCGTGCACCCGCGCGCCGGACCCCGTCTCCGGCTTTAATTTGCCGAGCCGGGTGACCCATCACCTCCGTCCGCGCGGCCTCGAGTGCTCTACGGGTGGGGTGTTGACCCGTCCGCCTCGAATTCCCGCGGCAGCCGGCAGCAGCACTTGTCCGGTCGATGGAGATTGAAATTGACCCTCTCGTGGAGTCCGTGGTTCGCCAGGGGTGGCAAGGCGAGTGCCCGGAATCATCGCGCCATTGATTGCCTCCGAGCCTTGGCGTGGCGAAAGCAAAGCACACGGACAACACAGGGGCCAGGGCTGGGCTGGGCTAGGTAGCTTTGCGTCTGCAAGTTGTAGTAGTAGGAGCATGCAATGCATGGTGGGGGATTTGGACGCTGACGTACCGTCTCTTTTGATTTTGAGGGTGGCCTGTCTCAGTGTCTGGTTTATTTCGTCTCGTCGCAGCGATTTGGCGATTTGCTGTCTGTGCAACATAACATAAGCATCCTACGGCTCCGGGCGTGCGATATCCACTATCCAGTGACCGGAAACGTACTAGTAGCTAGCCTCTGGCTATAGCCATAGGGCTTTGCACGTGTCGGTGATCAATTAGGTGCGTGCTCTTGTGGTCACGCACACTACGAAGCAACAAAACCGGTTAGGACTCTAAAAATAAACATACTCCCCTCAGTCCCAAAAAAGACGACACTTTTGACTTTCGGAGTCGTATTTGACCATTCGCCTTATTTAAAAAAAAATTATGCAAATTACAAAATAAATAAATCAATGCTAAAAGTATCTTCAATGATAAAATAAGTCATAATAAAATAAATCATATTTATATAACTATTTTGAATAAAACGGATGGTCAAACACGATGTCTAAAAGTCAAAAAACGTCATTCTTTTTTGGGACGAGGGGTAGGGATCAGGCAATCACCTCCTATTCAAAGAGTGTCGTTTTAGAAAGAGTGTCCTTTTTTGAATAAACATAGGTCTTATTCAAAAAGTTATGTAAAATATAAAATAGATAAATCGTTATTAAAATATCTCTAGTGATTAAATAAGTCATAACAAAATAAATAATATTTATATAAAAAATTTGAATAAGACTATAATCAAATAAGAAGTCAAAGAAACCTAAAACGACACTCTTTTTAGGAGTGAGAGTTACTTCACTAGCAGAGGCGTTGTGGGCTTGTTGCAGCCTTACACTGTTACACAAAGACACGGACATCTGATTTCTCTTCCGGTGAACCCAATAACTCTAGTCTAGTCTAGAATGGAAAAGAACCCAGGAATTTGGGAGGCTCCAAATATATGGACCTGCAAGTTTTCTCAAATGTGGAGATGGTACCTGTTTCGATAGTTTGCGATAAAATTGAACCATATTCCAGTTTCTATCTAAAGTTTCTTGTAAGTGCCTTCCACTTCCAGTCGTTAGTTTCTTCGAGAACGGAAAAAAACAGTAGCGCGTGCACTGTCCTTGCACTCGCACTAGCCACTAGGTTTTTTTTATATATATAACAGAAAATAAAGCTGCGTGCCCTATTCTTGCATGCGCATCATTAAAATGCTGACTTGTAAGCTAGTACTTGACCGTGCTGCGCTATCCAAGCCAGGCGGCTTTTTGAGAGACTAGCGTCAGTGTGCAGACATCAGCGGCCTATAGGCAGGCTCAACTAGAGCCAAAAGAATTCTGCATCGTTTTCCGTAGGCCCGTACCGTCTAGCGTCTCCCAAAGAGATAGACACACACAGCCCCGGCCGGCCCCCATGTTTTCCCAGGACAATGAGAGCTTTCGACGGTGAAACGACCCGTGATCGGGCGATCCAACGGCTGAAAGATTCTGTGTCCGGGTCGGTGGATTTACGGGCATGATTGTTGCGGCTGATGGGAGTTGCCGGGCACGAATCTCCCCGCCGTATACGAAAGAAAGAAACCAATCTTTTTGTGTAGGCCAACGGGCCTCTGATTTCAGTGTGGGGGACTGGGGGCTAGCATTATTGATCGAGGTAGCCACTCAGATCAGAGTCCTCCCTCCATATAGATGATAGATCAGTAAACCATGTCCAGTTCAGTCAAAATCGTCGACCTTGACATGCTCGGTCGACCATTAACCAGCTGATCCAACTTGTTTTCCGGATAGTGATGTTTTACACTGTTGCACTGGGTGAATTGACAGAATCAGACAAAGGGGCACATCCATATGGAAGAGAAGATAGCAAAGCTTGTTGTTATTACTTGTACTTACCTCATGCTTGATTATCAGGTCGGAGCCCCGATCTTTGACAAGTATGTTACCACAGGAAAGGTGAACCAGTCCTAGAAGCAAAGGAAACCAAGAAAAACAAACGGCCATCCTCTTTACCACTGATCGTGAACCATCTTTTGTGAGTTTCCTCCTCCGTTCTTGTGATTCAAGATCCAAAGAGAACCGGATAAGATTTCCATGTCCTCCAAAGATGATGGCCTCGTACATAGCTCTTAGGCCATTAAAAGAGTCCAGAACGAGCAGATTGCCCTAGGTGCCAAGTGATTTGACTGGAGCCTGAAACCCCGAATCAAATCCTCTCCCCCGTAAACTCCGGAGCCACTAATTCTTTCTCCAGCTTAAGACTATCTATCTTCCTTTGATCAAGTTGACGGATAATCATTATGATTCTTCTTTATTCTGCAGAAGCAACACCGAAAATTCTCAGCCGATAGCTAACCACAGCATTTGTCAACGACATGCTGAATATTCAGATGACAAAGACGACGAAAATCTTGGCTATGACCTACTGAATGCTGCATCTCTTATTTGAACTGACAATGCATCTTCATATCTGGACGGTCTGAACTCAAGGAGGTTGCACTTGAGCATCAGCACACCGAGACACCTTAACTATGCTACTGAGCAATTCAAAGTTATTTAAAAAAAAAAAAAAAGAATTCAGAGTTTAGGTGTTAACATGGTATTGTAGCAAGGAATCAGCACATGCAAAATAACTCAAAAGAATTATTATATACTGTTCCCTATTAATACTGACCTCAGCAGCAAACTCCCTATTAGAGTGGAGCCATGATTGATTAATGGATTTCTTTTTGTGAGGCTCACGCATAGACACTCCAATCAAGCAGACACCATGGATCAGTGTTCAGATTTTTACTATAAAAAACTCTCCTTAAGGCCTGACAAAACCATTTTGTCAACTGGAACAAAACCATCCTAGAAAAGAAAGCATCATACCATAGGCTATAAGAACTCTTAGTTTCTAAAACTCAGTTAAAAAATGGAAGGTGGGAAGCAACTGAAACTGTGCTATGTTTATGCGTCAAAGCATAATAGATAGTGGATATATTTTTCCTTTATTGATGAAACAAATAATGCCAAGTTGCCAACTTCAGAAGTGCACGTTCTTTTTATCCAAGCAAATTTCCACTGGGGGCCACAGCAGTGGACAGAAGACACCAACCTTGGTACCTTCCTTTCTCAAATATTCACCCATCGAATGAGAGCTCTAGCAGAAACTGTTAGCAGCATCTGCAGAATAAAACAACATTCCTTAGAATTCCAGCTGTATTATCACTTAACCACACCGTGTTAATTGAGAAAACAATATACTGGCATCTGGAAAATTATAGCTCGATCACATACCAGACTCAGTATAGCAGCTGATACATGATACAGCATTGCTCTCAGGCATACACATTTTAACCTTAGGGTCCATTTCCATTCCACAACTCTCCACAAATGCCTGTCACTGTTATCCAACCACCATCTCTTTAAATGGCTAGAGCACCTGGTGCTAGTGACGTTATTCAGGGCCTTGCATCCTCACAGCCTTTGTTTGATTGCCAATGGATGATCTCGATGGACACACTTTTTGGAAGCATGCTGGCCCCACCCAGTACATTTAGAAAAGCTGGCACAATAACAATAAAAATCATAATTTCCATCAAGACATTTGGTAACTTCAGTCTTGTTCTTTATTTATTTTGCGACAATGGTAACTTCAGTCTCATGTATATGTGCTACTAGTACTGCTGCTGTCCCTGACTTCTGTATATCAAAGCAGCACAAAAAGGCAACTTCAACGTTGCAGCTGTGGGTCCTGTTCATTTCCATGATTCTTGCACACTATAAATCCACCCCGGTACTCTCTCCTTTTCTTTCACAAGCCACCCTTCCCTCCATTTCATAGCTCAAGTGAACATGTACCCTGCTGAGATTGCTAGTGTTCCATACTTATCTCCTGCAAGTGCAGCCTCTTTCAAACCTCATTACCATGTAGCTACCGACGACTTCCTCTACCAGTATAGCAACCTTCTGGTGCCTCACCCTTCATCCTACCAAGATGTTGCTCACCTGGTCCTTGAAGCTAGCTTCCCAGTTGGTAATAAATCCAATTCGGAGGAGTCAGATGACTATCACCGCAGTCTTGCAGAAGAGCGCAGGAAGAGAAGGATGATATCCAATAGGGAGTCTGCCCGACGATCACGCATGAGAAAGCAGAAGCAGCTGAGCGAGCTCTGGGCACAGGTTGTTCACCTCCGCAGCACCAACCGTCAACTCCTTGATCAGCTAAACCATGTCATCAGAGACTGTGATCGTGTCCTCCATGAAAACTCCCAGCTGAGAGATGAACAAACCAAATTGCAGCAGCAGCTAGAGAAGCTCCCTGTAGAGACCACAGAGAATGGTGTCATGAGTCCTGACTCTTGGAGTATCCATGATTCCAAGTGAGATGAGATAATATGAGATTTAAACTAAGAGGTTTCCTTTGTTCTATTATGAGGCTTTCATTTTTGTATCTTTGCTCCATGTTTGGTATCAATGCTTAGTATGTAGCAGTCATGTGCTAAATAGCGAGTTCTCCATTTTCTTTGATCATGTTCTGTTGAAAGTCACAAAAAGATCAAGTAGGAATGAACTTCAGTAAGCTATTCCTGAGAAAATGGTGATATGATAAAGCTATTAGAAGAACCAATGCTAAGATAAAAGACGTCAGTGAGCCACTCATTCCATACTCATCCAGCATAGAAATAAATTCACAAAAACTGGAACACATTTGGTAACTAGGGAAATGCATTAGTCAAGAATCTCTTTTTGGCTACCTGGAAAATGTATTTCTATGATATTCTTAGTTTCTTATAATGGGCTATCAGATAGGGCAGCAGGGTGGATAGATTGAGGAACTATATAAAACATGAAGCGCACGGTAAATTTGCTGCTCAAAATGACAATGAGAAGCTGTAATCAACACAAGCATCTGTATGCACTGTTTAAGTATTGATAAAGATTTCATGCTGTTGCTCACAATAGATGGTAGTGGAGCATTCCCATAAAAAGAAAGAAAGGGTGCTGTCAAAACCTTACTAAGTGCAAATGCACAGACTCATAAATAAGTTATGCAAAACCAAACCTGCCAAATCTGAAAATATGGCCAATGCACCTAATTGTGAAGATCACTGGAGCTCCTGTCATAAGGCTGTGTGTTACTGGGTTTCCGGTCACAAAGAACCTCCCTGAAACTTCGAGGTCAACCTACAAACTCTTCAAAAACATGAAACCAATAAAGTAGAATATGCTACATAGTGCAACATATAATAAAATCTCACCAGTGAATGCAAAGGGCCCTTGGGAGGGATTAGAGTTAATATTGTGCATAAGAAAAGGTGAAGTTCCTTTTTCTTCCCCAGTATATCAATCATGGTATTTTTAGTCATCAACACAAAAGAACAAAATAGCATATACAATGCCAAATTAACTGTACAAATCCCAAACTACCTGTTTCTGTGTAAGGTAGATGAGTAATGGCATTATGAATTTTTCCTCATCCCTAAATACAAATGTTTGTAGCATATGGATCTGAATTTTAGAATCAATCAAAATAGTTCATGATATCTTTTTACGAGAAACAATAATTGATTTTCTCCTGACATATCTCCTAAATTTTCAAATAAGATTCCATCCATCCTAGCTTGGACTCCACTTAGGGGGGTAATGTCCTGGAGCACTCCCTTCACTGCCCTGTCAAATCCAAGCAATGAACCTCCGATGCCAGATAAGATCTCTGGTAATGATGGGGAGGGCTTTGAAACTTCAACTAGCTGGATCTGCAGTGTTTAGCATACAATCAGCATCTGGAAGTGAATTCATTATGCATTTCCTACCAAAGTCACTCCATAAATACAGGAAGCTTGCATAATTTGTCGAGAAGTGAAATAAACTAATAAAGTATGAAAGCAAGACATAAAGAAGTAACAGAACTAAAGCAAATTCAAACAGAAATGGATGAACTAAACATGGAAAGCTCTGCTAGTGCAGAGAATGACAACCATTGATAAGGTAACAGCTGAATACTAGGGAAAAAATTATACACTCATGCATGCAATATAGGAATTTAAACAAAATACATAAGTCTTTATAATAGAACATACCTTCTTATCCTTGGGTATATTAGCTTTCTGTTTTGCAATAGCAAGAGCTTGTGAGAGTCCACCTACTGAATCAACCAACCCTCTTGAAAATGCATCATGGCCGCTCCACACTCGACCTTGAGCAACATTCTCCATCTGATCAATCTGGAGGGACAAGCATTTAGCACATATTTGAAGATCCATTATCACTCAATATCTGAGATCAGTCCTTACACTCATTGATCGCGACATGGCTGCTTTATCACGAAACAATGCATAAGCATTTTGTGCTGACTTTTCAAAAAGCTCTGCCTCATCTGGTCTGTGGAAATACATCAAGTACTTCAAATTCAAGGCGGTTCATACAATAGTGAAGAATAAAACAACTAATTGCAAATCTGGAAGCCATGATATTAGTAACAGTGTAGACAGCCTGGCCAATCAGTGGTTCCATAGCAACCCAGTTGCATTGATTCTCTGTTATGAATTATATTGGCAAACACTATCAGAAAAGGTAACAGGGGTGGTCTGCAGTCATGTAACTGGTTTAGATCTTTGCTTGATAGCCAAGTTCAGTTAGTTGCTTGGTTTAGATAAAGTTTGTTAGTAAGTTCCCGTTTGTTTGTCTAGAGATGATAGTTTTGGGTAAGCATAAATTAATCTGTTCTCTCATCTCCTTGCTCGTGAGCCCCAGCCTCCGCACATTGCACAGTGTGCGGGGAAGGCTTGGCGCTAAACATCCTTCCCCGGACCCCGTGCAGTGCGGGAGCCTACGGCACTGGGTACGCCCTCTCATCTCCTTGCTCGGAGCCTCACCAGCATCAACCACTTACCACTGGCAGGAAACCGGCAGCAGAACGGCCAAAGACCTCCACCTCCCTCAGCTATCCTATTCGGTCAATGCCTCATGGATGTGACATTCTCCGTTAAGGTGGGAGAATAAGGTTCAAATGCCGGACTGAACCATGTTCTCCAAAAAAAAAAAAAAAAAAGGATAAGGGTGTTTAAACTTATCAACTAAGATTTTCAGAAGAAAAAAACAACATGTTAACTACAAGGAATTGAGACGATGGCCCTCTTGGCTTCACAACCATAATAGAGCAATAGACAGAAAAAAAATAAGTTTTACTTCTGTTCTATTCACACACAAAGCAGGTCATGGTCTCATGGATTTAGCTCTTAGTTTGAAACGAAATATTACACATAACACATCAAATGCCATAGTTAATTATGTGATATAATCCCACAACAAAGAACTCGCCCAATAGGCTTTATGGAAGTTCATGTTCACTAAATGTTTATATGGTCCATGCAGTCATACTTCAACACTGGAGGACATTTCACAAATGTACTAACAATGACAAAACTAAAAGTCAAGCAAAAATGAGAAGGAATATTCCCTCTGTCTATCAATGTAAGGCATCTTTTGAATAAGGAGAATTTAGATTTTACAACTTCTTACCAACAGTTATCCAAATTGTATACAAGTTTATAGTGTACCAAAATTGCATAAATATTTTGTGTTCAAAGTGGCTTCAAGGCGACATTGATTTTGCAGCAATTGACAATACATCGTTAGAGAACTAAGATACAAAATGTGCTTTCAAAAACTTTATCCTACCAAAATATGCCTTACAGTAATGGCCAGAGGCCGGAGGGGAGTTCATGAAACCGGAATCACTGCAAACTATACCGCAGTTCCAGTGCACTGCAGTTATGCTGTTCCTATTTTTAACTAATTACTAATAACATGATGTAAATAAAGCAACATCTGACCTTAAAGGTCGTTGATCAGCAGCATTAAGTTCAGCGTATCGACCCTTGGATAGAATTTCTTTATTGAAATCAATCCTCTCATACAACTTTTGAAGGCAGAACTTCCCTGTAATCCCATAAATTAAAACATGAATAAATACATAATAATAGCTCTACTCACTACCTGAATTCTGAATAGACTAGAGTTAAAAGACTAGAGCTAATTCGATTCTGAAGTTGTGACAATTATTGTAGGCGGATTTATAACCTTAGAAGTTGGAACACAAGATAATAAGGATCACCTGTAACAACTCCAATTGATCCTGTAAGAGTAAGTTTCTCAGCAACAATTACTGGTGCAGCCATTGCCATGTAGTACCCCCCACTTGCAGCAACATCAGACATCGAAGCAACCACAGGTTTAGTGTTGGCTAGAAGTCGGATTTCTCTCCACATCCTAGTTAAAGCAAGAGTTCGTAATATGTTACCGAATACTCTGCTGCTGCTGCTGAGAAGCAAATCCTAAGGGGTGACTTACAGGTCAGAAGCAAGAGCATCACCACCAGGGCTGTCTATACGTAGGATAACAGCTTTGTACTTTTCTGATTCTGTAAAGTGTAAGAAGCTATATAATTAGAAGTGATAGCATTGTCAGTTGAAATAACAGGAGTTTATACAATACTAGCGGATGACCCGCGCTTCGCGCGGGCAGCAAACTGACAGTATTGATGTTATATTATGCAACTGATGTAGATGCAGTAGGAAACGTGTAGTGAGGTAATTATTGTTCAAACATATTCTTTGCATTGAAATACATTGCGCAGGGATTTGGATTGTCGTTGCGGCCGAATCCAAATGTCAGGTCCACCCGAAGACGCTACTCGGGGCCGTGCGGCGGCGATGGTGCTGCGGGGATGCGCTGCTGAGCCTGCAGCCGAGGTGGCTGGCGGCTACATGCTGTTGACAGAACATGCCGCCATGGATGATCCACGCAGGGCGGAGTTCCGTCGGAGTGTTGGCGCAGGCAGTGATCGCAGTCTGGGTAGAGGAAGAGCAGGTGGAGGATGCGAGGCCGGCGGCAGGGGAGGGGCACCACACCCTGCATGCCTGTTGTGTGGAAGAGGTAGAGGGAAGTACACTCAGACTTCGGAACTGTCGTCATCGTTGGGGAGAGGGAGGGGCGTCGCCGCGTCCAGGCCTGGGGAGGGAGTGCGGCGAGAGGGATAGGGAGGAATGGAGGTTCTAGAAGGCTGGATTGAGTTCAGAGGAGGGCGCAGCGTAGGCGTGGGGGCGCGACACGGGGAGGTGAGGATGTGGGAGAAGGCGGTGACGGCGTGCGGGGTCTTTGGGGGCGGCGCTGTCGCAAGCGTGAGCAGGGAGGGTTTCGCGAGGGGTGGAGTGGAGGTTGCGGGGAGTTTCAGAAGCAGGGGGAACAGACGGCAGGATCTGTAGCTTGGAAAGGATCTGACGGCTGAGGATGGGGTACTGTTAATGTACAGTGCAATGTGAGGGAAGGACACTGTTAATGTACAGTGGTTTTGACTCACCAGAAACAAAGTATCTATATATATATATATATATATATATATATATATAGGGTAAATTTTTCTACACCCTAGGCGTAGTTACACCCATATGTATATCTCAAGATTTGTGGTATATATGACCGAACGAAGTGCATGTGGATGAAGTATATGATCATACTAGACCATCTATGGTGGTATATATGTTAAGTATGTATTCATACGTTGAGTATATGGATATACTTTTTTTATATACAGCAGTAGTGGCATTTTATGTAATATATTAAAAAATATAGGTTCCTCCAAAATTTTTTCGTGTAGTAAGATCTAGAGTATCTTAATATGAGTATCTAAACATACTCAAACCGATAAACAAGTATGAACACATACACAATGTGATTTTTTGAATATGGGTGTAACTACACCCGGGTGTATAAAAAGTGCACCCTATATATATATATATATATATATATATATATATATATATATATATATATAGATATGTATATGCTCATACAAACTATATAAGAATCTCCTAGAGTCCATGGGACTACTTCCTCTGATCTTAAATAAGTTTCAGAACCTATGCTGTTAAAAGATTCAGTCATGACCACGTAAAGAATTAGATAGATTGGCAATGGAAAATCGATGTTAACTGGTCCATAGTGAGAGAGATGCCCCCTGATGTTGTTCTAAGACAGGGTCACAGGGGCCCGTTGAACCACGAAACAGGCAGAAACCTCCCACATAGTCTTACTTCTTTGGCGCAACCCTATACTCAGGAAGGTGGGCACAACCATGCAGTGCTTGGTTCGAGCTCAGTTTGGCAGGCTGCTCACAGCAAACCTTTGCCACTGTGCTACAACCATCACTTAATTGGTTCATCTGAAAATTACTTTCAATACATAATCATCTTCATCTTATAAATCATATTTTCATATAATTTTCTAGTCAAAGTTCCACCTATTTGTGTAAATGTCCCAAATGTCTTTATATTTGTGGTCAGAGAGATCGAGCAGCACAAGTAAAATTTTTGGGGATAACTAAATAAGGTTGCAAAGTGAGCTTGTATGGTTTGCTATGTAAAGGAAGGGATCGTGTTACAGATGGTTTTGCTGATTTTTTTACAAGAAAATATCTTCATCTTCAGCATATTTGGTTTAATTGGGTAAAAAAACAATCCTTTGATGGGGCAAGAGCGTAAAACGAAACAAGTCCTCACTAGCTATGGGATTCCATGAGTTAATTATTCTGAGTGGTTCTGCACCAACTGAAATTGAATAATGAATTGGCATATATAAGTGGAAATGGAAAGCTTCAATTTTTTAAGCAAAGAGTGGCTGAATGCCTTGCTATAAAATGACCTCTATTCAACATTTTTTTGGCTGAAACAAAGAGGGGGATGGAGAGGCAAATTAAAAACAGATTATATATCATGTGTTCAGTATCAATTAGAAACCCACATTTTAAATTTGCAGAATATCTGGGGCCTTGAGCAATAGTTGGTAGTAAAATAAATTCCAGATCAGATTCCAAAACAAAGATAGAAACTGATCGCTGAAATAATATAGCAAAATTACCTGATCTCTTACGAACAACAAATCAAATTCAACTTCTGAAGGAGTATCAACTGATCGCTGAAATAATATAGCAAAATTACCTCTAACAGTTCGTATCTTCTCAATTAACTGCTCAGCGATAATGCCTGAACCAGCACTCAATGGGCTACGAGTCCGTGTTATACTTCCAGAAGCTCTGATTATGGCAATTTGTTCTCCTCTTCCTTGTAATCCAAGAGTCTGTTTACTGACACGCGAGTATTTACTGTAAAGAGAATCTTCACTAGTTCAGCACATGAAACAGTAATACTAATAAGTATATAGGAATTAAAATCTGACTAGAAATCATAGGGAGGCAGGTTCCACTTGTTTTGGGTCACTGGGATAACACCAAACTTGCTAAAATGAACTAAGATAACATATATGTGATATAGGTCTGTTTGACATGTTTGGCTGGGGACCTCTAGGGCCTGTTTGGTTGCCTGTATTAGCCTGTATCGAGGGTTTGTGCAATGCAGCTTGCTCATGTTTGGTTGCCCGCTAGAGGCTCTTATGCAGGCTTGCCTAATGCAGTTTGCCCATGTTTGGTTGCTCACAGAGGCTCTTATGCAGGCTTGCACAGTGCTCAAAGCAGGTCCAATACAGGTTACAGGAAAAGCTAGTATGCCAGATTTGGTCATAACAAGCAATGCAGATTTGCACAAACTAATGAGGCACACAAAAATGAAATATTTTACCCCCCACCCCCCCCCCCCCACCCCCAAGCCCCTACAGACCTCTACTAGAACATGGAGATGACCGCATGCAACACAAGGTAAGCAATACCAAACACAGCTTGATTGGACAAGAACAACCAAACACCAAGACATTGCATACATCTATGCTGGTTTGGGTACTGCATAAGCTCTAAGGGCAGTACCAACGTGCTTGCCAAGCCAGTGCTAGTAGGAGAGAGAAACTAGATACACAGGTGCAATAAATTGGAGAAATGGTGCTATGTTAGAACCAGCAGACACCTGTTGGATATTTGAGCACCCGGTGCAAACAAAAAAAGAGTTGTTGTCAAAGCAATAGATACAAGTTCACCACACCACCTTTCCATCCATTGGCCTGTGAACAATATTTTGTTTGTTGCAGGTCCCAACTTAGTATGTGCTAAGAAATTTATACATTGGAGACTTTTTTTGCTAGCAAAGCACCTCTTGACGTGTCAGATGTTTGCGCCTTGGCCAAGATTATACATCGGGGCTGCCCTAATGCAGGTAAGGGTAAATGCAAGCAACCATCACACCCTATGTAAAGCTATATTGCGCAGAACGACTAAAATATTGCATGCTACAGAGCTTATCTATATCTATATTATCTTCTATAATAAAGCTAATCCCCACTACAAGTTCTATCTCAACATGCAAGCCATCCACACCATCTCCCACTAACTATCCACATTGTTGGGATATAAGTGAATTGCCCACCTTTCCCCCATCAGTTTAAGCTTTTGGGTTGAACCGGTACGTGCGTGCAACTTATTATGGTATCAAAGCCAGAGGTCTCGAGTTCGAAGCCTGGTTAGCGCAATTAAATAAAATAATTGCTGCTCGCTCCTATTCCACGTCTGAGGCCCGAGGGAGCCTCCACGTGAGGGGGAGTGTTGGAATATAAGTGAATTGCCCACCTTTCCCCATCAGCTTAAGCTTTTGGGTTGAACAGGTAGGTGCGTGCAACTTAATACCCATCATCTCCTACTAATAACCATGTCATACTACCAGCTTTCAACCTTTTAATGCAAGCTATCCATGTCATCTCCACTAAGCACAATTACTACTTTCAATTTACAAGAAATATTGAAGGCATCCATATATTGTTATTTGTTTTGCCATTCAATCATATAATTTGGTCCAATTCTGATAGTTTTTTGTTGGATTCTTTTTTATCGCTTGCCCGGTTTTGATAAGAATAGATGTAAGTGTTTTATTTATAAAACAATCCTGCAGCAATGCATGAGGTATCCTTCTAGTCGCATATATTTCAAACATCAGGATTTGAAATGTAACATAAAAATATATGCAAGGAAAACCTAAAAAAATCAGCCAGTTTTCCAGAACAATTGACAGGACCATTCTGATGGACTACTTTATTCCTACTGTCACAGAAATACAAAAATTACCTGTAGTCAACCATACGCAGACTTTTCTTGTCTTTCTGCCCTACTCTCTCCTTTAGTAATGTCATTACCTTTGAATTAGACAATGGCAACAAAGACACATGCAGAAGAAAAGTTATATCATCAGAACCATATTTCATTTATGAATTGTTATTACGCATAACAAAAACACATTTGTATTGAACACTAAAGGGGTCACTTAATGCTGTCAGTGAAAGAAGTAATTGTGTATCAATAGCTTATTACATAAGTTCAAAACTTCTGTTCCCTTATAAAAAAGAACCCTTTGGCTCGAAACAATAATATAGCATGGTATATGCATCACACGAACATAATGGCCTTGCGCCTTGCACAATGCTGCATCTATTCATCTTCATGCATACTTTATTATCTTTGGCATATGAATTGCACACTGCCAATAATTTATTTCTTGCCAAATTATACAATTGCAAAATAAGGAACTATGGATAGCTACACCGTCAATTTATATATGGATCCTAAACTTCTGTGAAAACTTCTTAATAAGAACTGACTAAAAGGACCTTGCAACCTAATTCAGTAACCCGTACCTCATCATCATACAGTAAATCAGTTATCCAACCTTCTTCCTTGAGTCTGGAAACCTGGTAGACCCCTGAATTTATAAATTCTTCAATTTCTTCTTTTTTCTTCCCTGTAGAGAAAACTCTGCAATGACATTTTTTTCTCTTAACATGTGTAAAACAGATTTGCTGAAATTACCATGTGTGGAAGATATTGTTTCCAGCCAGTTTCCATAAATATTGTCAAGCAGTTTCGCTAGCATCTCCCTAACTTCATTTGACATGCTCTTGCGTGCAAGTTGATCTCCAGCACTTTTGTATTTACCAATTCGTTGAATTTCTGGTTCTATTCCAACTTTCTCAAGGACACCTTACCGATGGAATTCGAAATTATTAGATACCCTCAGAAGAACTTAACTGCATTCAAGTTATCTGTGTGTGGAATAATAAAATATAAAGTATGACCAACTGTACAAAACTTAGCACCCAGTGAGAAGTGAAAACATCAGAAATGCAGTAGACAACAGTCTCACCAGTCATAAAGAAGTAAAACTTTAGGAGATCAATATCATCCCAAGACACAGATTTTCTGTTTTCAGAATCAAAGATATAACTAATCAATAGTGTTTCTTCTTCTAACATATTTATAAAACCTAGTATGAGTATTTTCAAGATTTATCCGTGAATACCATTTCTGCAGGCCCTATCTAATATTTGGTGGTAAAGGTAGCCAATATTTTTGAAAGTTAACTGCATGTATATGTATTCAATGAATCACTTTGTGCTTAACTGGAGTGGAAGTGGATATATTAAGAGCATAACAATTACTATAATAGAATGAATTATCAATGTACTGAGAGAAGACATATAGGAAAGCAGAAGCACATTCGAGGTAATATACACGAAAACCATCCAATCAGGCAATCACTAATCAAAGTTAACAACATAGCTAGTTCTATTGCACTGCTACAACCATGATAAATCAGCAAAATCTCTTTTCACTATTAAGAGATGACACTTAAAAATAGGTTTACATAAGAGCATAATGCTTCTTTTTCAACACCCCACCCCCAAGGGCCCAACAGAACGAAAAAAAAAAAAAGGAAAGATGTTTCATGTCATTTTTGTACAAGAAATTACCTCTGAGAAATGTTTGCCCAACAGTTATGCCAAACAGAGCAACATAAGCACTTGGAGGTGCATATAGCTCACCACACGCGCAAGCAAGGTAGTATTCTTTCTCCCCACAAACAGGCATATAACCAACAACAAATTTACCTAAAAGATTGTTCAAAATGTGTCCATCATCCGCCATGAATGGACAGAAGTAATATACAAAATTTAGAGTAGCTTCTATGAGTACCAGACTTCTTGAAATCCACAATGTGCCTTCTGATCTCATCCACCTTCGCCCACCCACATCTCAGTGGCTCTATGTGCAGATAAATCCCTGAGATCCGTGGGTCATATGCTGCCTTAACAAAATTCTCACAGATTTGTGGTAGTGACAACCCCGATGAGAAGCGTGTCTTCAGTTGATCAGATATCTGTAACCATTACCAACGACAACAAAAATCACAAAGTCACACCATAGAGTATACATTAGCAAAGTTGACAACAACTGGGGAAGAAGACAAAATCTAGATTACACAATGGCAGCTCATATTGGACGAGAGTGGATCCAACACCATAAGAAAATTCTATGAAAGCAAAAAGCTAAACAGCCAACACAAAAATATTAAGGGTGATCACAACTGGATTATTATAATCTAGATTATAAATAGGATTATTACAATCTGGATTATGAACTATAATGATGTGAGTGTTTGGATTCCTGGATTATTCTTAGTTCAAGTGAAAAATACTCACGATCACCAAAACCAGGTCCGAGGTGGATATAATCCAGGTCATAATCTAGGCCTGTTGGGATCACAACTAGATTATTTTAGCTGATTATTATAATCAGTGTGGACCCAAACAGGCCCTAAGACACACCTTCAGAATGTACGAAATCGCATTAGGAGAGCATAAACGGCAAGTGCTCCGTGCCGTGCGGAAGCAATCACCTCGCCGCGAAGCTTCATGTTGAGGACGCTTCCCTTGCGGACGCGCTGCCACGGCGGCGCCACGAGCATGCGGAGCTTGACGGCGAGCTGCGTCCCCACCCAAGCTCTTCGACCTCGAACGCCGGCGCCGCGGACGCTACCTGCTCCTGGGCCTCACTGGAGGCCGGAGACGGCTCCTGCTCCTCTTTGGTGGGCCCAGGGGAGGACTCCACTGCGCGGATAGGGACGCGGAGTGGCGAGGGGAGGACAGGCGCGCGGCGGAGGGGAAGGGGAGGGGAAGGAGGCGAAGTGGCGGTGCTGGGAGGGGGAGAACACGAGGAGAGTAGCAGCGCAGAGATGGGAGGAGTGGCGGTACGGCGCCGCGCGGAGCACGAGAAGCCTCGCCATTGCCAGGCGAGCTTCTGTAAGCTCGGGGAATGGCGGATGGCTGCAGTTGGAGTGCGGGGAGGGATGTGGACCGGGTCTAGGGACTGTGGGGTTGGATTTGGGCCGGAGGGGATAGCTCTGGGGCGGTTGATTTGTTGCCACGATTACCGCATCACGCACATACACAGTTTGGAAACTAGTAAAAGAAATCCACACTCCTGTAATAAATTTATACAAGTGTGCCTACTGCATATTCGCCTTATTCGGCTTTCTGGGACTGGCTGGCTAGTACTAATTTATTGTGATAGACAAGTATTGCTAATTGATGGTGGCTGGTGATGATTTGTTATGAGACAAAAAAGTATTGTTAGCGGGTGGCTGAACCAGCCAGCCGAATGTATCGTTTCCATTCATCATTTCCGTGCGTGTATTGTGAGTACCAGCTCCGTTAAAAAGAGAGAGGCAATTCTCACTTTCGGATAAGTTAACCAAATAAAATGCCTATTTTAGTTGACTAAAGTTTTATAAAAAGATTACTAACATTTATGATACAAAATAAGTATGATTAAATTAAATATGGAATATATTCACATAATAAATTTTAGTTGAGATATATGTAAATTATTATAAATTTAGTCAAACTTTAGTAGATTTGATCAGCGCTGTTCCCACATTTTTGTGGATGGGGTACCAGCTGCTAGGTTTCTCTCTCGGACATACTGACATACATCGCCTGTATGGGGACTACCAACTGTTGCAGCTATTCTTGATCTCTGTGTTTGCCTTGATTCTAAAAAAATATAGAGAAAAGAAAAGAAAAGAAGAAGAAGCCTCGGATGTTTGTTTTCCAACGTTTCACCTTTGAAGCTCATGACAAAAGATTCTTTCCTTCAAATTTTCTGCAACTCATTCCTATCAACCAAAGGAGGCTACAGTGACAATTCTTATAGGAATGAGAATACTACATTTTCCTATGAAATTCCTTTGATCTAAAGGACCCCTTAGTTGAGAGTAATTATGTTAATTATTTAATTGCAGAGTTCAAAAGTGTTGGGTGATTTTTTTATTCTAAGTTAAAGTGCATGTTAATGAGTCTAGTAATGAATCTGAACTTATTGTTTTTGGACAATTCTATAAATATATTGAATTTACAAGTTTATAGCATTTAGGGACCGAGATGACACATGCCTAACTGAGTGATACTGTGATTTGCAGGTTTAGGGACTGTGATAACACATCTAAACAAGTTTGAAGACTTAAACGGTCATTCCGTGAGCTTAATTAAGGACCGAAATAACATAAGTATGAACACCTAAACAATTGATTTGCATGCTTAGAGACCGATATGACAAAGCCGACACAAGTTTGAGGACCAACATCGGACTTTACAAGTACTCTTACTTATTTGTAATATTTTTAATACCCATATATATCTCAGTAATCAAACATGAACGAGAATATGCCATTTTGTCGCTTTTGTCGGCGTTTCGAGGAACGGCGGGTGCCTCGGGTGCCGGCAATAAAAAATTTGTAGGCTGCGTGCCTCCTCCCTCGATGGCGCAAGATGGACACGGGACGCGGCGGTTTCCCTGGTTTCAAAGCCAACGGGGCCCTACGCCCGGCGGGGTGCGCCACGCCGTGTTAACTCGCTCAAAGGTGAGCCCGCAGTTAGGGGTTACAGCGGTCGTGTGGGGAGAAGCGGTCTCAAGCCCCACGATCGTGGTTACGGTGGTAATGGTGGAGCGTTTTCTCCGTGTGAACCGGAGTTGAATGGGGTCGAATCCTCCTTAATGAGGCATTACTCCCCCCCTTTATAGGAGAAGGAGAGAGATAACGTTTACATCGGTGGACACCCGGTGGCTAATTCCGAGGCCGCACCGGTTGCATGTGCGCCGCCGAGGGTCGGCCGCTTGGATGTTGCTTGACGAAGACACGCGTCCCGATCCGATGGTGGACGTGTCGTCCCTCGGGCGTGCCCCCCGAGGGGCCCCGTGGAGACGTCCCTCACGGTTCGCATGGCGAGGGCCGCCCCGGGCCGGTTGCCGGGCTATGCGTGTCGTGCCCGAGGGTCCGCCCAACGTGGCGTTTTGACGGTGCTTTGGGAAATGAACGGTGTCACCATGGTTTCCGTGCCGGGTGGCGTAACACGCCACCGGGTTCAGCTTTGCGTCCCATCGGTCGGATCGGGAGACGATTCGCGCTTTGATTTGACCGGCGTATCGATGGCATCGGGCGCCTCGCTGTCGTATCGCCGCATTGAATGCGGCGGTTTCCCTTCCTCTAGACGGAACCTCCCACGCCCGAGGGTGCGCGTCCCCTGGATGGGCTAGTTGGGCTTACCTCGCTCGAGGATGGAGAGCCGGTCTCCCTCGGGCGAGGCGGAGTTTTGGCGCCCCAAGGGTGGTGAGCTAGGCCCCCTGGCGAGGCGGAGATTTCTCCGGGGCTGGTGAGCTAGGCCGCCCCGCGGACCGAAACGGAGATGTGTGGTCGAGTCCGAGCCATGGGTTGGCTCTTGTCGGCGTGGAACGCCATGGTTCGTTGTTTGGCGGAGGTCCTTGACCTTGTCCTTCGTGAGCGTGGTGAGCTCTTTACGCCGTGGTGACTCCATTTGGGCCGCTTTGTGGGCCGTCCGTGGGCCGATTCCGTCGTCATGTGAGCGTCGTGGCCAATGGCCTGGTCCATCGTTCGTCGGGCCGTCCCTCCGTGCGGGGGTGATAGCAGGCTAGGTTTTACTGGGCCTTGGCAGGCCGGCAAATTCTCATAGTTTGAGAATGTCTCGTGGCCCAATATTTAGGTCCCCGACGGTAGCCCCTCGAGCCCCGAGCGAGTGAGGACTCGCCCGGGGTTCCGCCGTTCCGTCGCCTGGTTGTTTCTCGGGGGGTTCGTCTACAATGGGTCTTGAGCGAGCCTTTTCCGTTGGAGTGTAACCCGAGGCCTCGAATGGAATGGCGGATTCCTTCGAGGTCTTTTATGTCTCGCACGCCGGGCAAGACCGAAACGGCTCTTAAATTGCGCGCTTGTTTGTGCGGAGCGTGTTTGTTTTTGCGTGGGCAGCCCGAGGCCCGCGCTTATGTGCGCAAGGTCGACCCGGGCCTCCTCGACTTTGATCATACGCTCCTCTCGCCGCCCTCCCGAAAGGGAGGAGGAGGGGAGACACGTCACAATGCCCCGTAAGCCGAATGTGTCGTGCTCCGGTGAGTGTTGTAGCGGTCTGCGTTTAAACGGGGTGCACGTGCCCTTGCCGGAGCAAGGGTCGCTATGTGATCCGAGGATTCACCCCATGAGAACCTGCGGACCGCTTAGCGTATCCCGGGTTTGGGCGGACCAACCCCGAGGGCCCTGTGGGCCTCCCACGGATGGGACATCTCTATAAGCAAAGACCAAGGGCCTTAAACACGTTCAGAAATCCAGCAGCCCCGTGGGGCCGGGTATAGCCGGTTGTGCATTTCCCTCCCGTCCCGGCTCGGGTTATCCCGAGGCGATCGTAGAAACCCATGTGGGCCCACGGCAACCTCGAACGTAGGTGTGTCGGCCCGAGGCTCGTTTGGTTTCGGGCCGGGCGGGAACCGTCAACGGATCGACTTTTTGCCCCTCAGGGTCGGGCGTCGCTGGATATGGGTGGCCGAATCGGTTTTCCTCGACCGGAAGACGAGGCGTCTAGTCGCCACGCCCGAGGTGGCGCGACTATTGCGCCCCGAGGACGCGGCCTACGCCTTCTTGTCGGGGGAGATCGTGGGTTGGCCGAGGCGCGACATGCGCTGACGGTCCCACCGCGCTTGGCCGTTGGATGAGGTTCTCGCTCCATCATGGGCCGTCCATTCCGTGAGTTCGGTTTGGTTGCCCGGCCGGCGGTTTGCCTTCCCTTCCCTATAAATATGGGGGTCGCGCCCGGCAGCGGTGATAGTTGCTCCTTTGCTCTTTGCCTTCGCCTTCTTGCCTTCTCATTTGCAAAGAATCGGGGAGATAGAGGGAAAGAGTAGGAGAGATTGAGGGAGAGATTCACTTGCCTTGCGCCGTGTGATCGGGGTTGCTAGCGGTTGCCACCCTTCGCCTCCCTTTCATCCATGGCGCGGTCGGGTAGCGGTGACTTCCGCGAGGGAGGTGCTCGATGCCGAGCCGTGGCCGAGGACGACGGCGACGGAGGAGAAGCTCCAGCGTGCCTCGTTGATGAAGGGCTTCTTCGTCCCCGCACCGATGAAGCGCGGCCGGAGTGGATTGCTCGGATTGGACCGAGGAGGAGCCTAACCCCTCGATGGCTACGTGGTGAGGTTGATGGATCTTCACCGGCCGCGGCCGGATGCATGCAGCGGTTCATTCGAGCGATCCTCCACTACTATGAAATCGAAGCTTCACCACACTCCGCCCCGAACTCGACCTCTCGTGCCGCCATCTTCGCCACCCTCCGTGAGGGATTCACGGGGATCGAGCCGTATTGGGACCTCTCCGGTTGTGGTTCTTCAAGGCGGATCTTTGCATCGCATGGGTGGCGCAGGCCACCCACGGAGGGCATTGCGCGTTGGGGGCTGCGGCTCCAAGTCCGCGCGGAGCGAGACACGGCCGAACCGAGCGATGGGTACATCCTATCCAAGCTCACCTCCTCGAACAAGGGATGGCAGGATTGGTGGTTTTACCTCCGCAACGATGAGAACGCTCCCAGCGCACAAGGCGGGTCCTTAAGCATCGCCCGTAGAAGTGGAACTGGGCCCCCCCCGGAGGATCATCATCGGTTGGAGGGCCTAAGGCGGCGGTCCCGCGGCCCGAGGAAGGATGTGAATGCTCGCCGCCGTGGTCGCCGCTTTTCATCGGCGTCGGGTGTTGCCGTTGATGGCTCGCCCCTTGCTTATGTGCAAGATGACTCCCGAGGCCGCCGGTCTTGGTGCGTCCGGATGTCGCCTTCTCGCTTTCCACCGATGGCTTGGCCAGCGGGTGAGGGATGCGTTGGGGTCCAACACCCGGCCCACACATCAGGAGATCCCTATGCGCCCGACCGAGGGTATATTTCCCCGGTGAGTGCTTCTTGGCTTCTGTCCTTGCATTGCTTTGGTGTGTAGTCGCCATGGCGGTTCTCACTTTTCCTCCTCGCAGGTCGTATCAACTACCGTGACTCCCTTCCTCCCGTACTGCATTTGGGCCGCCGACCGCCGGCTGCGAACCGTGCTCTAAACGAGCCAGAGGGCCCTGGCAATTGAAGAAGGAGGAGAAGAAGAAGAGGAACGTGGCTCGCGAGAAGCGCCGGCCGAGCAACGGAAGAGGGGCGAGTCGCCCGATACCTCGACCACCGAGGAGGATGACAACCCGGAGGATGAGTTTTATGTGAACTCGTCTGATGACGATATGGGGGCTCGGATGGACCGAGCCATGGGACTCCCGACCCGGTCGGGGCTCCCCTATGAACCCGAGCCTGAGCCTGAGGCGTCGGGGACTGCTGACACCCGTGCGCCCGAGGGCTCTTCCGGCCGAGTCCTCAGGACCATTGGCGTTGGCCATGTAGGCACCTCGGCGTCACGGGGTGAGGCCCGAAGGGAGTGAGTCGACGCCACCTGTCGCGGTACCCGGCGCCGCGGCACGGTTTGGGGGACGAGCCGGCGACCCCGTCCCGATCCAACCCAGGCGCACGAATGTCGTCGTGGGAGACGGCTCGCGCGTCAAGTGCGACGCCTAGGTCGCAGCCTTCCCGAGCCTCGACCACGCCTAGGGCGATCCCTCGGGCTTCGTGAGTTTCTTTTTGCCTCTCGCGATCTTGATCTTCTTCTGGCACATGATTGCTTTGTCCCGACACGTTCTTGACTCCAGAAACGAGGGGCCACTTCTCCGGGCTCGCATCCCAAGAAGGCCTTGAAAGCTAGCTTCAGCCTCGGTGGGGCCCAGCGCCGGCCAAGAGATCGTGCCGCCTTCGTTGAATCCTCCCGTGGCGCCAGCCCAGGAGCCCTAGGTGGGCTCGGACCCAGCCGGGCCGCCGAGGCCACCCCCGAGGTGGTGCGGGCCCCTGGTGGCGATGGTGGGTCGGCCACTTTCGGCCGATGGTGGTCGACCACACGGAGAGCTCACTGTGGCCCATGACGTCGCCTCGGTGCCGGGCGGATGGCGCCATTCGAAGGGGGTCGTGACGCCGCCGCCCATCCCGAGGAGTCGGGCCCCTTTGTCCGGGAGTTCTCGCAAGAAGAGCTCTTCATGGCGGCGGAGACGCGCAAGTCCCGCTGCGCTAACCCTCGCCGACCCGGGGTTCACGAGGCGTATAACCCCGACTTCCCCGCTACTTCACGTGTCCGGGCCGAGGCAGCCTTGGCGAAGCGGTCGTCTTCGGCCATGACGAGGCGGTGCCCGTAGTCGGTTCCGAGGCCCCTCGGGACTTCTATTGGTCCAGGTTCCGGAGGCGCGGGAGTTGCCGTGGAGAGATGTATCCCTCTCGAGCCGACCTGCTGGGGGCGGTCCACCTTGACCCTGGGTGGCACGCCCGGGGCCCGGCCGCAGCGGTGGTCGACGACCACCCCAGTCCGGGGTGGAGAACCCACGAGCGAATCCGTCGGTGGGCCGCCGAGGGCTTGGCGAGGATCGGGGGACGCCATAACCGCCGATTTTCACGAGGTCGACGCGGTAAGTGTCTTGATGGTCATCCCCCGCCGCATGTCTTCTCGTGCTTGTGTCTTGATGGGTAATGTCGTCGTTGCGGACTCTCCGTCTTTTGCCCGGAAAAGTCCGAGCTCCTTCGCCGAACGTTCGAATCGGAACGCCCTTGGTCAAACTCGGGTAAAGTTGATCGAGGCCCGGGCGAGACCTCCGGGCTCGCCGCCCTTGCCGAGGAGAGGGAGTCCCAACGGCGGACTCCGGAGGCCGAGCTCGTCAAGGCCGGGTCCGAGGCCGGCAAGATGGCGGTGACATGGCTCGATGAGCCATGATTTTGAGAAGGCTCGGACCCACCCCTCCGGATCCCGAAGGAAGCTCAAGACGAGCGGGACGGCTCCCGGGAGGAGGGGCGAAGAAGCAGCGGAGATGTGTGACGCCTTGAACACGCGTGATCGGCGAAGTTGGTGTCCGAGGGAGAGACCCTCGGGAAAGAGAAGGAGCGGCTCGTAAATCGCCGAGGAGGAGCACAACGCGTCTGCCGTCCGGCACCGAAGTGCCGTGGCACGTCTTCTTCCTTAGTAAGCTTTTTCACTCTTTGTCTTGCTTTGCTAACTTGGCTTGAGCTCCAATTGCCGATGCGGAGAAGGTCGGACCGAGGCCGTGAACACCGCGGGCCACGCCTGGGGCGCAGGGCCGGAGAGTGAGAGTAAGTCGCACCGGTGAGCCGGAAGAAGCTTTGTCGGACTTCGTTCACGCTTTGGTGCGGACAACCTAGAGGTTGGCCCCTCAAGACGCAGCCCGCCCCCGAGCGCCGTGGGTGGCTACCCTCAGTCCGAGCTCCCGAACGCCTTCCACCCGCGCGTGCGGACATGTATGGCCGATCTTCTCCGCTCTCACACCCCGATGGAGTCCAAGGTGCTGGGCGGCGTCGCGAAAGGCTTCTTCCTCGGCTCCGATGACGAGGAGGAAGTTGATCCCGCCAAGAGGGATGCCGGCCGATGCCGCTAAGACTCGGCGCCGACGACTTTGTGGACGGCGCCGCGACCCCAGCTTGGCCTCCCGCTTTGAGGATGAAGTGTGTCCCCGTACTCCCCCATAGAGTCAACCTATGAGGCGGACACGGAGATGGTAGACGCGCCCGGTCGAGGATGCGCCCGGCGGGTCCGCCGCCTCCCTCGGGGAAGCGGTTGTCGAGGGTGTTGCTCGCGCCGAAGCTTCCTCGTCGGCCGGCCGTGAGGCGCAAGTGGATGAAGCCCACCCCGCCCCGACCTCTCCTTGTATGAAAAGTTGGAGCTTGTGAGATGGATGTATATAAACAATGGTGCCGCCCGAGGTCTATGGCCTTGGCGGGTGCATTTATGTTTATGTTGCGTTTCTCGAATTTGTTCGCTTATTGTGTGGCCGGGTCGCTTGCTTTCTCCGTCGCGAGATGATAACCGTGGATGCCATTTGCGATCCATACGGATGCCGCTAGGGGCGGTCCGTTTGCCTCGGTTATCTTGCTTTGGATTTGTGCTTGAGCGACCTTCGCAGCTTAAACGATTGTTTCGAGAATGCGCAAGAAAACTTTTTTCGTTGAAGAAAAAGTTTTGAAAAAAGAAAAGGGAGGGGGTCCCCCGAGGGGGGTCCCCCGTGTAGCCCCCCGAGGAGTTTTAGTCTTGTCTTTGGGACGAGGCTAAGACTCCCCCTTAAGGTTTGGACAAGAAGCACTTTTTTTCGTAAAAGATGTAGATCTTTTATTGAGTGAAAACGCCGATGCTTGACTTCTAGTGCGGAATTTAAGGGTAGAAGCGGCGTAGTCGTTCTATGTTCCAAGCGTTGGAGTAGACTTAAGCCCTTCTCGTTCTTCACTTGTAGGTCCCAGGGCCTTAATATTTCGGCAATGAAATAAGGCCCTTCCCAAGGTGGCGTGAGTTTGTGGCGCCCTTGTTGTCCGTCTTGAGCTCGAGCACGGGGGTCGTTGACTTGGAACTCCCGAGGCTTCGGCCGCTTGGCGTGATACTTGCGCAGCAGCCTCGCCGGTATCTTTGCTGAATGCGTGGAGTGCGACATCTCGGGCCGTCAACTTGATCTACGGAGTTTTGCCTCGCCTACGGTTGGTTGCCTTGCTACGTGTAGGCTCGCAGCCTCGGGGGACCCATATTCTATGTCCGTGGGCGGGATCGCTTCCGCCCCATAGACCGTAAAGAATGGGGTGAACCTCGTAGCTCGGCTTTTGTCGTCCGAAGGCTCCATAGAACCGACGGTAGCTCCCGGTACCACCTTTTCCCCGTCTTTGGTTCGGGCTTGATTGAAGATTCTTGGCTTGAGCCCTTGTAGGATCATGCCGTTGGCACGCTCCACTTGACCATTGGTCTTTGGGTGTGCTACGGCCGAGGTATCAACCGGATGCCATAGTCGTCACAAAAGTCAATGAATTTCTTCCCCACGGTTGGTTCCGTTGTCCGTGATGATGGAGTTCGGGACTCCAAAACGGAGATGATATCTCGTAAAAGAATTTCACCGTTTCCCTCGTGTGAGGGCTCACCACGGGTCGGGCTTCAATCCATTTGGAGAACTTGTCGATGGCGACTAGGACGTGAGTGTGTCCTCCGGGCGCCCTTTTCAGGGGCCCGATCATGTCGAGTCCCCACACCGCAAAGGGCCACGTAAGTGGTATGGTTTGCAGTGCTTGAGCTGGGAGGTGCGTCCTGCGTGCGTAGAATTGGCACTCCTTGCACGTACGCACAACTTGGTTCGCGTCACGTGACCGCCGAGGGCCGTAGAAGCCTTGCCCAAAGACTTTACCGACTAGAGTCCCCGGGCGGCGTGGTGATCGCATTCTCCTCGGTGAGTGTCCTCGGCGGTTCTTTGCCTTGCCGAGGGTATGCATCGCATGTACACTCCCGAGGCTCCTCTCTTATAGAGTTCCCTTTTTTCTCCAATTAGCGCAAGGACTTGGCCCGGGCCAAGCGGGCGAGCTTCGGTCTTGTCTGGGGCGGCTCGGCTCGGCGAGGTACTCAACGGCGGCTTCCTCCGGTCGGGGGGACTGGGTCGACCGCCATTGCCCGGGCGTGGCCCGCCGCCTGGGGCGCATTCTTGAGCCCCGAGGGTATTTCAAGGGTGCGCACTTGACCGAGGGTTCGTTGAGATCTCGGGTAAAAACGCGTTCGGGAACAAAGCACCTCGGGTTGCCGCGACCTTGGCGAGCTCATCCGCGGCCTCATTGTAACGCCTGGGTGTGTGTTTGTGCTCGAGTCCATGGAATTTTTCCTCCGGCTTACGCACTTCGGCAATACGCCCCATCTTGGTCGTGGCACGCCGAGGCCTTCATGACTTGGTCGATGACCACCGCGAATCCCCCCGGTTTCCAACCGTCGGATTCCGAGGTCCGCCGCGATCCGAGACCATTGACCGGCGCCTCGTATTCTCGCGACGTTGTTGGAGGCAGGAAAATACAGCCGGATGGCATACTCGTGTGAACCCCGAGGGGTGAGATGAAGAGCAAACCAGCCCAGCGCGCTGCCTTCATCATGGATCCATCGAAATACATGGTCCAAAGACTCGGCTACGGATGGGTGCGGGGGGGTAGGCGTGTATCGGTCCATTCGGCCACAAAGTCGGCTAGGACCGGGACTTGATCGCCTTTGCGGGCAGAACGATATAGTTTCGCCCATGAGCTCCACTCGCCCACTTTCGCCACTCTTCCCGTGGCCTCTCGGTTTTGGAGAATCTCCTCGAGGGGGAACGAGGACACCACCAAGCGGGGTGTGCGAGGAAGTAGTGACGGTTTCCTTCGCGTTAATACGATGGCATACAAGTAGTTTACGCATCCGCGAATACCTCGTCTTGGTGTCGGAAAGCACTTCACCGATGAAGTAAACAGGGCGTTTATGCGGCAACGTGTGCCCCTCTTCCCGACGCTCCACTACGACCATCGGCGACCACCGGGTAGTGGCGGTGACGTATAAGAGCGGGGGGTTTCTCCTGGATTTGGCGGTACCAGACCGGTGGGTTTGTCGGGGAGCTTCTTGAGGTTGCCGAGGCCTCTCCGCCTTGGGGGTCCAGGCAAAGCGCTCGGACTTGCGAAGAGAGTCGGTAGAGGGGCAGGCCCTTCTCCCCGAGGCGTGAGATGAACCGCTTAATGAAGCCAGCAGCCCATGACCTTCGTACTCCCTTGAGGTCTTGGATCGGACCCATCTTGGTGATTGCATCCACCTTGGTCGGGTTTGCTTCGATGCCTCGTTAAGAGACAATAAAGCCCAAAGAACATCCCTCGGGAACCCCGAATACACACTTCTCGGGGTTGAGCTTGACTCCCTTCTTGTTTAGGCACTTTCGAAGGTTTCCCGAGGTCTCCCACGAGGTCCGGACGTTTTCTTGGATTTGACCACAATGTCATCGACGTAGGCCTCCACGATCCGCCCGATGAGTTCCCGAAGATGATTTGCATGCATCGCCGGTATGTTTGCGGCATTCCTCACCCGAAGGGCATGGTGAGGTAGCAATACATCCCGAAGGGTGTTATGAACGAGGTCGCGGTGGTCGGACTCTTTCATTTTGATCGGTGATAACCGGAATACGCGTCAAGAAAGGACAACGTTTCACATCCCGCGGTGGAGTCGACAATTTGGTCGATTCGAGGCAAAGGAAAAGGAACTTTCGGACATGCTTTGTTGAGACTAGTGTAGTCCACACACATCCGCCATTTCCCATTCTTTTTCTCCACTAATACGGGATTAGCTAACCACTACGGGTGGAAAACTTCTTTTATAAATCCGGCCTCCAAAGCGGCTTGTGGATCTCTTCGCCGATGATCTTCCGCTCAAGGCGTCATCGAAACAGCCGCAAGCGCTGCATGACTGGCTTTGAGCCCGGCCGGATGTCTAGGGGAGTGCTCGGCGACATCCCTCGGTATGCCTGGCATGTCCGAGGGTCCCCATGCAAACGTCTGGGCGTTCGCACGGAGAAAGTCGACGAGCACTGCTTCCTATTTTGGATCCAGGTCCGAGCTGATGGTCAGCAGCTTCTCCTTTGAGTTCTTAGGATCGAGTGGGATCTTCTTCGTGCCCGAGGAGGGCTCAAGCTCCCGGCGGCGACGCTTGGCCTCGTGCTCGGTCGCGATTTCGTCAAAGCTTCTTTTCACGTCGGCAATGAGTGCCTCGGCAATGGCGAGTGCCTCGGCGTATTCCACGCTCTCCACGTCGCACTCATATGCGTGATGGTGTGAGGGGCCAGTGGTGATGACACCCTTTGGCCCCGGCATCTTGAGCTTGAGGTACGTGTAGTTCGGGACAGCCATGAACTTGGCGTAACAAGGCCGTCCGAGGAGTGCGTGGTGGGTACCGCGGACCCCAATAATCTCAAATGTGAGAGTCTCTTGCCTGAAGTTCGAGGGGTCTCAAAGCATACCGGCAAGTCGACCGCCCGAGGGGCTTAAGCCGCTTGCCGGGACGACGCCATTGAATGCCGGCCCTCCGGGCGGATCTTGGACTTGTCTACCCCGAGAAGGTCGAGGGTTTCTTCAGATGAGGTTGAGGCTACTCCCTCCGTCCATGAGGACCTTGGTGAGCCGAAAGTGTTGGCGATGATGGGATCCACCACCGTAGATAAGCCCCCGGGTTGGGATGTCTTTGGGGGTGATCCGACCTGGTCGAAAAGGTGATGGCTTTGGTCCGACCACTTGCGCGGCTTCGGGTTGCTTGGCTCCGTGGCGTAGACCTCCGACGCTCCTTCTTCGCCGCCACACGGACATGTTGCCGTGCTTTGCCGCCCGAAGATCATGAAGCGATTGTTCACCTTCGAACTCCTCGTTGCCCTTGGCGCCACCCTCGGGGAGCCTCTTCCTTATCACCCTCGGGGATGGCTTTGAGCTTGGCGAAATGTTGGCGTACCTTCTTGCACTCCCCAAGGGTATGCTTGACCGGGTAGCTATGATTACGGCACGGCTTCTTGAGCATGTCGTCGAAGGTTTTTTATGGCGGGGCCGAGGCCCCCTGCGGTCGACCGCAGCCACCATGTCTTCATCGTCCGCTTGGGCGGCATGGCCCTTGCCCCTTGCGGCTCTTATCCTTTTATTTTCTTCTTCCCCTCCCGAGGTTGAGATCCCGGGCTCCTCTTCCTTGCGCTTCCCCCGCCCGAGCCCCGATTGAACAGAGCCCGACAAACCTCCTCACCGGGCGAACTTGGTGGCGATGTCCATCGGCTCGTTTGCCTCGGTTGGAGTCCGGCGCCCCAGCTTCTTCACGAGGTCTCGGCATGAGGTGCCGGCCAAGAAGGCCCCTATGACGTCCGAATCCGTCACATTAGGAGCTCGGTCCACGCTTGAGAAACGCCGGATGTAGTCGCCAGGATTCGTCGGACTTTTTGTCGGCGGTTCAGAAGGTCCCGTGAATTTCCCGGCGCAGATACGTGCCTTGGAAGTTGCCTTTGAAGGTCCTCACCAAATCCGTCCGGTTGGATATGAGGTTGGGCGGAAGGTGTTCGGCCAAGCTTTAAGCGCACTCGGAGAGGTACGAGGGGGTGTTCCCGATTATCACCTTGTCATCATGTGCCCTCGCAAACGCGGGCAGGGCCGGCCGATAATCGTCGGCCATACGGGACGAGTTTCTCCCGTGATATTTCTCGAGGTGGCTAGGTGGCCTCGAAACGAGCGGGAGTGGTGCTCTCCGATGTCTTTGTGAAGGCCTCGTGGCCCGGGAGGTTCTCGGGAGTACCCCTCGGTCTTCCCGACGTGCATGGGCGTCTCGTCCGCCCGGCCGCCCACGAGGTGGGCTGCCTCCGCGCCGCGTGCTCATTGTCGCCGATCTCGTCCCCCGAGGTCGGGTGCACCTTGGTGACGATCTTGGCGGGGGTCTTCCATAACGCTCCCGCACATGACGGTTCGCCTGCGGTTGTCGTTCAGCGCTCCCGACCGGCTTTGCCGAGGCCCGGCTTTGCTCGGGGCCGGGCTGAGCCTTGTCGGCTTGGCCCCGACTCTCCTCGTCGCCCCGCGATGTCATGGCCCGATCTCCGGGAGGCCGAGCTCTCCGCCCCGTTGTACGGCCGCCCTATCAAGGAGATGCCGCAGCCTTCCCGACGCGCCTTCCCCCGGTAGAGGGGCCGGGCATCTCGCGCACCAAATGGCTGCCGCCGCTACGCTGAGGCTTGCTCGGTTGAACGGGGCTGCTATGTCGGGAAGGTGTGGCGCTCCATTGGCGCGCGATCGCCGCCTCCGGGGGCCCGAGGTGCTCTCGGGGCCGCCCACGCCGGGCCTGCTCCCGTTGAATGTTCCGCTCCGGGCCGCCGGTCGCGCGGATTCCGCCGAATCCGGTTCTCGCAAGTCTTGCGGTTGGCGTTTCCGCCGGCAGTGCGGGCGCCGCGCACCGGCTGGACGGGGCGGGGGGAAGCCGGTACGGGGCTCGCTGGCGGGTGACGTCGCCCACGCCGCCCTCGCTGACACGTCGGTGTGAACTGACCATCCGGCGGGCGGACTCGACGTTGAAGCATTCCCCGTGGGGTCATAGTACTCGTCTTCATTGTCGGTGCAAGGAGCGCCGAATGCTTGGATGAAGTTCCTTCTTCGGGCGGTAGAGCGAGTCCCTCGCCTCCCGGGCCCAGCCCCAATCGAACCCGAGGGAGGCAAGATGACGGGGGTCGCCCCGCATCCTCTCGAAGGATGCGCTCCTCTCGAGTGCATATCCATGGGGTAGCGTTCCCGTGAACGACGGGAGGCCTTGGCCCGTGCTCTCCTCGGCGAAGGCTTCGATCGAGGTTTCGCCTGCGTGGATTCACCGGGACTCCCTCCGGTATGACCGGAGCGAGGCGTTTCCCGATGATTAGGGTTTCGGCATCCTTCCACGAGTGGACGCCGGGTACGGATCTTCCCGAGGCCTAGGGTTCCCGGAGCCCTTCTACGCAGTCGGCGCCCGGAAATGTCGGCGGATTCAATCCGTTGCACGGAAGCGCCTTGCGCTACCGGTGGTTTCGCCTTGCCCGCCTCGCGCGACGACCGTGATGGTGGGCACGCCGTGGTGGCGATCTTTCCGCTCCTCCCTCCACCCGCGGTAGATCCGGCAGAAGGATCATCTCGTGAGTCGTGGCCGAGCGCCACGAATGCCCGGCGTTCAAGAACAAGGAGTTCCGCCGGGAGCGCGTGCTCGGCGGCGTGGTGGAAACGAAGGCGGAAACGCCATGAGGGTTGATGGAGATGCGGATTGCACACAGCCCCCTACCGGGCGCGCCAACCGGCCGGGGCGTTCGAGGAACGGGCGGGTGCCTCGGTGCCGGCAATAAAAATTTGTAGGCTGCGTGCCTCCTCCCTCGATGGCGTAGCGCAAGATGGACACGGACGCGGCGGTTTATCCTGGTTCAGCCAACGGGCCCTACGTCCAGCGGGGTGCGCCACGCCGTGTTAACTCGCGCCAAAGGTGAGCCCCGCAGTAGGGGTCACAGCGGTCGTGTGGGAGAGAAGCGGTCTCAAGCCCCACGATCGTGGTTACGGTGGTAATGGTGGCGATTTTCTCCGTGTGAACCGGAGTTGAATGGGGTCGAATCCTCCTTAATGAGGCATTACTCCCTTTTATAGGAGAAGGAGAGAGATAACGTTTACATCGGTGGACACCTGTGTGGCTAATTCCCGAGGCCGCACCGGTTAGTTGTGCGCCGCCGAGGGGTCGGCCGGCTTGGATGTTGCTTGACGAAGACACGCGCCCCGATCCGATGGTGGACGTGTCGCCCCGGGCGTGGCCCCGAGGGCCCCGTGAGGCGCCCCTCACGCCGCATGGCGAGGGCCGCCCACGGCCGTCGGGCTATGCGTGTCGTGCCCGAGGGTCCGCCCAACGCGGGCGTTTGACGGTGCTTTGGGAAATGAACAAAGGTCACCATGGTTTCCGTGTCGGTGGCGTAACACGCCATCGGGTTTCTTTTGCGCCCCATCGGTCGGATCGGGAGACGATTCGACGCTTTGATTTGACCGGGCGCGACCGATGGCACCGGCGCCTCGTATGTCGTACCGCCGCATTGAATGCGGCGGTTTCCCTTCCTCTAGACGGAACCTCCCACGCCCGAGGGTGCGCCCCCCGGATGGGCTAGGTTAGCTTACCTCGCCCGAGGATGGAGAGCCGGTCTTCCTCGGGAGGCGGAGTTTTGGCGCCGAGGGTGGTGAGCTAGGCCCCGGGCGAGGCGGAGATTTCTCCCGGCTGGTGAGCTAGGCCAGCCCCGGGACGAAAACTGAGATGTGTGGTCGAGTCCGAGCCATGGGTTACCTGCGTCGACGTGGAACGCCATGGTTCGTTGTTTGGCGGAGGTCCTTGACCTTGTCCTTCGTGAGCGTGGTGAGCTCTTTACGCCGTGGTGACTCCATTTGGGCCGCTTTTGTGGGCCGTCCGTGGGCCGATTCCGTCGCCATGTGAGCGTCGTGGCCAATGGCACGGTCCATCGCTCGTCGGGCCGCCCCTCGTCTTGGGGTGATAGCAGGCTAGGTTTTCTTGGGCCTTGGCGGGCCGGCAAATTCTCATAGTTTGAGAATGTCTCGAGGCCCAATATTTAGGTCCCCGACACTTTTCATGCGTAAATAAGATGAAGTTAGCATGAACTTCCATCTATTTTAAATTGTAGATCATTATGCCTAGATATACGTACGCTAATATATCTACATACATTGTCAAAACCAATATATAGTTAGATATAGAATAATTTATAATTAAAATGGATGGAGTGTTTTGGTTGCATCGCGTAGGTCTTCATCAGGTAGTACTACCTGTTGTACTCCGTTCTGCTTTTTATTGCACTTAACACTTTTCCTTTTCTAATAAAATTACCAGTAGGGGTGCTTGTCAAAAACCCAGTAGGGGTGCACGCCCCTCCTGATTATTAGCGTAAAAAAATTACAATCAAAATAGATGCTAGGTGATAGACTTTGCAGTCCCATATGACATATATTTTGACCAACATTTAAAAATGAAAAGTAAAACATATGAGCTTCAAGTAGTTTAATAAAAAGAAAAGAGCAAGTAAATTTCGGGCTAGCCGAAACACTAGTTTGTTTGGTATAATTACGAGTTATTTGTCACCCAAGTGTGCAACCAATTAAATAGAAGTTTATTTATTTATTTGGCTATTCAAAGATGTGTTCGAATGTTTAAAGTTAGCTCTAAGTTTTAGCCGCCACTAAAGCTTTAGATCTCAAAATTGAGCTAGAGTGCTTTAAGTTTTTAGAGCTTTGAAAAAAGATCCAAATAAGTCCTTAGTTGGAAATGAAGAAGATTGTTCGCGAGACTAACATCTAGGGCTCCCTTAATGATCGCATAAACCTTAAAGTTTTATATTTTCTCGCTTTTCATCCCTTATACCCAACACAAAATAGAGATGTCTCTATCCTCTTAACCAAGCCCAAGACAAGGATGTCTTTTTTAAAAACTATTTTTTTTTTTTTTTCGCCAACAGGGTTTCACACCGTATTTCATTAAGGAATTATTACATAGTACGACACACACAATCACACAAAAGCACACACACTCACATCTATAAACACACATATGAGACCGACCGCACTCTTAATCCTTTATATTCATCCTCTATGCATCCTAGTCATCAAGATTCTCTCATCTAAATTCATTTCTCTTACACCCATCCATCCTCTCTATACCAGCGGGGCCCGCTAGTCATCCTCTACACTCTCTCCCCTCTATCTTCTCTCTCCTCTACCCTTTCTCCCCACTCTCGCTCCTCCTCCTCCTCACCCTGCTCAGCTCCTTTCCCCGCCACGCCGCCCCTTCCGCCCTCAGACACGGCCCGCGGCGGTGGCGCACTGTCCGCGCCCCTCATTTGCGGCACGCGGAGGTGGCCGGCCGGTGCGTGGAGGCGAGCGCGTGAAGCGGTCTGTCGACGCCGGGGAGGAGACAACATCTAGGAGTGTCCAGGAGCGGTGTCCTCGGGTGAATCAGGCCGCCAACGCCCGCGGCCGACCCGATGGGGCCCGAGCGGCGCTATGACTCCAGCGGCCGCCCGTGCCCGCATGGCGGTGGCCGTCGCGCAAGAACACCCGTGGAGCGGCGGCAGTCGGGCATCTATGGTAGGCCGCACCACACATGGGAGATAGGGCGGTGCCGGTATTAGAGAGCAGAGCCACGTAGTCGGTGGAGGCAAGCACGGCCCCGGGGGGGCGGCGTGGCCAAGGCGGATCCGAGCACGGTGGGGGAGGCGGAGCCTGGAGGAGGCGCGACCTCAATCTCCTCCCCACGTGGTGGGCTCCCGCGCAGCACTGTGCGGTACCGAAAAGGCCGCTAGGAATACCGGATGGGGAGTCGGTCCGGTTGTTTACCGTAGGCGATACATGAGCCACCGTGGAAGTTTTTAGTTTATATAAATCAGTTTTTAGTTTATATAAATCCACTAGGAACCTTTCTAGTATAACAGTGGAGACACTCGACAACCCTACCTAACCATCTTCTTTTTTTTTTTTGATAATTACACAAGTACAACGCAGACACTCACACACGCACGCACACTCATCCCTATAAACACACGTACGCAAACCATACCCCTCGAGGTAAATTCCACCACAAAAAACCTAACCAATTCACAAACTTTTGTCCTACTCAAAATTAGGTTGAAATGTATACACTAGTATATTGTTATTAGATTATGATACTCTGATATGCTATGTGATTAAACATAATAATCGCATTCATCGTTTCAAGATTCTAGAATGGGTCGATTATTCTAATTTCTACAGTCAGCTGCTAAATCTCACTTGGTCAAAGAAAGGGTAAAGCCACAGGAAGGGTCCCCGGTTGTCCCGGCGGTTCTGCAGCTTCTGCTCACCCGTCTCGTATCGTAGGACCCTTCAGGCTTCAGCCGCCACGCGACCAAGTGAGCGAACCGTCGAACCCCACCAGGAAATTCTTGGCTTTCGCTCCTCTCTGCGGCTCCTCCGGCGAGCGGCGATGGCCTTCTCACCCCCGCTGATCGACTGGGAGGCGGAGAGCTACCCCGACTACCCAGACTTCGCGGCCATTCCCTTTTTGCCGTCTTCTTCCTCGTCGTCCGTTTCTTCCTCGACCGCTTCGTATTCGATGTTGTAGTTTTTCCCGCTCATTTTTACAACATTTCTTGTTTAGTTGTTTGTTTTACCAATCATTTTCAGCGATGCTTCAGACAGTTATTTCATAGAGTGCGAAAGAGAGAGAGAGAGGGGAGTCGGAGTTTTCGACGAACCATCTATTGTGAGCAGGTGCTTGCTTGCTCATGATTAACACGGGTGGAAATCAGAGGATTTGTCAATCAATCCATTGTCATTTCAGGATTTGCTAGTAGGAGTACTATTTATCTCACTAACATGTAACTCGTGAAGTTACATGTTATTGAGACATGGATTGGCAAAACCTAAATTCCTATTTAACTTAACCATCAAGTATGTGTTGATCTGAGTGATTATCCTTCGAGGCGCCTATTAGGCAGAACTTTTCAGAGGCACCGGCACGCTACGCTAGGTTGCTAAGAGGGTGTGCCAATGCCCAATTGTTTATTAAGTAGCTGCATCAACGCAATTCCACACTTGGATGCTTTTTATTTCTTATTGTTGAAGCAAATCTAAAGGAGATTACTTGTGAGCTGTGGCTGTACCTTGTTGGGAATGAACGGGAGTCATATGGGATCTTTCAGATTAAGTAATTTTCTTTTTCCAGAAGTTTAGGTCTATGCATTAGTTCTCATTCAGCATTTTGTGTATAGTGGTTAGCCAGGAAGCTGATTTTCAAGGAGGATGAGAAGCTTGGTCCTACTACATATGCAGGCAAGAGAAAGATCATGAAATTTAAAGAGTCAGCTTGGAAATGCATTTATTTCCTTTCAGGGGAGCTCTTGGCATTGTCTGTGACGTACAATGAACCATGGTTCACAACCACAAGAAATTTCTGGGTTGGACCAGGTGATCAGATCTGGCCAGATCAAAAAAATAAAGTATGTCAGACATCTTGTTTTTGAGGGAGCAAGATCTTCTTTGGTCACCTTTTATTATTTTATTTGTATCAAGTTATAACAAATGTTATTTTATTTCCCAGATTTAAACTCAAGGCGGTCTATATGTATGTTGCTGGTTTTTACACATACTCGATATTTGCCCTTTTATTTTGGGAAATAAGGCGCTCAGACTTTGGTATTTCAATGACTCATCATGTAGCATCCGTTTTTCTGATAGCACTCTCCTACATATTCAGGTACACTGACTATCTGGATTTTTTTTTTTTTTTTGAATCCAAGTCAAGTTGCATTTTCATACATCTTTCTTCTCAACACATACTCAGACACTGACAGTTTGTGAATATTTCTTGATATTGGCAGTTGCACTTTAAAAGTAATTTCATTTGAAAATGTTTTTTCTAAAACAGATTTGCTCGGGTGGGTTCAGTTATCCTTGCCATTCATGATGCAACTGATGTGCCTATGGAGCTTGGAAAAATTTCCAAGTATAGTGGGTACGAGTTGTTTGCAGATGTTTCATTTCTTGTTTTCGTCAGTTCTTGGGTACTCCTTCGCCTTATATATTATCCATTCTGGATTCTATGGAGCACAAGGTAAAGATGAGTAACTAATGCATGGGTTTGTATACTTTAGGGACTCGGTATTAATAAAACTATGCACTTATTCTTATATTTCAGCTATGAAGTTGTTCTGACTCTAGACAAGGAGAAGCATAAAATTGGCGGGCTAATATACTACGTATTCAACAGTCTTCTCTTCTTGCTACTTGTTCTACACATATATTGGTCGGTTTTAATATATCGGATGCTTGTGAAAAAAAAAAATAGAGTCTAGAGGGCACGTTGGAGATGATATACGATCTGGTAGGTTCTCTTTTTCCTTAGATTCTTTGGTTATTATATGAGCTCTTCGTATTCCTGCCATGCATGTATTTGTCTTGGGGCTCATGCATTGTCTATCACTTGCTGAAAGACTAACACGGACTATAAGAATCAGATTTATTTATGTATCATAAGACTCACCGTTACCCACCCTCATGTAGATTCTGAAGGTGAAGAGGAACATGAGGATTGATTGAGCTGTGTAAAGTCTGGAAGATGATAAGCAACATGGGGATTGATTGAGCTGTATAAGTTCCAAAGGCGAAAAAGGAACACATAGATGGATTGAGATGGTGAAAAAGAACATGTACTGCAGTATCAGATCATTCTGCTGTTTTCCTTTTGTGCTGTTTCTTGATAAGTAACACTACATTAGTGCCCCTCTAGGTGAGCATCATCAATAGATGTCACTTGGGTATTATCTATTGATGTAAAATTAGTTCACATTGTATAGCACACACACAACAGTTAATGGAAAATGTTGGCAGTGCGCATGTCTGCCTCTGCCTTGGCCAGTTCACCCTTTCAATACTGGGCTTAAATAGATGCTAACTTCTCATAGAGTTATTTGAAACGAATAAGAATATTGCAATTTATGCTACCTTCTCTAAGCTAAAATTCATGTTCACTTTTACTAAAGATAGCACAGAAATGTTATCTTTAATTATTTTGATTGATCACCAGTCTATTGCATCCAAAATATGATATATTTCTTTCAATTGAGTGCCATTGGCATGGTTGTAGCTTTTATTGCTAGCCATTTGAAATGCTGGAATTGTTTCTTATAATTTCTCTTATGGTCACTTATGCATTTTACCATTTACCTTTTGTTATCAGAGCATGCTCTAATAGTATAATATTTCAAGCGAACTTACAAAACAAAAGTGTAGTACCAAGATAATAATAAGAGTCTGCCAAAAAAATGTTGATTATATCCTAGAGCTTCTGGTCACTCACAGCAAACCATATGATTGCAGACCCTATCAGATTGTAAACGGAACATAGTATTTCCTCTGTTTTATCAGAACCATGGAACGGTACCAATACCATAGCTACTATTGGGTAGATCTGGTGGTGAGGAAATCTGATCCACTTTAAGCTCTACATCTGATATTTTGGCAAAGTGACCCTCGATTCAGGGAAGCACATGCTTTTCTTGTTGTGTACCTTATGGTCTTATCAAACTTTCTTGCCTGTCTTTTCTCCTGAGGATCCTGGCTGCTCTGTTCCTGGGGCTCAAATGCGCTGGCATCTGAAACAAGTGGACTGGTAATAGGTCCACCCCGCCAGTTAGAATATTGAGGTTTGATATACCTGCCATGGTATTGTTCTGGTACTACCCGCCTCCATTGATGAAAGAGATATCTGAGATGAAATTGGTAAATAGTTACTGAATATGTGAATGATAAATTGCACGTATACATGCCATGCAATAATATTGATCTGGGATCCAATTGTTTTGACTTTTGATATCTACTATAAACTAAAATGTAGTATATTACTCTATAAACTAAAATGTAGTATATCACAGAGCTGAGAACTTGTACATGATTAATGGGCTTTGTCAGAATCTACGAGAACTGCAAAGACACTGTTAGTTCTTGTTCGGATCGTAATGTAGGGGGATAACTGGAGGGAATTATTTTTATTTGCCTAAAAGATTTAAAAGGAAGAAAGATAAACATAAATAGGCAAGCTAATGCAAAATAAAAATATAGAATACATATGAGTTGCATCCTTTTGCGCCCATAGACCAGTGAAGTTTTGCAGAGTATTGATTCGATCAATTTGGATGCTCATTCAGAAGATAGATAGATCTAGTTTAGAGTACGGCGGTTTATTAATGGATATTCAGAAGATAAATAGATCAGTTCATGATTAATATAGAAATATATTACTTGCGCTGCTGGTGATAGAGGCATCGTTTTTTGCCCCTCCAATCCCAGAAACACTCTGCTGCTGCTCATATACCATGGCAAGCTGTGAAGGTACTACACACTCGCTCCATTCCTTCTCTAGATACCTTTTCTGTATCTGCTGTTGCTCTCGCATTCTGTACTGCTCCTCTGGGTTTCTGGTGATGTCGCTGTGATAGTATGGATTATATCCACTAAGATCAAAATATTGATCTACATCACCAAAAACCATTTTCTTGTCACTATTGTTGTTTGCAGTGGCGGTGGAGTTGGTACAATTGCTATGATCAGAATCCTCCGTGAGCAGGAGCCAAGAATCCACTTCCTCTTCTTCCTCCCTGATACCATGGGTAATAACAACAGCTTTCCCCTCATCAAAACCGGAGGGGGCTGGAATAGCAGCAGCTGGGGCAGCACAGGCACTTGCTGGTGTCTCTGACTTAGTGTATTTGCAGAGTGCACCTTTGCATCACAAGCGATACATAGTGCTGTT
This sequence comes from Hyparrhenia diplandra, assembly GCA_015847255.1. Classification (NCBI taxonomy): domain Eukaryota; kingdom Viridiplantae; phylum Streptophyta; class Magnoliopsida; order Poales; family Poaceae; genus Hyparrhenia; species Hyparrhenia diplandra. The sequence goes on from JADLZK010004766.1 coordinate 380,311, forward strand.
GCATCTGCACAGCATGTCAATACTGTGGATGCACTCTTGCATACCTCACATACATGCACACGCTCATGACGTGATGCCACCTGATTAGCAGAATGAACCTGTTTATCACATGTCACGCAGAGATACTTGGCATCAGAATGGCAGTGAACCACGCTTTGCACTAATGGGCATCCATCACATGGCCTGGCCGTTGGAGAACTTCTCCCCACAGCTTCCTGCTCGAAAAGGTTAGTACTGAAATTACAATTCATGAACATAGAACCTTGCGACTTGTACTTCTAAAGTATAGATGTATTCTAAAGTATGTCCCATTTTTAGCTAAGTTTCTTATGTTTTTTGAACTTAATTTCGAGGTGGTGGTGAGTGTCAGTTACCACTGTTCGAAGTCCAGTACTTCAGTGTGTAGCCTACTGGCACTGGGATCCAGAGAGTACCATGTAGTAGTGCTATTTATGCCAATTATGGGCTGAGCAGAGCCGTGCCCCTAGGCCCTAGCCTGTAGTTGTCTGTGGATGCTGCAAGTGCATTGCCTGCCTCGATGCCAATCTTCAAATGCAGTGTCATTTTCAGATACAGACATTACCCCAGTTTATAAAATAGAGAATAAAACAGAGCTTTTTTTTCAGGCAAGTCAGGATCTTCTGATTTAATCAGTGCCAAAGAACTTTGGAAACCAGTTTGAAGACTCTCATTGTTAAGGTGATAAGACTCTCACTGATAAGGTGTTACAACTTTGGAAACCTAATGTTGAAGAATTTATAACAAAAAAAGGAAGTAAAGGGTGCAGATGCCCCTTGCTCTCTTTACGAATATCTTTTGCAAAAGAGAAAGTAAGGGTCGGTGTCTTGGATTCTTAGTTTGATTTTTTCTTTTGTGCCAAGCTGTTGGCATTTCCCTTGGCCGTTCCACTTTTGGAACCTCATGTGAGGTGGGAACTTGACATATATGAGAAAAAGGTTCTAAACCGGGTCCGGTTTTGGTCCAGTTTCCCCTATAAACCGGGTCAATTCCATTATACTTAATTGAAAGGCTAAGCTCCTACCATTGCGTCCAAAAGAATATCAGTTCCATTGAGTTTAACTCTTTTGTTTTTTCAATCAATGATCCGTCAACGGGACATGCGATCCTTTTCTGCAATTGCAGTAGTGATCTCTACACCATCTCACCAGCTTCGCCATACACCACCACTAGATGCAACCTCACTGTTTCATCCACCTTATGGCATCACCGCTTGGGTCATCGGGGGTGCCTTTGTCGCCGCTTCTCTTCAAAACATGTCGGTTATCACGTGCAAATGCGGCACGATCCTTGTGTCATGCCTGTTGAAAGGATCAAGATGCCCAAGAGGGTGGTGAATTGGTCTATTCTAAATTTATCGCAATAATTAATCCCTACGCTAGCCCATTTCACCCCTAGTGCCTCATTGTGTTTCTATTGCTCTACCGCACAAAAGTTTTGCACCCTAAGTTCCAATCCTACTCTAGCAGGGCAATTCTAGGAATGTAAATACATGAAATGAATTGCTTGACAGTAGATGCTCAAACTAAAGAGAGGAAGAGGAACACGACGATGTTTTGTTGAGGTATCGGAGAATCGCCACTCCCCCACTAGTTCTCATTGGAGCACCCGCGCAAGAAGGGTATAGCCCCCTTGATCCGCACCTTGCTTGATCAAGCGCATCCTGCGCTATGTGAAGGGTGCCCCCGACACCGGTCTCAATTGGGCACTAGTGGTGTGTCCTCCGTCACTGCCTACTCTGATGCCGACTGGACCATCTGCCCGGACTCTCGGCGTTCTACCTCCGACTATTGCATCTTCCTCGGTGAGAACTTGGTCTCCTAGTCTCGAAGCGGCAGACTACAGTGTGTCGTTCTAGTGCAGAGGCACACCTGTTCTACTGCAGTCTCCTGGTCTCTCTGCCCGCAACATTTGCGACGCATGGACCATGTCCATGTGTGACTACAAGGGAATGTCAGCTTGTCAACTTAAATTACAACCTTCAGCTTCTTCTCCACTTTCATCGCTCGCGTCACTCCCGTTGTGACTACGGGGGAATGTTAGTATACTAAGATATCTCCAAATATGGCAGATTATGATATTGTTATCCTGGCCTGTGGCTTGCCTTATCTTTAATGGTGCTTCTTGCCTCCAAGCAATATACTCATATATAGTCTGCCCATGGGGCCCAGCATTACAAATCAACTATTGCATCAATTATCGCCCTCCTACACTCACCACATAGATCTTCGCTACACTTGAGTTATTTTCTTTTGCGTTCTTGGGTGTTTAATTCCTGCCCCTCTCGGTTCCTTTTTTTAACAGAATGTTCCTGACGATTCCTAACATGGGCATGCAGATTTTTAGCCTGCTGTAACATTTTTCGGTTTGAAACTGTAGCCTTCCATATTTGATCCTTATCTTTGCCATCCTACAATGTTCTGTTATATGGAGTCAGATATCCACGCAAAATACTTGCTATTTTCTGGTGAAGCTTTGCATGATGTAGGACAGAAGTTGAGTTTCAACAACAATCTGGGAGAGTTGACCAATGCACAGACAACATGAACTTTTCCAAGCCTCTGCGTTCCAATGGGAAAAGGTTATTGCTTTTTACAAATTATAACTAGAGTAATAGAATATAGAGGAAAAAATACAAACAAAATCTTGATTAGAAATTGGAAATATTACTCTATGGCCTTATTCTACCAACAGTTACATAACCTGTAGATGTAGTAATGTACCATGTCTAGGCTAGGTTTTGCTCTTTTTTTAATCTTTGTACAGTTCAGCTGATTGAGATCTGCTTCGATTTCTGACAAGATGCAGCATCAGTTGCTTCACTTTGTATTATTTACATATTCCACTGGGAAACAACTGCTGAATACTTCTTGCCTCAGACCGTCTCCCATGGCGTCATCTCGGCCCAGAAAGCTCCACTGCTTGCACCAGCAGCGACGAGTCATCCGTCAGGTCAGAGTGGCAGCGGCTGAAGGAGAACTCGGGCACCTTGAATTTGTGTGACTCAGTGTGTTGTGACGCCTCCCACCGCTCTGCAAGCCCGTCGCCTTCCAGCATCCTTACCACCTCTGACATCTTGGGCCTGTGACCAGGGAGGAACTGAGTACATAGCAGTGCCACTTGCACCATCTCCTCCAGTTCAATGCGGTCATATTTGCTCCCCAGTTCCTTGTCGACAAGTATGTCCAGCTGCTTCTCTTGGTGCATCTTCTTCACCTGAATAGCATCAATGTCCGTAAGCTCAGGTATGATCATATGTCATGCCTTCTCTATTAAGGGGAACTCCTCCCTTTGGGAGGGTACTTATTATTCATTAGTTTACTTGCTAGTAAACCTCTAACTAGCTTGTCTATATAATTGGAATTCCTCCCAAGACTCGGAAACTAGAATCTATTATTTTACTTGTTCCTTCCGAACCATCTAAAATGGGGGATTATTTGACAGGTCAAGAATAAAAGCACAAGTTATGTAAACCATATTAAACTGGTATTGCATTAACTTACCCAGTCTAACATGGCTCCCTTCTGATTTGATGACTTCCCAAACTCCAGTGCAGTCTGACCGGTGATCAGCTCCAGCAGCAGGATTCCAAAACCAAAGACATCTGTTTTCTCAGATGACTGGCCAGTGGAGAGGTACTCGGGAGCGATGTGGCCAACAGTTCCCCGCACAGCTGTGGTGACATGTGATTCACGGTGGTCTAGGAGCTTTGCAAGCCCAAAGTCCCCGACAATTGCTTCGCAACAGTCATCTAGCAGTATGTTTGCTGCCTTAACGTCTCTGTGGATGATCTTGGGATCACACTGCTCGTGCAGGTACAGTAGACCTCGTGCTGCTCCAAGTGCTATCCTTTTTTCTGGTGATCCAGTCCAGTGGTGGCTTTCCTGTAGTTTGAGTTGGAAAAAAAAAGTTAATGTTTTGGTTATAAGGAAATCATGTTCTTTGTTCTAATATTCTGCCCAAAGAAGAGGAAACGGAAACGGAACGGAAAAATTAAATTGCAAATCTTCTTTTATTCTGCTTCTCAGCTTGGGTAGGTTCTGTCTTCAGTTATATCAGGCATTTCACATTTTTTTGAAAAAAACTCAAGCAGTCATGTTTAATTCCATATAGATTTACTTGAGAAAATTTAATCTTCAACAAAGAAAGGCACGAAACACTGGTGACTATGCATTTTTAACTTGAAAAACCGCTTACCTTTCAGGCGCAATGCGACACTCCCATTCGACATGTATGGATAGACCAGTAGCCTCTCACTGGCAGTCATGCAGAATCCATATAGTCTGAGGAGGTTCCTGTGCACTGCCAAGCTGATCATCTCGACTTCAGTCTGAAACTGTGCTTCCCCACCTGCAGCATTACCATCTTTGAGCCTCTTGACGGCTACAAGACTTCCATCTGGGAGCTGCCCCCGGTAAACGATACCAAACCCGCCTTTTCCTAATATGTTCTTGCTGCTGAAGTTTTCTGTTGCAGCCTGGAGCTCTCTGAATTGAAACCGCTTCATATTTCCAAGATTGACGTTCTCTATGTGCTGGTCTGCAGTAGCCAATACAGTAAGATGAAGTTCAAACACTTGATACCATCAAGATTCGCAATCAAGGTACTGAGTTCATGAATTGAAAAGTAACTTAAGTATTTTACTTACCATCAACGTTGAAAAGAGTCTTTCGGTTTCGCCTACACCTCCACCAGAATAGCAAACCAACGGCAAGGAAAAGGAGGCTGATGCAGCCAGTTGTAGCACCAAATGCGATTGCAACTTTATGGCTCTTAGCTTTCGCAGGCATCAGAGGTCCTTTAGATAAAGGGTTTGTCATTAGATCAATTTGCTATCTACAAAATTATACTTGAATCTGTGGGCTAATTGAGCACAAGTGCCTTAATACAATTGCTAGCATCATGAACTGATTGACTTTGCATACCCTGTGTGTTATTCAGGCCGTAAGACATTGGCATAGGTAAAGACCCATAACAATCTTGTTCCTTGGTTGCTGCACAGATCAGTGGATTCCCTACAATGCTGCAAGAGAATCATTCGAATATTTTTATTCCTGGCAACTCAAAATTTGAAGGCAAATATGTTCCAGTGGAAGTGGAAATTTTGGTCAAGCTAAATAACAAGAGGCTATAGCCTTACTTGAAAGTCCGTGTCAGGGACCCTGGGATTGGTCCACTCAAATTATTGTAGGACAGATCCCTGAAAGAATGCAAGTTAACAGTGATCAATGATCACCACATAGCCAACACAGGACGCATATCACGGAACAGCAAAACAAGCAATGAGTACTCACAGGAAAATAAGGTGTGATAAATTAGCTGATGATGAAGGGAAGGCACCAGACAATGTGTTGTTGTTAAGCCTCCTAGTAAGAGCACAATGTTGGAGTAATTAAAAGTAAGAATAGACACTTCCTGTCCCCTGAGGAACAACAGGACATGAATAGAAAAACCCTCCAGAATAGCGTTCAAGTCCAACTGCTCGAAGCTAGTACAGTGGAGCAGAATTGCACTCACAGATATTGAAGGCTTTCAAGGTGGCCCACAGAACTTGGGATTTCACCAGAGAGGTGGTTGCTGGATAGGTCAAGCGTTTTGAGCTTTCTTAGCTTGCCAATCTCTGCTGGGATTAACCCGTTTATGTTGTTGTTCTGCAGAAGACTATAAACAATACATAGAGAGCAAAAATGAGATCTCTTCTTGCCCCAAGAAGCATAGTAAATGTAGAAGCTAATGTAACCATGGCAGTAAAAGCTTACACTGTCTCAAGGTTGGTCAAATTCCCTATACTTGGGGACAGAATTCCAGAAAGGTTCTGGCTTGGTGCTTCTCTGCCAAATGGAAATAGCCAGAGAAACGATAAGATAGAGAGGAAACATTGATTGATTTGACGCACACACAAATAAAGTGGTAGGTGACTTGCTTACAATCCGGTGACAAGGTTCTCTGGAGAGCAAGTGACCATGGTCCAGCTGCAAGGATCCACAGAGTCTTGATCCCAGTTCTTCAGCACACCATGAGGATCCTTGAGGTAGTTTTTGATCATCATGAGAGCTTGAACTGCAAACAAAAAAAGAGAGAGACTGTCACTACTCACTACAACAATGTAGCAAAAAGGAAAGAAAAATGAAGAGCCAATTACAGAGTTATTTGATCTGCGAGAATCACAGGGATGATTATTGAGGACCAACGGAAGAGAACAAACACAAAACAAAACAAGATATCTTTTGATTTGGGACGGAACATTGACCTTCATAGTTTACACCCTTGGGGGAGAGGAGGCCGCTTGCAGGCCCGCAAGAGCAGAAGAAGAGGAGCAGCACCAGGACCAGGGAGGAAGCAGCAAGAACCACTCCCATTGCCAAGGCAGCGCTAGAGAAGAGCGTGGCCTCCTCGGCAACAAGTTCAGGAGCTTCTTGCTCCGTGTTCAAACATGGAAGAAAGAGTGAGGCCAAGGCGAGGAAGAATCATGCAGCGGCCTCTCTCTTCCCACAGAACCAAATTGCCAGTGGCAGTGGAAGGCTGGAAGGGGTGCCGGATGCGGGATGCCTCTGCTCTGAGAACCTGTCAGTACAGCATGCAAATGACACAAAAGAAGATGCCTGTGCTGTGGCCGCAAGCAAGCAAGGAGCACAAAAGGAGGGGCGAGGCCGCGAGGGCCGAGGTGGGGACAAACATGCCTGCCACCTGAGCCTGCTTGGAATAGAAAATTACAGCAAAGGAGGCAAGAAAATTCCTTCCTCGTCCCTCTCTCTCACCCTCACCCTCCCTTTTGTGTGTCTTGGGGCATGTGAAGAATGAAACCAGGTTATGAAAAACAGTGACAGTGTGTTTGTTAACTTAAGGTGCCTAGGCTAATCTAGTCCAAAGTTTACAGATTATTATTGATCCCACTCAAGAAAGACATCAGCTTTATTGGAGTGTGGGTGTGTTGCAGTGGAGTGAGACTGTGACAGCTGACAAGTCACGGCTCCTTTCAGTTGATTGGGGATTCTTGCAACAAAAGAATTCTCCAAAGCATGGGCAGTTGGACAATTAGCTCGGGAAGTGAGAATTCTGGTGCGAGCGATAAACAACCGGGGCAAAGTGTCTTTAGTAGGAGAGACTGGGGGAGTGGGGATAGTGACAGGGAGGAAGTGCCTCTCGGCTCTCACCTGACCTGAAGTGGAGGGGGAAGTGGACAAGGGAATTTTGGTCTTCTTGCAGTGTGGATGGAGAATCAAGAACCAGCTAAAAGCAACGCAATCCCGGTCACAAGAACACGAGAAGGACAACAACCATCATGTCCCTTCTGTCTACTGTAGCAGAATAGCAGTAGCCTGGGCTCTGGGTTACCATGTCTTGTTTGTATCAATTCACTTGGCACTTAGTACAAAAGATTACTACTGTATCATGCAAATGCCTGCACACATATACTCTATAATTGTAAGAGCTCCTAGTAAGCATCTAAAAATAGTTCAAAGAAAAAGAAAAGGCAGAGATTCTAATAGCTTCTCCTTCTCTTTCATATAAGCAATTATTAGAGGGCCATCCGTGCTTTCCTGTATCATGTGATGGGACTTGTTGTTTAGAAGTAGATGGGCGCATGTAGAGTGGTGTTTAAGGAAGGGAGACTGAAGGTTTAATGTGATGTTTTGGGTATAGAGATTGCTATCAGTCTGATGATGATCCAGCCAGGATCCCATCATCAACCTCTATTCCTTGTTTGATCTGCAAAGGAGAAGGGATGGGCAGATGCAAAGGAGAAGAGAAGGGATTCAAATCATTGCGCAGGCTAGGTTGCACGAAAGACGTGACCTTTCTTTTCAGTGAAATGAGGGATGCTTTGTGCTGCCTCTGCCTTTGCCTGTCCCCCCTTAGCTTTTCTCTTTTCCTCTGCCGCATCTCTCGCTTTGTGTCATTGTAAAGAGCAAAAGCCAATCGCCGATGTGCAATGCGCCATACCGTACCGTACAGATATTGGTTGGCAGTGCAAAGAGATAAGAAGCGTACACGGGGGCAAGAAAAACCCCAAAAAGAATAGGCTGTCAGGGTGGACAAAGATGATAGCCTGGGGTTTTACTGATGATGTTCTGGTAGAAGTGAGCATGCTTGATAAAGCTCCGATCCAAGTCCAAGCACGGGGGCGTGCGTGCGTGAGTCTACAATGTGCTTCAGTTGTCCAAATCCCAACTTCCTGTCCAAGGGAAGCCTGCATCATTGGCCTGGTTGGTTTTCTAACGACGAGCTTTGGATAATCCTGTCCAAGGGAAGCCTGCATCATTGGCCTGAATCTGAATGATGACAGTACTTACTACTTAGTAGTTGCGAAGAAGATGTTTGGCCTAATTAGCTGTGCTAATTTAGGCTGCGGCTGCAGCAACAGCTGCATACATTCAGTACAGTGGTACTACAGCAATCGTCGAGGTCAACAAGAATACTGACCCAAGGACAACAGATTCCATTTCACGGGTAGGAGTATGCACACACAGAGAGCGATACAGTGGCATGCATGCCAGGAGCCGACGATACGGCTGTACAAGCTTTGTCATCTGTGCATCCACATCCACTGCTCACACCGGCCTTGCAAGCATCATGCACCTTGCATGCTGGGATTGACCATTTGACCAGGTGATCTCAGCCTTGAAGCAGGCATGAACGCATGGTGGACAGTCAGGTCATCAACAAAAAGGCTCTTTACGCGCGCCATTCACCATCGCCAGCGTGCCCTCGAGTATCTTTGACCAGCATGGTAAAAAGGCCTCAAGCACAGGAAGGGGCTTTCTACGCAAGTAAAGCCGTGGCACGATTCTACTACGTTTAATTTAATTTCCTTTTGAAATAATAAACCTTTTTATAAAATCAATTTTGGATGGTTATATGCTTTTACAACATACGAGTAGTAGTACCATTGAAGTGGCAAGTGAATCTCATAAACTGTTGCAAGATAGGTGTCATTTTGCCGTTGGATCTTTTGCTTGTCATGGTTTAGGGCATGACTATCCCAAGGGAATCTCTACATTCCACAAGTTTGGCCACGCATTAGAATCCTACTACTTAACACCAACCCACTCCTTTGCCTGGCCGCGGTTGGAAAGGGTGGTTGGCGTTGGCGTTGGTGCCTCGGCGGCAGCTCGAGAGCAGCGCAAATCTCTCAAAGCAAGTACGCAAACGCAACCACTCCAACTCGGCTCCGTGTTGTTGTTGTTTTTTAAAGGCTCCATGAACCAGTCCCCAGTCTCCTATGCTTGCTTGGCATATCCCAACAGTAACAAGCACAGAAATCCCGGATCCAACTTTGTCGTGTCTCTCACTCTCTTGTGTTTGCCACAAGCTTTCAACACAGAAGCGCCGTGAAGCTAAGATCCAGACGAAGAGCATCAAAACATCATAGTACCAGTGCAAAAACCGGAAGCTGTTTCGCTGGGTACCCGCAAACAGAGCTCTGAATTCTGAAGGGACGCTAGCAGAGCTGCGTACCCGTGAACAGCTCTGAATTCTGAAGGGACGGTAGCACACAGCTGCATTGTGCTGTAATACGAGTACTACGACTGCGCTTTTATCCATCCGACAATCTTTGCGTGGCTCCAGACACCACAGGTCAAGAAAACTGTCCATCAAACAAACAGAACGAAGAGCTCTTTGGCTCTTTGCCGCACGCTTCCATCAAACATCAAACGAACAGTGCGTGGCCGAACGCTGGTAGAACCGTAGAACCCATAGAACTTCTGAACCATGCACCCCGCAAAAAAATTAATTAAGTTCTACAAACGGGTTTTACCCCAGACGAGCAGGAGCCAAAAACTAATCCTGATATAAGGCGCTAAGATACCGCAAGATTTACAGGCACATCTTGTGACAACTCATCAACACAAGACCTGGAACACAGCTACCAAGATTTGACAAGGAAACAGTGTGCTCACCGAACTGATTATTGGCTAAATCTAATCATTAATAATAGGATAATATGCCAACAAGGATAGTCCATAATATATAGGTAAACTCATATAGTGCTATCACTCCAGCCACCATGCAGAATATACTGGTGCGGTTCATGCAAGCAGGGTAGGCTGACAGGATCAAGTTACATACTACAAGAAAGATGTGCACAGGAAGGTGCCGGATTCTCAGATAATATGGTCCTGTAATGGTCCTCAGTACATTGCAGCTGTAGCCTCAGCAACTTCCGTGACAACTTGGTCATAGTCTGACTTCAGTTTATCCTTTACCTCTTCACTGAGCTCCCCTTTGTTTGGTTTGGTCAGAACCAAGACGCAACAAGTCGGCCTCTTAGTGGTTCCTGCGGTAGCAAGATCCTGCAGAGAAGGCAAATGACACATCAGTATATTGGGCTTTTCTTCGATCATAAGCATCCAAACAACAACAAGAACATAGCCTTTTGTCCCAAGCTAGTTGGGATAGGATAGAGATGAAACCCACAGGAATCGATCATAAGCATCCAATATATAAATAAGAAACTGCAACACAATTTAAAGAACTAAACATGTATTTTTTCCCCATGTTACCACTGTTCTACTGTTAATCTTCAAGTATGGATTTTAACCTTCAGGTAGAGTATTTTGGGGGTGTTGCACAACTTGCCATCATTTGCCACGTTTTAAGGTTAGGCAAGTCTGACCAACATTGGCTGTTGTTTCGTTACCATCACGAAGTGTGATAAGATTGCTACCATTAGATTAGGCCCCACACGCCAACGACTCGAAAAGTGTAGCAAGATTCTCTTAAGTGTGGATTTTTTTAGCAAGTGCGGCATTTTTTTTTTTGGATGGGAACCAAACATGCCATATTAGTATTTACATGAGCATGGATCCCTTTTATGATTCATTTAGAATAGTTATCAAATGACAAGACAAATAGGTTGTGGTACTTTGTTGTTATGTAACCAGACGTAAAACAGGCCTTCACTAACAAGCAACAGTTACCAGGAAGATGAAACAGAATTATCAATTTATAAAGAAGTTTAAGGATTTTGGTCATTTGATAAGCAACTTTTAGCGTTCTTTGTTCATATGGACATTAACCATGCAGTAGTAACTGTCATCTCATAATATCTTACATGGCGGCTGTGATAGAATTCTATACCACACCACTATAGAATAATCGAACCTAAATAAAATTGAGAAATGTGAACCCACCTCTTTTGTTGGAACATATATGTAAGGAACATTAGCTTCCTCACATAGTATTGGAACATGTGTAATCACATCAATAGGAGAAACATTTCCAGCAATGACACACAGGCTGCAAAAAACAAAGTAGATTCGATGATGCTAACAATTAGGCAATAAATGCTTTAGGAAATCTAAACATCAAGAGAAGCAAGTTCTCCACACTAGAGAGAACAGCTCATTTTGCATCCAAAAAATGGACAATTTCATCACATAAGTACGTTCAGATTCCGATGATGCTAACAATTAGGCAATAAATGCTTTAGGAAATCTAAACATCAAGAGAAGCAAGTTCTCCACACTAGAGAGAACAGCTCATTTTGCATCCAAAAATGGACAATTTCATCACATAAGTACGTTCAGTTACCAATTGTTATTCATATGGATTTCCAAGTAAATCAAATCAAAATGACATGTATTGTTGGAACTTTTTATATAGGAAATAAAATATCACCACTGAACCTGTATCATTTTGTAAGTGAAGATGTATATATAAGCTCTAAGCGAGAACCATTTGCCCTAAGCTGATTGCCACGACCAGCCAACTAGGCAATTGCAAGTTTATCAAGCACTGAACAGGAAGGAAAAAAGAAAAGAAAAGAAAGAAACTAGATTTAACTTACCCTTTGTTCCCGCGGCGAATGCTCTTGACTACCTCTTTGACTCCGCGCTTGAGGCACTTGGCCTCGGCGGCTGCACATTCGCCAGGAACCGAATCACAACAGGATGAGAAGAAAATCTCAGCCGAATGAAGCAAACACGAATCTAATTAGGCGGCGAGGGCGAGGAAGAAAGTCTCACGAACCTCGTCGCACGAGCTTGAGGGTTCGCTTGCAGAGCTTCTTTCCAGCGAGGGGCTTCGCGATGGGCATCAGCGCCACCGGGGTCTTCTTCTCCGTCTCCGTGTCGCTCCCCATCGCCGCCGCCGCCGCCGCCGCCTTCGACTAGTGTCTTCGCGGTCGCGGGTTTTAGTTCGTTCTGGAGCTAGGGTTTTACACGGCGCAAAGCCGAATCACTATAAACTGGCAGGTCGGGCCCACAGGGCACCTTTGCTAGTCACTGAAACGTGGGACCCACCTTTGTTTGGGTTCGTCTGTCTGAGAAAGGCCCAATACCAACTGCCGAGGCCCAAAAAAAAACCTAAACTCATCACCTCCCCGACGCCGACTGGCGACTGCCGCCACCCCTCTCCGGCGCCGCCTCAGCCTGGGGCAAGTCACGGACGGGGATCCCTGCGGGCGGAGCTAGCTACCCGTTTCGCTGCTTTCCTCCGTAGGCTTGATACTAATCTGTTGCCATGGGGAAATCCAAAGGTTCGGCACTTTCGCCTCTCTGAATTCCGTTGTTTTTTTTGCTGTATTAAGTTCGAATTGGGAGGGAAAGTGAGAGTTTGCTCTTTCTAGATAAGAAGGCTTCGCGGGAAGCGAAGGAGGACAAGAAATTGGCGCTTGGGGTGAAGAGGAAGCAGCTGAAGAGGAAGAAGGACAGAGCGTTGGAATGTGCCGTCAATAGCGAACCCGCTGCCGGGCATGACATTAAAGAAGGTAACTGTATGGATTTCGTGTCCTTTTCCTCCCATTTCTTTTATACTGTTTCAGAAATCAGAATCAATAGTTTTATCCCAGAGCAGTTTTATCTTGTGCCCTAAACTCACAGTTCTTAAGTCGTTCGTTGTGCCCTAGGTACAACTATCAAGTTTTTTTTCCTCTTTTTTTTATTGAAAATATGGAACAGGCGTAAAATTCTCCAATGCAATGTTTTCCATCTTCATCTTTGAATGCCAGATAAAGAATTGGTAAGGAGAAAGAAAATCGCATTGGTGAAGCAGAAGAAGAAAAATAAGCATGTCGATGTTAAGAGTAATCATGATATGGCAGATGGTGTGGTGGAATTACTGTCTGACAGTAAAGATGCTGCAATGCCTAAGCTGAAGAAGAAGAGGAGCAAAAAGAAGCTAATTGAAAGTAGCAGTCCTGCCGTTGTGTATGAAAGTTCACTTGTTACTGATGATAAGCTGAAGAAAAAGAAAAGGAAGGTAAAGGGAGGGCAGAGCTCTGCTGGGATTACTGAAGCAGAAGAAATCCTGCATGAAAATCAAAGTGAAGAAACTCAAAGTGGTAAGATTGCTTATTGGTGTTGAGCGTTTGTCTTGACAAATTGATTGCCTTGGTCTTTTCTCACACTTAAATGGTTTAAGTAGTGAGATTGTGCAAGAACCAGTTGATATCCTATATTGTGTCCTACTGTTCTCATTAATCATTATATAGTAGTTCTTCCATTTATAATTTACCTTATAGCTAATATTTATGCAGCTGATGTCAACCAACTTGCAGCACTGAGTGAAGATATGGATAATGAAGAGCCTCAGAAATCAAAGAAGGGAAAGAAAAGTAAGACTAGCAGGGTTGTCTCTGTGTTAAAGTTGTCCTGAGTATCAGTTCAATTTTTTGCATAAATATTCATGCTTTCTGTGGCATGTCTGTTTGTTGATTGCAGTGGAAGTTAAAAAATCTGGGAAAGCGAAGAAGAAAGATAAGCATGCATCACGTAAAGATAATAACAACTTGGAGAGACATGTTGATGTTAGTACCGCAAATGCTGATGAGATTCCATCAGTTGACGAAGACTGTACCAGAGGAATGAAAAGTAATGTTCTGCTTTTTGAGTTCTGATATCTACTATTTTGCTAGTCTACGTTGACAATTGTTTGTGAAGTTATTTGATGGAAATTAGTGTTCACAATTAAATACTGAATGTGCTATATCAAAGAACTCTTAGTGTTGTTTTTCTGAAACTTGCCTAAATATTCACTACTGTCACTGGACATCAACAGTCTCCACAAGCAACTTTGACCGTTTGACGACTATTTCTCTAATGATAATGATATGTTTAGGGTGTAGGTAAATTTATTTATGGTAGAGTTAGTTTTAGACAACTCTACTCATATCCCAACTCCCAATGCAACAATTTCTTTGACCAATGCGGGGGAGTAAAAGACTATATATGCATATAATATAGATTCCTCCTAGGACCAATACAGATGGAATTCATTTTAGGTGCCAGCTTTCAAAATAAAGCCAACATACAATACAAAGCCAAATTCTAAATTGCTGAGTCTGCAATAGGTTCTAGAGTTGGTAATATGTGTGGCAAACTTGCAGACTTCTTATTGATTGATGTTGTGTTCCAATTAAGTTCACATTTTTCTTCTCCTTTTCTGTTAGAATTAGCAGCTTCATGCACCAGTCTTAATATGACAGCTTATATGTGATGTCTTGACTTTTGACAGAATGGATCTTGGAGTACAAACAGAAGAGACCTGGCTTGAAAGCCTTGCAGGAAAGAATAGATGAGTTTATTGTTGCGCATGAGGAACAAGAAGAGAAGGTGAGTGTTTCCTTGGTGACATATATGATATATCGTCTGAAGAAGCAAAACAGGTAAGTCGTTTGGTCCTGATACCTACTTGATTATTATTTTCAGGAGAGGAAAGAAAGAGAGGCCAGCGCAGCAGAAGATGGATGGACGGTTGTAGTGCATCACAAGGGGAGGAAAAAGACCACGGATGCGAAACTGGAACAGCTGTTGGCTCTGTATCGCTTACTGCAATGCAAGAGAAATTGGCTAAAAAAGAAGCCGAAGGAAGTTGATATGAATTTCTACAGATTTCAGAAACGAGAAGCCCACCTCAGTGGTATGTCATCATTGCTTAACAGGACTCGTTATTTTTTAGTCCACTCAGTGATTAGTACACATGATAGGACCCAGATTTCATTGCACATCATGAACTGCTTAGACTTGTAAGTTGTAATGCCTTGCAGTTCATCAGCCATTATAAAAGAATGTGTTCCATTGTTTGCCATTCGAGTATGGCTAACCTGCAGCTTGATATTGTTTGTCACATATGGGAAGTATTTGGTTCTATTAGAAGCTTACTGTTTCACATCTTCAGTGTTTGGAATCACTAGTTCACAGCCATTTTGCCACTTATCAAATGAAGTCTTTTCTCTTCTTGTGTGTGTGATAAATTGAGGTTCTAGTTAGTTCAGAAATATGAAACCGGTTATTATTGTTTTCTGATTTATTTACTTCAAGATTTTCTTCTTGGCAATTAATTTAGTTCAAGATATTTTCGTCTCATGGTTTACAGGTTTAATAAGCATGAATTCAGTCACGGAAAGAGTTCCTTCTTTTCGTGGCTATCTGTCCTGCATGAAGCCCTTTGTATTTTTTCTTATCTGTAATATGAATGATAGGCCCTGGGAGCTTACAGCTTTGTGTTTCTTGCGCAGAACTGGCAATGTTGCAGAGCAAGTTCGAGCAGGATAAGAAAAGGATACAGGAGCTTAGGGCTCAGAGGAAATTCAAGCCTTACTAATTCTGCTCAAATCGTAAAGATGCTCAAAGGATTGTTGCTCGACAAACAATTTTGATTCGCTGGATATTCTCTAGCATGTATGGTTCTTAGCTGAAACAATCTCAACTGTACCCTGTCTTGCATTTGTGGGTGCCAATATATGTTATTTTAGTCAAATCTATGATCTAGTGCACTCCTTGGATCTTTCTATCTTGGTGCTTTGCTGCGCCCCCGTACTGTTTCTTTTGCTGGAGCAGACGACGCCCGCGGCCTGCCGGCTTGGAGTGGGGCGAGCGGTCCGGTGGAAAATTGAATGTGCTCGCTTCGGTCCTCGTGGTCGTGGCCAAGCCCTCTTCCGCATTTTGTGGCCTGCCTCTCGAGTCGTCCTGAAGTGCCACATTGCCATCTTCTGGTACAAAACAACTGCAAATTCCGGGATAAATCCCAGTTCTGTCAGGACGTAAACTGGATTGCCGGAGAAAAAAATCGATACCTTGGCCACATTTGCCTCCGTTCTTTCCTTTGCATTCTTGATCCCCAAACAGCAGGGAGCAGGCAGTGGATCTCAAAGCAGCAGTCGGATGAAGCGAACAAAGGCTACTATGCTTTTTGGCAAAATCAAACTCTGCAGCTAGAGCGAGGCAGACACAAAACACATACGTTAGCCATTTGTTCTGTAGACTGTAGGACAGCAGATCACATACACATATTGGGGCAAGCTAGGAAGGACGTGGGCACGCAGGGTGGGTCCATCGGTCCAGACATGGTGAGCCTCTCCAACGGCGTCCTGGGCGCCCTGAACTTTGTCTCCCTCCTCGCCTCCGTGGCGCTGATCGGCGCGGGCGGCTACATCCTGGCGCAACCGGCCACCGAGTGCCAGCGCCTGGTGCGGATGCCCACCATGGCGCTGGGCGCCGCGTTCCTCCTGCTGTCGCTCCTGGCGCTGGCCGGCGCGTGCTGCCGCGCCACGCCGCTCCCTCTGGGCGTACGTGGTTGCCATCTTCGTGATGCTCATCGGCATGTTCGTGGCCACCGCCTTCGCGTTCGCCGTCACCAACAGGGGCGCCGCCGCCGCCGTGTCCGGGGCCGGGTACGGGGAGTACCGGATCGGGGACTACTCCGTCTGGTTGCAGGACAGGATCGAGGACTACGAGACGTGGCAGCGGATCCAGAGCTGCATCTCGGACGCCGGCGTGTGCGGCGGCGGTTGGATCCACGGCGATGTCAACGCCGGCGAGCTGTACCAGCGGTACCTGCCCCTCGTTCAGGTACGCATGCACGGATCCACCAGTTGCGTTGCATGGTATTACATGGCACCATATGCACGTACGGCACGGTTGGTCCACTCAACGTGCCAACGTGTGATATATACGTGTAATCATCACACGACCATGGTGTATATATAATGTACGAGTATATATTCTTCTGTAACGCCACGCCAACGCCCAACGGTGCAGTCTGGGTGTTGCAAACCGCCGGCGTACTGCGGGTTCAAGCCCGTCAACGCGACGTTCTGGGCCACCCCGGCGTCGGGCGCGGCGACGACGGCGGACGGCATCGACTGCCGCGCGTGGAGCAACGACCAGCGGGTGCTGTGCTTCCAGTGCAACGCGTGCAAGGCCGGCGTGGTGGCCACCGCGAGGCTTCACTGGAGGGCCGTGGTCGCGCTCAACGTCGCCGTACTCGTGTTCCTCATGGTCGTCTACTCGCTCGGCTGCTGCGCCATCCGCAACAACCGCAACCGCCGGTACTACTACTGATCCATCGTGGTCGCTTCCGTCCGTTCGTTCATGGCGCGAATGATGTTGCGCGGCCCGGTTCCGGGGGAAAACAGGGCCGGGCTACTTGTGTTTGTTTGGTTATTAGGTTTCAGGCTTTCAGGGTTAGTAATTTGTAAGTACCTGTTCTTATTTTCCCTTTGTTTGTTATAGTTTTGTAAGTACCTGTTCTTATTTTCCCCTTTGTTTGTTATAGTTTATATAGGTTTGTGTATGTACTGTATTGTTTGTTCGACATCGTGAAAAAAAAAAAAACCTAAGAAAATGGATGCTGTTGGGCTGGTCGTCTCTGCGCGGTTGATAAGGCTCTCATGCTAATTTATTGTGAGAGAAAAATATTGTACCATGGCTGATAAGCCAAATGATCCATGTGAACTCGGAATTCTTCATATGAAACCTGATCATGCGTGACTTGGGCTCAGCCAAGATGGGGCTCAGCCAAGAAATCCATCTTGGCATGACCCCAAAATCTGGGCTGTGAAGCATGCTATTCGTTGTTCTGTTGGAGGCCTGAGTTTCCGGCCTAGCCTCGCTCTCCCTCGCTAATCGTGCGCTAATGACGTTTCCATGACTGTAGTGAGGAGTTGCCCCGGGTCACCGCCACCACCGTCGTCGCCATCTCCTGTTGTGGCCCCATCTTGGTCGACCTGGAGTCGCCCACGGCCCCAGCGCGCGACCGCGTCCAGTCCTGCACGCCATGGCAATCTCGGAGGGGTTAAGATTAAGAAGGCGTCGCTCTCCGTGGTGCTGGTGCGCACACGGCCTAGACCGGAAGAGTAGAATGATTGGGACTTTAGAGGCTTCGACACTAGAGAGGTGTGGATTCACAGTAGATGCTAGCTGCAAAGCACTTGTTTTTACTCGTTCAGCGAAGGCAGCGATTGAAAAGTCAAGGCGGTGCATCTCGGCAAATCAAGGCACTCTTGTTGTTCAGAAGTCAAGGCTGCTTTTCCCGTTGGCAAGAATGCAGGAATCATGCCTGCGGTCTGTGATCAAAAGTATGCACCTTTAGCAATAAAAGTATAGTAGTATCTGCTTTTCTAGAGCAAATCTGTAGTATCAATGTTCGACACAAACGAAACTGCGGTTTCCAATCCTAGTAGCAACAAAGAAGGTACACCAACTGAACTGATGTCGATTGCGCTTGTGACGTAGTCACGTCATCTTCTCCTCAAAACAAGTGTCTCTGATTAGAAGTTTTCAGCAAAATCTTGTATTCCCACGAGAAGAACATACTTCGGTGTAGCAATAATAGCGCATCATCGGAAGGGTGTTGTGTTTGGGGACGGTATTTCATCACCGAGGTAGTATATATGACAAAAGTACAAAGCCCAAAGTAGAAGCTTTCCCTTCTGTAAAGAAATGATTAACTTTTTGCTACCCATACAGAGAGAATAATCATAGCCATTTTCCTCGCCCCTTGGTCCAGTGTCAAATAAGAGTGAAAATTTTCCATCCGTAAGAGTGCAGTTACACGAGATTCGGCTTCTGTATGACAAGTCATTTCTACTTAATACAAGCAGGAGGTCCACACGTAAACCTCTTCACAAGTGACACTGGAACAAAATATGTTCAGTACGCTCAGGAACATTCATTGCACAGGATGCATGCAGTTCACATTCCCCTTCCCAGAATTTTCCTCTTTCATTCAGCTTTTCATTCAGATTAAACCCTGTCTTCGGGCTGAAAGCCTGAAATAGGTTAACAACTCCTTGATTTCGCGGGGATCTACTCGGGGTTCGGAAGACGCAAACTGGGCTTCCAGGACATCGTCTACGGAGCCATTTGGATTCGTGTGCAGCAACCTGGATTTGACTTGCTCCACTAAAGAAACTCTGAATTTGACTTCAGAATACTATCGTCAACAGAATTCAGAAAGAAGGCACCGGGTGATTAATGAAAAATAAACACAATTATATTCGCTATAACAGAGGAGAATGCTTCGTCGTCAGTCTTAAACTAGGGACAAGGCAATGCAGCGGACCACGTTCCGTCCGTCGCCAAGAGAGAAATGGCTTTGCTCGCGCGACGCGCCGACGCGCATGCACTTTGACCGCCACCCACGCCCGCCGCCGCCACGACAACGTCACAACAAGCAAGCTACCTGCACACGACACGCCCTGCGGAGCGTGCACCTTTTCTTCTTCTTCTTCCATTCCATGCGCCCCTCTCTCCTAACCAGAGCAAGCAAGTAGGTGGCGTCCGGGTTCGTATCTCCTCGATCCATCGCGTTCGCCGCCGCTGGGCCATGAAGCCCCACAAGAGCAGTTACCCGTCGTCACGGAAGATCTCGGTCGCCGTTGCCACGCCGGTGCTCGTCCTGCTGGCGCTCGCCGTCGTCTCGCTCTACGACATCAACTTCGCTGATAGTTACCGGTACATACGCCGGGCGTCCTCGTCGTCCTCTGCGTCGTCGACGACGTCGTCTCCGGCTACCACCTCCTCGTCTTCCAATGTTCCGGACTCATCATCACCATCATCTTCTTCGGCGTCGTCGTCTCCGGTCAACTCCTCCTCGTCTTCGGCCTCCACCGCCGCCTGCGACCTTACGCGGGGCCAATGGGTGCCGGACGACGAGGCGCCGTACTACACGAACCTGACGTGCCCGTTCATCGACGACCTCCAGAACTGCATGAAGTTCGGCAAGCCGAGCCTCGAATTCATGCGGTGGCGGTGGCAGCCCGACGGTTGCGACCTCCCCCGCTTCGACGCGGCGCGGTTCCTGGACGCCATGAGGGGCAAGTCCATGGCCTTCGTCGGCGACTCACTCGCCAGGAATCACCTCAAGTCTCTGCTGTGCATCCTCTCCCAGGTGGCACAGCCGGTGGAGACCGTCACGACGACGACGACGGAGATCGACGTGACGGGGCGGGTCGTCCGGCGAGACTTCCACTACGGCAGCCACGGCTTCAACGTCTCCCTGTTCTGGTCGCCCTTCCTGGTCAAGGCCAACCTCTCGAGCGCGGAGCTCGGGCTGGGCCTGTGGGACATGCACCTCGACACGCCGGACGCCCGGTGGGCGGCGCACATCGCCGACTTCGACTACATCGTCCTCTCGGGCACCAACTGGTTCTTCCGCCCCTCCGTGTACCACGCAGGCGGCCAGGCCGTCGGGCGCAACAGCGGCGCCAGCGGCGCCCACAACGCCACCGAGATGCCCGTGTCCGGCGCAGTGCGCGCCGCGTTCCGCACGGCGCTCGGCGCCATCGCGGCCCACGAGGGGTTCCGCGGCAAGGCCCTGGTCCGGACGGTCACGCCCGCGCACTTCGAGAACGGGGAGTGGAACACCGGCGGCGACTGCGTCCGCACGCGGCCGTTCCGCCGCGGCCAGCGCGCCAGGGACGCCGTCGTGGCCGAGTTCCGCGCGGCACAGGTGAGAAACCAATGTTCGCTACGACACGGAAACGTGACTAGAATGAGTCGTGGTGGTTTGATCTGAATCTGATGGTTGTCTTTGGGCCGTACGTAGGTTGACGCGCTCCGCGAAACCGAGGCGACGTCGCAGAGGAACGGCGCCGAGCTGCGGCTGCTGGACATCACGGAGGCCATGGAGCTGCGGCCGGACGGGCACCCGAGCCGGTATGGTCACCCGCCTGGCGGGAGTGTGGAGGAGCTTCGTAGTGGACTGCCTGCACTGGTGCTTGCCGGGGCCCATCGACCTGTGGAGCGAGCTGCTGTTTCAGATGCTAGCTGCTCGTCGATAGCGTTGAGTGGTGCAAAATGCAAAGAATGCATTCAAAGTAGCTACGTAGGCTTGTGTAAATTGATGTTTTTGCCATACTCCAGAGCAAAGTAAATTCACTTTTTTTTTCACGATTTACATGCTTAAAACGCACACACCGTGGTCCGTGGTCTATGCATGGTTTTTTTGTGAAAGGTAAATTTCATTGAAAGCTTAAATACAAAATATAGATATGGGGCAAAAAAATGGCTCATTAAAAGTTTTCCAAAGACATTTGGATACTATAATTTCTAGAATGAGTTCAAGACTCGCAAGAGAACAAGCAAGAACGAGGAATTATAGACCATTTGGAAGCTCGAAATGCTTTGATATTTGATGGAGTTCAATTATCCATTCAAGACTGCAGGAGTTATTTCTTTGAAGAATTAAAACTGGTGACACTGAGAGTCAAAGACAGCCCCTCTACAATTTTTAAACAATGGATGCAAGCTTTGGAACTGACCTAAGAAGGGTGTTCAGTCTTCTTTTCTTTATTTCTTTTTTTGTATCTTGAGCCTCCCTGCTATTGTACTTAGACCCTTTTTATTTTCCCTTTTCTGATTGTACTTGAATTTGCTTTTCGTTCAATAAATTTGTCTCTGTAGGGGCCTTGGCCCCTGCAGTTCCTTCAAAAAAAAAAAAAAATGCAAGTGCAGGATACATCGTACAGCCACCTCACACCTGAATAAAGATTCCACTCTGAAGCATGTGATGGAGAAGTGAGGATGAAAATTCAAATCACAGTTTGGGTGGCATTTGACTCCGCACAGACCGAAGCATCACAAAAGATTTTTGGGCCATCAAGAACCTATTTTGATTTCTGTATTGCATACCTTGTCAATGGCTTTTGCTTCACGCGGCACTTTCATGTGTGACCAATTCAATACTTTGAACTTATGATCATTTCGAGATTTCCAAAAACACAATATGATTGAGAAATTTTGGTTCACCGTTGCTTGGTTTGGTGCTTGCTGCATCAAAGTAGTAACCTACAAATGTGACCCCGACCGTTGGTTGGTCTGTGCAGTTGGGTTTCTGCAAAAGGACTGAGAATTGCATGGTAGTCGTGCAACGCACTCTTTGACCTGCACGGCGCCACCACGCCAACAGGGCAGCACAAAGCCCAAGCAGCGCTGCACATGCTGCATTTTCTCTGTTCTTCCATTCCCTGTCTTCTACGCAAGAAAGCATCCTGAACTCCATCCATCACACCACAGTTGTCCGTCGATCATGAAGCCCCACAAGAGCAGCCCATCCTCCCCGAAACGATCGGGCGCCATTGCCACACCTATCATCGTCCTGCTGCTCCTCGCGCGCTAGTTTCGCTCTACGACATGGCCTTCTCTGATCGTTACCCGGCCATCCACCGCCCCGCGCCGTCCATCTCCTCCTCGTCGGCGTCTCCGGCCAGCGTCGCCGGCGCCTGCGACTTCACGCGGGGCGAGTGGGTGCCGGACACAGAGGCGCCGTACTACACGAACCTGACGTGCCCGTTCATCGACGACCACCAGAACTGCATCAAGTTCGGCAAGCCCAGCCTCGAGTTCATGCGCTGGCGGTGGCAGCCGGACGGGTGCGACCTTCCCCGCTTCGACGCGGCGCGGTTCTTGGAGGCCATGAGGGGCAAATCCATGGCCTTCGTCGGGGACTCCCTCGCCAGGAATCACGCCAAATCTTTGCTCTGCCTCTTGTCCAAGGTACGCACGCAGCATGTGTTATTCCGGTTCTTGGTTTCTTGCTAGCCGTCTCGCTTCTGCTGGCTCCTGACGAGACGCGCCGGGAGGGATGTTGCAGGAGGCACAGCCGGTGGAGGTCCAGGCGGCGCCGGAGATCGACGTGACGGGGAGAGTCGTCCGGCGAGACTACCGCTACGGCCACCACGGTTTTACCATCTCTCTCTTCTGGTCACCCTTCCTTGTGAAGGCCAACCTGTCGAACGCGACGCTCGGCCAGTGGGACCTCCACCTCGACACGGCGGACCCCCGGTGGGCGGCGCACATCGCCGGCTTCGACTACGTCGTCATGTCAGGCACCAACTGGTTCCTGCGCCCATCGGTGTACCTCGAGGGAGGGCGCGTCGTCGGGCGCAACGACGCCGCTCGCAGCGGCGATGCCGCCGGAAACTCGACCGAGATTACCGAGCTGCCTGTGCCCCGCGCCGTGCGCGCCGCGTTCCGCACGGCGCTGGGCGCCATCGCGGCCAGCGACGGGTTCCGCGGCAAGGTCATCCTCCGCACGGTGACGCCCGCGCACTTCGAGAACGGGAGTGGAACACCGGCGGCGACTGCGTCCGCACACGCCCGTTCCGCCGCGGCGAGCGCGCGAGCTCGGCGCCGTGGAGGCCGAGTACCGCGCAGCACAGGTGGGGAACCGATCCGACGATGTCTATGCAATGTGGAACGGGACATCTGAGCAGTATCTGACTGGATGAGTCCTTTCTGTGCTTTAGGTTGATGCGCTCAGGGAGACGGAGGCGGCAGTGCGGCGGAACGGCGCGGAGCTGCTGCTGCTGGACATCACGGAGGCGATGGACCTGCGGCCGGACGGCCACCCGAGCCGGTACGGTCACCCGCCCGGTGGCAGCGTGGATGGGAGCTTCGTGGTGGACTGCCTGCATTGGTGCTTGCCGGGTCCGATCGACCTGTGGAGCGAGCTGCTGCTCCAGATGCTGCTTTCTCAACAATAGCACTGTTCGTGTTCGTGCTAGCATTCAAGCTAAAAGAAATGCCGCTTGATTTCTTCTGTAAATTCACGAAGCCTCTTTTTTTTTTTTTGGGTATTGTTCGAGCAAAGTAACTCTGGATTGTTGAAAGCATGCAAAATCGTTGTGCAGGATAGATTTTTGTTTCTTTATTACTCCCGATTGGTTGACTTGCTTCAGCAATTTAGTTAGTACATATACTCCGTACTTTGCGTATACCGCAAGTAGCGACGAGGGGGAGATTGTGGAGCTCCACTAGGCTGCACCGGCAATGTCCCATCGATCGGAGACAAAACATGAGCCGGAAGACGTGCAACGTGCAATCCATGATTTCGCTGTTGTTGACTTGCAGAAACAGTTCAGGCTGCTCAACTACAACTTTGATGGTTGATCTGGTTGACTGATCACAGAAGAGGAATTAACACATATCTTCATCATTGACCACTAAAGTGATGGTAGTAGAACCAGTCCCTATTTTTTTAACACCAGGTGCAAGTTTCGTCAGTTCATCAGAGCTGGATCCTGATCGGCAGGCCGTAATCTATGCCGCGTAGTGACTGTACTGCCTCAACGCAATCTGTGCCTTGGATCCACCCCTGTTCTGCACATCACAATTGAAAACATCTGAGGTCTGTAGTTGACTTCTGGTTAAGTATAACGTGTGCTTGTTATTGGCGTCAGACAGCCAATTGCCCAGTTCCCGATTCAGAAATCAGAATAGACATCCGCGATCGACCAGAGCTAGACAATAAGTCGAGTTTCCCTGATGGGAGAAGTAGAATACTAGCAGTATGCAGCTTGGACTTGTAGAACGTGCTCTGTGTAGAACGCACAATGGCTGCTATGACACACACAATAGACAATCCATGAATATAAAACATAACACTTCTGCACCCAATTCGATGCAACATGTACAGAATTACAGTATGAACATAGTACGTGTCGTCGTGTGCATCAATTAGCGGATCAAATGAAGCAACAACTCGCTCCAAGCGTCGATGGGGCCTGGCAAGCACCAGTGCACGCAGTCGATCCCGAAGCCGACCTTCTCGTGCGGCCAGTGCCCGTACTGCCCGGGGTGCCCGTCGCCCCTCATCTGCATCATCTCGCTGACATCCATCAGCACGAACCGTCCTGGCGCCGCCGCGCTCGCCGCGGCGCGGAACTCCTCCACCTGCGCGGCGTGGAACGCGGCCTCCGTGTCGGGAAGCGCCGTCTCGTCGCTCCGCGTGGGCCGCGTCCGGAGGCAGTTCCCGCCGTCGTACCACTTGCCGTTCTCGTAGTGCGGCGGCGCCACGGTCCGGACGACCACCTTGCCGCGGAACCCCGGAGTCTCCCGCAGCGCGCGGAGCGCGGTACGGAACGAGGCGCGCACGGCGCGGTGCGGCGGCACGTGCGTGGCGTTGGGGTCGCCGCAGTCGCTGCAGCCCAGGACCCGGCCGCCCTCGTGGAGCACCACGGGGCGGGTGAACCACTTGGCGAAGTTGAGGACGACGTAGTCGTAGCCGGCGACGGCGCGCGCCCACTCCGGGTCGGCCTCGTCGAGGTACACGTTGTGTGGGTCCATGAACTGCAGCGCCCCGGCGCGCGTCAGGTTCCACCGCACCAGGAACGGCGTCCAGAACACGGTCACCGTGAAGTTGTGCTCGCGGTAGTGGTACGTGCGCGTGCAGTGGATGCAGTCCTTTGGCTGAATCTCCTGCGGGTACTCCACCTGCATTGCGTGCGCGTGGGAACCGAGAAGGCGATCTATCAGCGTGTGATCTAATCTAGCGTTGCATTGCAATGTCCGAGGGTGATTCGTTTCGTGTCGTGTGTGTACCTTGGAGAGGAGGCACATGAGCGACTGCATGTGGTTTCGTGCGACGGAGTCACCGACGAAGGCCATGGACTTGTGGCGCACGAGGCGGAGGAAGGCGGCCGGGTCGAAGCGGGGCAGGTCGCAGCCGTGCGGCTGCCACCGCCACCGGAGGATGGAATCGAGCTCGGGCTTGCCGTACTTCATGCAGTCCTGGCGGCTGTCGATGAACGGGCACGTCGCGTTGGTGTAGTAGGGCGCGGCGGGGTCGGGCACCCACTCGCCCCTCGCGACGTCGCACGCCGCGCTCCCCTCGACCATGAGGGAGGGCGCATGAGATGCGGTGTTGGTCGGCACGTTAAGGAACCGGTCGGTGTTGAGCGACGAGTAGTTGGACGCGGTGAAGACGACGAGCAGCAGGACGAAGAGCAGGCCGGTGGTGGATGCAGCTCTGCGGACGACCTGGCTGCTGCTGCTGCTGTTAGGCTTCATCTTGGTCTTGGAAAGACACGCCGGGTCTTGGAAAGACACGCCGGCTGGAATGAGGAGGAGCTGATGGTTTCGTTTTATGTTTTGAGTGACGACGATCGATCAAGTAGTGTCTCTGCTGTTGTGCCAACGTCAACGTGCAAGAACGTGTGGGGGCTCGATCGAGCACGAAGCAGTAGCAACCCGGATTTCCTTTTTTGCGGTTTGATTTTCGTCCGCAAGGTCGCACTGTGCTAGCTGGATCCATGTAATTCTACTAACCTTGTCGTGGCAGTGAACAAGTGGTTGACTCAACTGCAACAAGCGGCAGCTGAGAGGCGTGGCCTCCGACTAGGGACGTCGCAAGCGCGCACTGCCCAGGCGTGGAAGCCGGTCAACTCCTGACAGTCCCAATCCCAAAGCAGCTCGATCTCACGCCATGGACCTCGCTCCCTTCGCCCCCAAAATGGGAGTGTTTGCTGCCTCTATAAACCAACAGAGGCTTTAGAATTGAGTCTAAACTTTCTTAAACTTATGCTAAAAAAAAAACTCTTAATCAAACTTATAGAAAATAGTATCAACAAATGTCACTAAATAGGTTTAATATGAAATTGCAATTCATAACTAAGAGACGGTAATTGTTTGATATCATTAATGTTAGTATTTTTTTTATAAAAAGTCAAACTATTTTGTTTTCACCTCTCGAGTTGTAAGATAAGAATTATATTTTTGTGTGAAAGGGATTATTTATTTAGGGTTTGTTTGGATGTGCATGTATTTGCCCCAATCCATGTGTGTTGAAGTGGATTGGAGTGTATTTGAATTAAGTTTTACTCCAAAACACGTGGTTTGAGATAGATACATATGCATCCAAACAAGACCTTATAGGTGCAATGACCATAAGCTACAACACCACCAATAATATGTAGCAATGTCGTAGCAAGTGTTACCTGTTTAGCAAATTCTTGGGCCCGGTTTTTTGCTCAAAGAAACACCAACGCCAAGCATGGCAGTTTCAGAGTTTTCATGATAACTTTTACATCAGTAAAATCAACATTGAAGAGTCCCGTGTGTGCGTAATGTTTTCTCATAAGTTACATGACCATAATTCACATACAAAGTTAGAGCAGAAGAGGCGGTTTGCTCCAAGATAGGAAGCCACACAAGGAAACACAACTCCACTCCATCTCGCCATTCATCGCTATGATGGTTTCATCCAAGGGTTGAGATGAAGAGGCTCACAAATCACTAACATGGCGCATTGAAAGCCCTCCATTCCTCTCTCTACCTATAAATAACCCCTCGCTCTCTCTCGTTCAAGACAACAACACACAAAAGAGATGGAGTGGAGATGGTTTAAACTAAAATGTATAAACTTCTATAAATACCCTCTCTCCCTTTGCTAGTATCCCAGATAGAGCAAATGCCTTATTGTTCAAAATGCAAAGTAAAATATCTAAACTTAAATTCTTACGGTTCAAAGTAAGGGCAATCTAGCCCTACAAAAATGCTTTATAGCGGAAAATAAAGTGGTTTAAAATGAAAGCAGTTGGAAAGTTGTTCATTGGTGGGGCTAAACTCTTTATATCATTAAAAATTTTCTCCGCCTTATTAGTAGGGTCTTTAATCAGCTTCAGCTCACGTAATTATGTTGTCTATTGTTTTTGTAAATCTTTTGGCACATCTTGATAATAAAGTTTTTACGTAACATGGCAATGTCATTGTAGTTCTTGATGAGATCTTCCAGCTCTGAATCGGTTGTGTTGACATCGGCACGACTCTTGACCAGATAGACATTAGATTCTCTGCGGTCCATGCCTATGGGAAGGGGCTCCAGGACAGTCTGTTGATGAGAGCGGATTGTCGGCTGAACGCCAATATTGGATTTGCCCCCTTCTACACAGTCCAGTCGGTGTCCAGCGAAACAAGCACCATCTCACCAGCATTGATCGTCAATTCTTTTCGCTCTCTCGGCTCTTGCTTCTCCTTTGCCTCTTGCGCCTTCTCCCGCTCCTCCTCTTAAGGTTTCTATAGGGGTTCTATTCTAATGAAAATGTTATAAAACTTAACAATAATGACAACTCAATAATATCGATTACATAATACAAATATTGTAAAATTAATAATGAGTACTCGATATTATCAATTTTCTATCTACAGTCAGGCCCTAATCCTCTGCGTCATCAATGTACCTAAACGGCTTAATACAAGTTGCTTCAACTTATTCTCTCCCACAGAATCATGCAAATATAGAAGTTAGCAATTGAACTTTAACTATGAAAAAGTTTAATTTACAATCTTCAAATTTATTTAAGTAACTAACATGTAATAATCACTCTATATAAAACCATATGGGATGAAAACCATGGTTGAATGGATGCCGAGGTGTTTTTATTGGGTGTTGTAGCAATGAGGTTTAAAAATCAAACCTGTGAGAGTTGAGTTGAAAATCAAACTTCACACATCTATCAGATATATTTTAGTTATTTAGCATATAGTGTAATATTATATTCCATTTGTGTCTAAGTTGTACTAATCTTTGGTAAAGCGGTGATGATGAAGTTGTATTTACTTTTCAAATCTGACGGCTCAGATTTAGACATATATTTTTAAAGTCCATTTTGGGGCTTAAAGTTAATACTCATTGTTGCTAAACAGATGTTCACTTATGTGGTGTTGCCTAGGGGAATTTTGGTACTTCCCACGTGTGATTAGGGGTGTGTTGTGGCCATCAAAACCAGTAGTTTGACTGCTATTCAAAAGGGGCACTCTTCCCCAAATGAAGGGCTTGTTCTTCCACCTTGAGAACTAGGGCTAGGAGCGATTGAGAAAGTGACAGAAGTGTAGTTTCTCCTTTATATCCACTAACAAAGAGTGCCCTAGTGTAGATTTGTGAGGAGATTTGGAACCTCTCTAGTTGCCCCCCACCATGTATCTTCCTCTCCATATAGTAGATGATTGTTTGTTGTTGTCAATGTTTTTTATCCACAAGAGATTTTCCACATAATTCAACTTAATTAAGTATTTATCTTGCTATACATGTTGATTGCTCACTATATATATGTTGCTTGCTATTGGTGCCATTTGTTCAAGTTCATGGTGTATGGCACATGAGGCATACATGAACTTCTTGATATGTTGATGTTAAGTATTAACATGTCAGTGGGTTAATCCTTGCAAGTATATTTCTTACTGTGTCAGTAGGATTATAGGGTCGTTTTGTTATATACAAATAAGTTGTTCGGTGGAATGCTTGTCAGTAATTAGCTTGTTAAAATTTTGTTGCTTTTGTTGCCCCATCGGTGCTCAGAAAATCTCTTAACGGTGGTACATTTGTGAATTTACGTATAAAAGGGGGGTAACTTGGCAAGGCCTTCTTTTTGTAAAAAAAAAATTGCAAGGACTCCACTAGTCTATACGAACCAGATCACGGTTCTAGCCTTGGACATAAAATTGTGCAATTACAGTTGATTTGTGTACAAGTTGTACTAACTCGGATCAAGGGTAACACTGAAGTTGCTTTAACTCTGCAAATCTCTTAACGTTGGTGCATTTCTGCATTTTCGTCTAATAAGAAGGGTAAGGCCTGTGATAAATACTGTAAAATAACAAGTGAACGCACAGAACAAAAGTTGCATCTCAAAATAAAATGAACATTTGGATTTACACTTTGATGAAGTTGTTTCAGCTCCACTCATCAGTCTACGCTGCCGGGGAGAAGCTTGCGAGCTCGGGACGCCGACGAGGTCGCCCCAATGCGTGCCGAGGTCGTCCCAGTGCGGCCTGCAACTGCAGCAGGGATCACCCGCGACGGCGTCACGACTTCGACCACGGACAGGTTGTATGAATCCGTCCCGAGGCGGCTCTGTGCCCACCCTATCCGACCTGAGAAGCCACCGGCCATGACCCAGCAGTTCTTGAACCCAACACTGCTCAGCGTCTTCGCCACTGTCTTGGAAACGTCGTGGTAGCTGCACGCCCATACCACACCACACCACACACGAAGGTCAGGAAAAGGTCACCACACCACCGTGCTCATCAAATTTGGGAACTTGGAAAGGCAGAAGCCATCGGAATAATGGAGGAGATGGTTGGGGTGCACCGACGAGTCCATGATGATGATGTTGGAGCCCTTGCCGATCTTCTTGAGGTAGGATATCTTCAGAGCAGCAATCTCTGCCTCGGCTTTCTTGGCGTTGCGCACCATGCCCTTCAGCTTGCTCGGAAGATCTTCCAGCCTGAGAATAGAACACAGCAGCGTGATGACTTCTTGTGTTGCAATGGATGAAACGCACTAGCTAGCACGTTCTAAGAAGAGAGCTCGTGTCGAGGGAAGAAATGGCTGCATACGGCACAGAGATGAGCTTGTTCTTAGCGTTGGATGGCAGCTGCGGCACGCCTGCCTTGGCCTTGTCCTTGTCGCTCCGCACGTCGATCAAGACGTAGTCCTGCGTGGTCACCTTGTCCAGTGCTTGCGCAGGGGTCAGCTCACCTTTATACAGCAACATAATGAAGATTTTTGGCATGACGAACAATGCGAAAGATGTATAGTATGATGTATTGCAGCATCGATGAAATCAAATGACGTTTCAGTTTGTTGGCTTTAGAGAGTAGTGGAACTCTGTTTCACTTGTTGAACGTCACTGTAAACTGGTATGCCCAGGATCCGTTTGCTTTCAATATAAAGCTAGCAGGGCCAACGCCTTTGGTTTGGTCTAAACAAAAATCAAATCAAATGGCGCAACAGGTGGCAGTTCCATTACCTTTGTAACCGCGGAGGCTGAAGGAGACCAGCGACCAGACCGGCGGCACGAGGAGGTACGCGAGAAGCGCCGCTCCGGCGCGGCCACGACGTACTCCTCGGGCGCCAACGACGTGATGGTCTCCACGGTCGCCGAGGCGACGGGCTTGGCGGCGTCGATCACCTTGGTGCTCTGCTCCGCTGCGGTCTACTGAGCAGAGCAAGGCCGTCAAGTCAAGCCGAACGGAACAGTCGCCGTCGCCGGCGGAGATCAAGAAGCTGTGGCTTATGTTTATGTACTACTGTACCTTGGCGACGGACAGAACGGGGGCGGGGGGTCGACGCCGGCGCCCTGGAGCGCCTCCGTGGCCTGTTTGGAGGCGCCGGACACCACGGGCGCCGCTAGCTTGAGGGCCTCGTCGCTCGCGCTCTTGAGAACCGGAAGCGCCGGCTTGACGGCCTCGCCCAGCGCCTTGAGCACGGCCGCCACCTGCTCAGCGACCTTGCCGCCGACGCCGATGGCCTGGTCCACCGTGTCCACCACCTGCGCAATGAATCCAACCACAATGCATGGAACGAATTGATCAATCCGAGCTTCAAGAAGAGCGAGAGCGCGCGGCCAATGCCACAAACTGGCACGTGCGCTGCGCGCACCTTGATAAGCGAGCCGGCGACGTCGTCCTTGACAAGGCCGCGGCTGGCGCGGCCGGCGTCAGTGCCAGCAACGCGGCCGAGCCGGCCATGGACGAGGCGACGTCACGCCGAGCCGAGCTCCTGGCTGTCGCCTTTGGCGGCGCCGGCGGCGCGAGGGTGGCTGACACCGACATGGGGGCCATGGGTGGCTTCGGCAGCTCGGCTGGTCCTGCAGTCTACCCACCCGCGCTGCGATTTCGGCCACAAACGGGCCTCAGGGGCGGCGGGTCCTGCCTCCTTTAGCGCTAATTGACACTGGAAATTCGCGAAGATTTTCGGCCACACGTAAGTATGGTTTGTGTGGCAGCGAGAACGAGGTCGTCATCTCGTGATCGACTGGTACGACGGCGGCTAGTACTTCCTGTACTACAGCATGATGTACCTTTTTTTTTTTTTTTTAAAAACTCACCATCATCCTGTACCTTCGTCTGTACTACTATTCATCATGGCGCCCGTAGTTTTTTTCAAAAAAAAAAAAAAAAAGAGCTGGATCGTGTAAAAATCTAGCCCACATGCAGCCCAGTATACGTAATTGACAGCCTTAGTCTGCGGTACTTGATTGGGCTATAAAGCTGGAGGAGCATTGGGCTCTCTCTCCTCCCATCATTTGCCGCCCCACGGGCGTGCTGGGCGCCGACCTGGTCGGCAACGCCGACCAGGCCGCCGGGGCCCGTGGGCCCGCCTAATGGCCCAGCCTCCGCCGCTCCGCCCCCGCGTGGCCGTCGCCAACCTCCCGGGGCCGTCGTCCCGCCCCGCCGCCGGCGGCGCCATAGGGCTTCCGGCCGGAGCCCGGCCGAGCCAGGGGCGCCGACGGCGGCAGCCTCTCCCTCCTCCTTCTTCTTCTCCTAACCCTAACCGGCCCCGACGCCATGGCCGCCGCCCCGGCCGCCATGGCGACCTCTCGCTCCCCGCCGCTTACCCATACCCATCCGGATGGGTCCCCGCCTCGCCCGGAGGCGGCGCCTCGCCGCCGAAAGCTCATCGCCGGCCGAGCCGTCGCGACTCATTCTATAGCCGGGGAGGAATGGAGGGGGAGGGGAGGTCCTAAACCTAACGCCGGGCGAAGCTGAACCCTAAAGCGACGGCGAGGGGGCGGCGGCCCTAAACCGGGCGGCAAGGTCGCGTGAGGTTGAAGACGACGATGCTAGGCTATTGGGCCACCGTCGTGCCGGGCCGGTCCACCACGACCCAGTCGGCGCGACCTTCCGCGCGGATGATTCGGGTCGCCCCACCGCCTCCCCGCTCTTTCAGGGGTTTGGGCGCGAACAGTCCCGCCTCCCCACCGCAGCCACGCCGGCCACCATTCATCCCGCAACTAGTTCAGGTCCTGCCCTCCCTCTCTCACGGGCGAGCAACTCGCGTGAGACTCGACGACCAGCACGGGCGGGCTGTACTTGGGCGGGCCCGACCAGCAGGCCGTGAGCACATAAATTACTAGCTAGTGCAGGCGTCCGATCTGAAACCAACGGCAAAGATGTGCTGACTGCAGCTGCAGTCGTTACACATGAAGTTAGACGATCTGGTTCCGAATCTGTCCGTTCGGAGGAGGCCGGCTCCGTTCGTGCTTCCCGCCGCCGTCGTTACACATCAAGTTAGACGATCTGGTTCCGAATCTGTCCGTTCGGAGGAGGCCGGCTCCGTTCGTGCTTCCCGCCGCCCTTTCTGCTGCTCCGACTGAATTCGCTCCGGACTCGGGGTCTCGTTATATTCATAAAAAAACTCGGGGTCTCGTTTCGTTTATTTCCTTTGTCCGCAGCCGCAGCCCTTGTCTCCGTTCTTTCGGCTTCTCGGCGGCGGCGGGAGGAGGAGGAGGGGGATGGCGCATCGGCTTCTGCGGGACGCGCAAGCGGACGGGTGGGAGCGGTCGGACTTCCCCGTCATCTGCGAGTCATGCCTCGGCGACAACCACTACGTCCGGATGGTAACGCATTAAACCCTAACCCAACCTACCTGAATGACTTGCCCGCTTCTCCTTGGCGCTGTGTGTGATGCGCCTTGCACCGCGGTGGTCCGCTTGATTTGATTTTCATTTGTGATTTCTTATGCGCGATGGGATCCGGGCCTAGCCTACGTTTCTTTTTAGGTGTCGAATTTTGTGCGCTTGTGTCATCAGTTGGGTTACATAGTAATGGCCTTTCCTATGATAGATAGATGTGCTGTTGAACTTGGGATTATATCGTTGAGGAAGTCTGATGCTTGCTTCAGAGGCAATCCCTTGTCAATCCCTGCCTTAGATCCGAACAGCCCCTAGTTACAATTATTTCACCACAAGAACACTCAGGGAAAACATTGCTCTTACTGTTGATTGGTTATGCAAGAGCAGTAGTGTGGCACGGTGGTTTTGCCATATGCATAGTGTAGTTTAACAAGATGAGAATTGTATTTAAGCGGTTAGCAAAACCAAGATAAATTAGTTTGTTAGCAGATTATACTAGCTAACCAATTGGTTTTGCAATATGCCATACACATCATGTAGTACCAGTTAGGTGTTATACATGAATGGGGATAAGTTTTCAATTAATTTCTCCTTATTTTGCATGTTCTTCAGCATTTCATGTTAATCCGATTTTATGGCTTACTGGCTCTTGTTTTTCTTTGCAGACAAGAGGTGAGTATTACAAGGAGTGCGAAAAATTGTGCACGTCCTTTTACTGTCTTTTCGGTGGCGGGCTGGTCGAGATGGAAGGCACAAGAATACTGTCATTTGCCAGACATGTTGCAAGCTAAAGAATGTCTGCCAGGTCTGCCTGCTGGATCTTGAATATGGTCTGCCTGTTCAGGTCATTGATACAACACTCGCTATCAATTCTAATGATGCAATTCCAAGGAGTGATGTCAATCGCGAATATTTTGCAGAAGAGCATGATAGGAGGGTATGCGTTTCTCTTTCAATGTTGAATCTTGGTGCTGTTTTTTTTATATTACCCGAAATCTAAGACAAACGGTGTATTCTTCAGGTTGTTTTGTTCATTTGATTTGAAATCTGAAAATGAACATATCATGTAAATTATAATACTGTTTCTCTGATGCCACCGTAAACTGTATCATAGTGTCGAATACCCTTGAAGTATGGCAACAACAAAAGATGCCTTCTTTTTAGATGTAATTTATCTTGATCTGCTATGGTTGAAATGAATTGCACTTATCCTCTGCTTACTAAGCACTTATTCTTGTTTGTTGCATTTGAACTAAGAATAGTTGTTCCTAATGAGAGTTTATGGTTTATAAATGTAGGACAGAGCTGGCATAGACTATGATTCTTCCTATGGGAAGACTCGTCCAAATGATACCATTCTGAAGCTTCAGAGGCCATCACCATATTACAAGAGGAACAGACCTCATGTTTGTAGTTTCTTTGTGCGTGGTGGATGTACAAGAGGAGCTGAGTGCCCTTATCGTCATGAGATGCCTGAAACTGGGGAGTTATCTCAGCAGAACATTAAAGATCGCTACTATGGGTATGTTGCTGTGCTTATGCACTTGTTATTTTTAGTTATATTTTTTTTTGTGTCTCTTTCACTTCTTTGCATGTATTGTAGACTTCATTTCGGCAATCACTGTTTTGATTAGCATGTGCAATTTAAAACTGGCATTCATAATTTCATCGTGTGAAATAATGATTCAGATAGCCTTCTTTTTCTTGACTCTGCTTGTCAACATTGCGTTGTCTGAAGGATTTGATACTTTTCATTCAACTCTTTTCGTCGCATTCTGGAGCATATAGTAGAAACCTATTAAGCAATTCTTTTCCTTTATGACTTAGATTTTAGATGACGTATTTGAAGATCAATATTACCTTCTATTTTGTTTTTGTCATTTTTTTTTTACTGTGGCTTGGGACTCAAGGCAATGCTGTTGTTAATTTTAAGGTGGTAAGACCTAAATTAAGTCCTAGTTATTGGCTATTGATACTAGCATCTGTACAGTAAACCCATACCTGGGTAAAAATTGAATTGCTTACATTTATGGATTTTTTAGACAAAAGGCTTACATGTACAGTTGTACAGACAAAAGATGTCTCCAGATTCTGTAAACTATCCTTGGTCGAAGTGTTGAACTTATAGCTGCATCTTGGAAACCTTTATCCCAGCCAAGATTGCGCTCTAGATATGCCAAACATTGATGTTTTTTTAGGTCAAGTTAATGAGATCAACTAAATTATTCATTATTAAAAAAATCTTTAGGTGAATGTATCTATTCACTAAATTTTCCATGTCTATTCTCTCCTCTGCCTTGGTTTCTGACTATCTCTTGCTCCCTGCAGAGTTAATGACCCAGTTGCACTGAAACTTTTGAGCAAGGCAGGTGAGATGCCATCCCTGACACCGCCAGATGATGAGACTATAAGGACCCTCTACATTGGTGGACTTGATAGCAGAGTAACTGAGCAGGATTTGAGGGATCAATTTTATGTCTATGGTGAGATTGAGTCCATAAGGATGGTACTTCAACGTGCAATCGCATTTGTGACATTTAAAGAGTAAATTGGTTGTGGAGAAAACCCGGCCTCACGCTATCCACGTCGTCCAAAATGCTGCGGCCCGTCGGATCCGGCCATCGGACGGCTCAGAGCTGTTTTGCGTTTTTTCAGAAAAGTCCTTCCCTTTACCTGAAATCACGCCATACTCCACCCAAATCCCTCGAACAGAGAACTCGGGCCAAGTTTTTACCGTTCGGGTCCCCGAATTATGAAAAATCCTTCGGCCGAAGAGGACATTCGTGGCGGTTTTACAGTTACCCGCCCGCCTCTGAGATTTTTCGAAAAACCCCCCGCCTTAGCCTACCAATATATACTGCGCTTCTCTCTTCTCAGAAAAAAAAACCTCGCTCCCACGCCCGGCTGCGCCGCTCTCTCTCTCGCTCTCCCTCCGACGCGGGGGGGGGCGGGCGGCCGGCGCGGCCGAGGCGCCCCCCCCGCCCCAGGCCCTCTTCCTCCTCCTCCTCCTCCCCCCTCCCCCCCTCCTCTCCGCCCCTCTCACCTCGTCGGCCTCCATGCCTGGGATTTCACCGCCGCGGTTTTCAACCCTAACCCTAGCTCTCTCGTCATAGCCGGGCGGGCTCTCTCCCTCCCGACGCTGACGGGCGACGCTAGCGACGCGCGGCCTGGGCGGTGGCCGGCCCCGGCGCGGCGGCGGCCACCCTCCTCCTTCTCCTCCCCGCCCTTCCGCCCGCACCACCGGGCGGCGGCGTCGGCGGCCTAGCACCTGGCCATGGCCTAAATTCTCGGATCCGGCGTTCCCCCCACTGGATCCGGGCCTCGGGCACGCCGCTTCTACACATGCCGGGTGCGCACGACCCGGCTTCCACGGCGCAAGGCTAGCGGCGCATCGACCCGGCGGCGAGCGGGGGCGGGGCCGGGACGCTGAGCATGCCCGCCTCCTCCGGCGCGGCGGCACGACGGAGGTCGCAACCCTACAGACCTTATCTCCTCCCCACGCCGTTCCTCTCTCCCAAGCCCGTTGCTCCTCCTTCTAGCTGCCTTTCGTGTCAACATCTCCATCGCGTGAACACATTTATGGCTGTAATGTTCTTGATTGCGTTCCTGCAGCCTTAATTTATTAACAGTTTTTCTGCTGCTGTATTTTCCTTCGTTTGATTTCTATGTTGATCTCTTTTTATTTGTTTTTGGCAGGACCTACTGGCTGGTGACAATATGTGCCTTGATTTGGCTTATACTCTAGCACACCATGTGTTTGTGATATTGCCTAGGCAAAGGTTAGACAGCTCCTAATTCATTTTGGCATCTTGTCCATCCAGTTTAATCCCTTTAATATTATGTTGCACTTTTTCTGTTGCAGATCCTCGCTGAGGTATGCAACATTCAATTTAAATTTTTAGGTTCTTCCTGCTGCAGGTCGTCACTAAGGTCAAACCAGAGAAAAGGTTGACTTAGTACTTTCTAAATGATCGTCATTCCATGATTTATGGAGTAATCAGCTTGATTTGCCTTTTATTTTTGTAAAGGTCTGTTTGCTAAGTCTGTAAAAGAAATTACTAAGCGTAAGCTTATGCCTTGGAATGCAGATGCTATATCTGTATATGCACTCCGTTAGCTGCTGCCTGCTGGTTCTCTGTGGCTGCACTACCATGTTGCAAATCCAATCTGTCAGGTATATATCGATGTCCTTCATCTCAACTACTTCATCCATGATCAGAAGGCTCTCTTTAGGCTACCATAAAGTTCTCGAGTAATTGATTTGTTAAAAAGGGATGGAAAAAGCATTAGCTTTGATAGCAGTCCAATGAATCCCTCATATATTGTCATGCTCCATATTTTTTTAAAGTTGTCCCACACAAAGTTTTAGGCTCTTGGTTTGCCATTTTCAGTTTTTGTGTAGGACTGAAGCCAGGATTTAGTATGAGAGGCACTGAAATAGACAGATAGCATTGCTCAAGGTACACTGCCTTGACCTTCGCTACCGTGCTGACTACCTGAAGAATTGTGCATCTAAAGAAAGTAGCTGATCCAGTCAGGTATATTAGTGACCATGTGTTTGTGACGTTGCTTAGGCAAAAGATAGACAAATATCTATTCACTTTAGCACCCTATCTGTTAAATTTGATTTCTTTAATCATCTGTCAGTTGATTTGCAGAAGGTCATGATTGCATACCACAACAAAAGAAAGATCTTTTTGGGTTGAAAGAATGCAATCAGAAGCACATGGTTGTAAATTATCTTTGATCGAGTTACATTTATCACCGATTTAATGTATCGCCTCTCATAGTTCGTAAATTTGATATAATGCTCATGTTGAAAGAAGGATTGGGGTAGCATAGAGGTTGATAGAAATTTCATTTTTCATGTAGGCTTCTCGATGTCTTTTGACATTTATTAGTAGCTTCCGTGGGTCCCCTGTAAATTTGTTCCTTTTTAATCGAATCTGATCTTTTTATT
The DNA here is from genome assembly GCA_015847255.1 of Hyparrhenia diplandra. Lineage (NCBI taxonomy): Eukaryota > Viridiplantae > Streptophyta > Magnoliopsida > Poales > Poaceae > Hyparrhenia > Hyparrhenia diplandra. Next base: position 418,650 of record JADLZK010004766.1, read on the forward strand.
GGTTAGCAGAAAAAAATGATCCTTTTATTCATGTTTGTCTTCTTTGACCAAATTTGGTTGTCAAGATTCATCTTAGCTTCTTTGTGAGATATAGTGGATCCATTGATATTGCCTATGGTGAACCCTTGATAGTGGATCCATTGTAAACGGTCAAATTTATTCATTTTTACTTGATCCGGTCCTTTTTGGTCTAAGAGCAATGGCGGGGGGCCAGGGCTGTTATTCTAGGTGTGACAACATTAAGTCCATTGTCTGATAAAAAAGTTTTTTTTGTTTCAAGTAGGGGAACTTCCATTGTTAATCATGGTGTATGCACTGGCTTTAATTATTTGTAAACACATTGCAGGTTTGAGTTCCTGGGATGCTGAAGAAATGAGAGGGGTTGGACTAACTTTAGACATTGGGTTTTGGTCTACCTTTTTGTGACTGATTGTTCGGTATTTTTACATTCCTATGCCCTCAGATTGAGATTTTATGGAAACATAAGAACAGAATCCTATGGAGCTTGTCATTTGAACATGATTGGTCCAATATTTCACAAATGCAATGCCCCTCCTGGAGGTAACGGTCCTTCCATTTATTTGTGATGTTTCATAAAGCAGTTCTCCCTATTGCAATAAATATTTCTCCACTTTAAAATGATGATAGGCTTCAGATCATGTATTTGTTTGCTTTATGGAAACAGAAGAAGAGAAGCCTATGGAACTTTTCGTTTGAACATGCTCATGGCACTCGGTTGGTCCAGTATTTCACAAATGTAGTGCCCCTATGTGTAATTTATTTGGTGTCCATGTTAAAACAAATTTCACTTACCATGTGTACCTTGGACCTCCGAATACAATATTAGAACACACACCCTTATGTATCATTTGTAAATCTTTTTGCAGATTTCGGATAACGGTACCAAATTTTTCGACTTACCATTCTTTTCAGTTTTCCCGGCCCTCCGGTTAGGTGCTATCATGAGCCGCTATTATGTTGTCCGTCTTACGGTTGACTATTTTTGTTGATGGATATGGTTTCTAGATTGGTTAGAGCTTTGTCGTCCGATGATTTAAGCAGAGGCGGCTCCCCAAAGACCAAGCTTTGAGTCCATTTGTGAAAGTCTCATCTCGTTGTATGCTACGCCCGGAATGACCTTTCAAATTTAGCACTCTTCTATGTAATATATATAACATCTCGCGTAACTCGTGCTGCGCCTTAGGAATCGGCCTAACTAAGCTATGTCGAACAACCATCGATTTAAGTAAACTCGTTATTTCCTATGTCTTGCGTATGATTTTTAAACTCATTGTATTGTTTCCTATTTCAGTGCTCTTGTGTCGCTACTATCTCGTAACATTATTGCATTTCTTGATATGAATTTTACGGCCATGACAAGCGCGTATGGCGCGCACAAATCACTAGTACTACAAGAGAAGGCGCAGAGAAGGCTGCAGAGGAGCTTGCTAACAAGCTTGTCATCAAGGGTGTGCGCCTGAAGCTGATGTGGGGTAAGCCTCAGGTTCCAAAACCTAAGGATGAGTCTGGGAGGCAGGGGCAGGTTTCCCATGGAGGACTGCTCCCTAGGGATGTCATATCTCAGCAGCAGAGTGGTGACCAACCTCACCCCCCTTGGGATGGAGGGCCAACAACAACAGGCTGCACCAGCATCGTACTACAACATTCCAGCACCACCAGCGGCAGAGCGGACTCTGTACCCATCCATGGATCCACAGAGGATGGGTGCTATAGTAAAATCACAGGACGGTGAAGGCAAACCAGGGCCACAGCAAGCCGGGCAAGCTCAGCCATCAAGCAGCTCAGCACAGGGTGGCTATTCTGCACCACCGCCATACTACCATAGTCAGTATCCACCATATTACCCGCCTCCACCAGCATATGGTGGCTACATGCCTCCACCGCGCATGGCCTACCAGGCTAGTTCATATCAGCAACCACCGCACACAGGTGCAGGACAGCATCTGCCTCATGGCTTTCCAGCTCCACATTTAGTGATGCCACTGGATATTTAATCCTTGTACCTAAACCCATACCCATGTTGTTTGAGGAGGTATAGATTATCTAGAAAAGTATGGATATAGGGAGGATATACCAGTTATGCCCGTTGTTTTGCTTTGGTAGCTAGTTCTTTGCTTGTGCTTTGCTTTGCTAGCTAGTTCTTCTAGTCTCCTACCTATTGGATAATACACACCGAATGGATATTAATCCGATATGGGTATGGATAACCCATCAGCCTGACCAGAGCAGCCGCCGTTTCATCGAATCAAGACCATAAGCTATCCAGTTTCGACGGGCCTTGAATTTCACTAGAATATACTTGGATTGGGCCATAAATTTGGAGGAGCAACGAGCGTACAGTTTCATCGAACCAAGCCCATAAGCTATCCAGATCGATGGGCCTTAAATTTGACTAGAATACAGACCGGCCCATAAGGTGAAGGAAGTCTTTCCCATCGTGATGATTCATTTCAAACACCTCTCTGTCTGCACTCTACAGCAGAGAGAACAATACTGAATCGCAGAGAGAGAACACTCTTACACAAAAAAGTTCACCGCATGCTTGCAAGATTCTACCGAATCCCTCGAAGAAAACCATGAGAAAATACCCCACCATTTTTCACTTGACTTGTCCACGCACACTTTATTCACCTATTCCTCTCATCTCATCTCTAGCATCTTCCAATTTTCTTCCATCCTTACAGAATCTCAACACGGAGTTCCCGTTGCAGGTAGACAAAGCCCAAACACACACTGTGGTACGTGGTGGGGGCCTGATCAAGTAGATAATACAAACTTCACATGCACTAACCAAACAACAAAAAAACTCATTTTTGCTAGCTTAGCTTATATAATACACTTTCAGATTATATCAAACTGCAACTAGGCCTAGCTAGGCTATAACTAACTAATCCAAGGTAGGTGTCCAGTCATCCTAGGAGGCAGGAGCTAGGGCCTAGCTAGGCAAGATCAAACAATCAGCTACCTTAACCTATGTAACTTTCTTCACCAACTTTCCCCGTCCCTCTACTTATGTCCATCCATCCATTCAGTTTCAGACAGGTGATTGGTAAACAAAGAAAGCTGGCTTTTGCGGTTGTAGTTGTAGGAAGGGCGGCATGGCGCACCATGTATGCATTGCATGGCGATGCTGGGCCCACCCACACGGCCACTTTCATCCCGTTTATTACAAGAGTATTTTATGCCCTCCTCAGCTTTGGCGTTTTGGCGTTGTGGCCTTTGTGGGCGGCGTCCCATCAGCATTCCATCACCTCACCCCCAGCTCGCTCGTAAAGTCTCGAGTCCATTCCACCTTGACTCTCCACTCAGCAAGATTCACCACCACTACACTACCTTGACGCTGGCTCTTGCAAATTTGATGCTGAAAAGCCACTACTGTTGCTTCACAGCGAAGCAAAAGTTTTGTCGAGTTACTCGTTTCAGAAAAAACGGATTAGCGATTATCATTTATTCTTCATTCAGGATAAGCTTGCGCTCCTGTTTCAGCATAGCTCTTTACTGTCAGCAAAAGTGGATAACGATATCAGTCGTCTGATCGCAGGCTTTGGGGATACATATGCTGTTCTTCAGTTATCACTTGCACAGAGCCCCACGGTACTAGCTAGTGATCTACCCCTAATCTGAAGATAATCATGGAAGAAAGCTTTGGGATTAGTTAGCATCCAGTAAACCCGAGGCGAGGCTTGAAGGTACAGGCTATAGGGAGGATAACGTTGGAAACGAATCGAATCGAATTCGAATCTAGCCAATTGGGGGCTAATCGATCAAACCCCTGTATTGAAAGACCTCGGCTTGGACCGATGTGGTTGGTGACGGACGGACGGTGCCAACCTAGCACTACTAGCACTGGCAAGTGGCCTGCTCGCCCAACAGACGACAAAGCCATGTATGTAGCCCTACCACGCATGCTTCCATCTTCTCTTCGGTTGATGCGCGCGCGCGCAGTTTCACCTTGGCAGGCATCGGCCTCTTTCTGCAACTGCACCAATTCCATTCCACGGCGTGGTAGCATGGCCGTATCACCAGTGCCGTGCCGCTGCTGCTTCGTCGTCGCAGCCACAGGTCCCAGGACTGTTGGTGCCTAGTAGTAGTAGTGGGGGAGCATTTGCTTGGCAGACGGCAGGTGGTGCCTTTTGCTCTCCCACTAGCTTGTTTCTCGGGAGCGAGCGGCCGGGCCGGGGCGCGGTGCTCGCGCACGATTGCCTGCAGCGGCAGCTGCAGCTGCTCCACCCCAGCTTTCTTGACGAGGTCTAATCTGACTAAACAAAGCAAATAAGCTCGTCTCGGCGCCTTTTGTTTTTGCTTAATCGGGCACCAAATCTCAGCTTGATGGAAATACAAACGGATTTTTTTTTGTTACACAAATTGCCGTACGGATTAAGCTGGCACGCTGGTGCGCCACACGCAGCACCTGTTCTGTTCCTGTCGCGGGTGAAAGGGTTGCTCGAAAAGACGTTTTTTTGCTAAAATCAATGCAGATGCTTGTATTTATTTGTAGTAGTACTCCGCATCAAGCCTTTAAGTGTTTTCTTTTTCTCTTTGATTTTGACTTTTTAAAAGGGATTTATCATGTACTTGAACGGGTGGAAGGACGAAATGAAATATCTAGCGGCTCTACCACCTCCTGGATTCCTTGTCGGCCTCATGCAGCTGCATCAACAATGTTGATTAGCCTGTCCTGACCACACTCTCAGGTCTCCTCTTTATCACAAATTAAAATAAATTAATCAGCCCTGGCCATACTCTCAGGTTTCGTCTTTATCTCTACAAATTAAATTATAATCCAAACAAATTCTTCTTCGGCACACACCTTATTGTCAGTTTGTCACACAGCTGGAGTGCTGGAGACAGATTCAGATTCAGAATTAAGATATGTAGAGACATGTACTCCTGGTGTACAGCCATTTTATCTATCCATTCATTCTTGTCATCTTCCAACAGATATTAATGGCTGAAAGTGAAAGGAATTCACATCCTGATTATTTTTTTTCGAAGCAACCGTATACTGTAGTACACTGATCAATCACTAGATGATGTGCTTCTGAATTCAGATAGACGAGCACACGTACGCAGGCAGTCCTTTTGCTGAGCCCTGCCATAGTGCTTTCCACTACAGGATCGGATCCATCCATCCCGTTGGTGCTAGCTGCTGCCAGTGCCCAGTGCCAGGTGCCATGCACTGTAGGAAATGCGCGGGCAAAGGCGGGCGCACACCGGCTGCAGGCTCCTGATCTACTCTTTTCTTCGATCTCCTTGCTTGCTTTTTCTTGAGGCCGGCCGGCCGGTGCGTTGCTACTGGTTGTGGTTGACCTTGCCCATTGCATGCAGTTCCTCACTTTCCATCCATTTCCATGGTCCTTGAAACCAAAGCCAAGAGGCGCACACTGGCACACACTCGCGCGCGGCTAACCGTTCGTTTCCTAGCCGTCCAAAATGCTCGGCGTACGGGCGGTCATGCGCCAAGCAAGTGGCCGGTTGCGAGCGTCCACGGCGAGAGCCACTCGCGATCCCCACCAGATTGGCAGTTTTTGGCACACACCACACAGTTCAGTGAATTGAAGATGATCATCATCCATCCAGTGCCGATGCCGATGCATCAAAGAGCTAGCGATTCAAATTGTTTCCTTCTTGCCACAGATTCCGGCAGAATTCCCCGTGGAATTGTTCCAACTACCTGCCACGCTGCCACGCTGCTGCAGTTCTTTTAGAGCAAGTATTATAATACAGCCAGCAAACCGGCTGTAAGGTTCTTTATAGCCTTCTCCCGGCCGACTCATACAAGTAGTTAACTCTTTCTAATGGACCCACTTCTCTATCTCACATATTGTCTTGGTTCTGCATACAAGCCGCTTATAGCCCGCTTCACCCTCTCTCCTCCATATCAACATTTGGGCGGGGCTTACGTACCGCCATAATACTTCGCTTCTTAGCTCGCCGGTCGCCACCGCCTCGTTTAAACACCAATAGGCAGGCCCATCAGTATAGGCTAGCTATAGTAGCTAGGTTATTAGCCAGCGCTGAGTGATAAGCCATAAGTAGTATGGATTAACAACCAGCCATTAACGAATGAATCAATGAAAGTGAAGGTGGGCAAGGGCAACTGGAAAAGGGAATGAACAAGTGCAAATGCTACCCGGCGACGAGTCCCTTTGCGTCTTCGAAAAGCGCACTCGAGTATCGATCGCTGACGCCGATGCTGATTGTGATGCAATGCAATGCTCCTGCTTTGGCAACGGTGCCTGGTGACTTGACAGGGGAAAGTGGAGGCTAAAGGGTCTCTTTGGAAATTCTATAGAAATTTTACAAGAACAAGTTCAATTTCTAGAAGGAAAACTGGCTAGAATCTGATTGGGGGATGCTGTTCCAATTGCTTCGAGCGTTTGGATGAACGAAATGGATCCAAGGTGCTGTACTGCTGTTGATCATGCATCCATGTTATCATTGGCTCTTAGAATTTACTAGCAATCAGGATCTAATGAGTGAGCAACGATGATGATGCACAGGCCACTAAGTCTGGAACCGTGTATGTACTATACTAATCGTGCTGACCATGCGTATATAGAATTTCATTTCAGGTGCCTTTTTAGTCATCCAGAGAAACAGATGGGAGTATAGTGTATTCGAAATGCTCGAGAACATGCTCAACTTTTGGTGCGTCGAAATGCGACTTGATTAAATTGAATTTCAGGTGCTTCTTCAGTCATCAAGTTGATTTTCGGCTCCTTGTTTGGTGGTGAGGAGACCCACTAACTTGGCCGCGTAGCAGGCTAAAATATAATCACAACCCTGGTTTAGAGTATTCGCCATGAGTCCATGACAAGACACTGTTTCAAGCTACTGAAAAGAAAAATAAAGTAAAACCCCTTCCCTTCTTCGTGCGTAATTATGTAATAATATTCTGTTGACTTTGTGGCCAATAAACTTACATTACTTTTAAAATATAAGCTGTATATAGTATACTATATATGAGGTAAGCAGTTATTAGCTAAGTCAATATACGCGTCTTAGCATTTTATTATTTTTATATGAGGTAAGCAGTTATCAGCTAGGTCAATATACGCGCCTTAGCATTTTATTATTATTTTTTCCAACGCAAGTCTTCCGAGCAAGCTGCAGCGGGCTCCAAAAAGATTCTTTTTTCAGTATCAGACCTAAACAGGATATGCATGCTAGCCAAAATCACCTCACTGGAACATCGATCATTTTATTTAATTTAAATGTTTTTCCGTCACCCATAATTAATAGCTATATTGGCATCTCAAAGAAAGTATGATTATCTAATCTTATTTGTTGTTTATTAATTCGAAGTAGAATAGTCAATCCCTTCGCCATCAACAAATGACGTTAGAACAAGTAAGGGCTTGTTCGGTGACGTTCCGGCTTTAGCTCCACCGGAGGCTGTAGGAGTGTCGTCGGATGAGCCATAGCGAACAATGGCGGCTCCGGCAGTGAGGGCAAAGCCGCTCCTTCGAGCATGGTGTAGGTGCTGGTTGAGCCGTACGTGCTAGCGGGCCACGTTCGCCTACTCCAATGGCATATGGAGTTCTGCTTAGTTGGATTGAGAGGAAAAGGGAGAAAGGGAGAGAAAAAAAATGAGGATGACATCCGGAGTGCACCTCAACAGTTGCTGATGTTTTTAAAATGGTCATCCATTCTCCTTTTCATTGATTGTACCAAAATCAAAATAAGAACGATTTTGTCCCCACGACCAAATAGTAACATAGGATCATCCCATCTCAGAAAACTAGAAAATATGATCATCCTATCAAAAGCCTAAAATGGGGCATTTGGCCCTAAGCAAACCATTAATTATGACTTATATATGGACAATCAAATATTTATGGCGACTTTGTCGATCTTCTATCAATGATCATCTTATTCCCAACCTGCTAGAATATGCTAAGTGCTTTGCCAAACTATTGGAGACAAGTTTTTATAATTTTGACAAAAAAAAACAAGGACGCTAAGCCAATTTAGCAAACTCTTGGTCTTCGAGATGCTCTAAGGATACTTTATGCATATATGTAAATTTATATTCATGAGTGTATATTTCAGGAAAAAAAATCTTATCTGAATGGTACGATTCACGCACCAAGGTCCAAGGGTCTGGATCAATATTTACGGACTACGGCTGCATTCATCCCTTCGCTACACATCCAGATAAGCACAGTTTCTTTCAGCTGTCCAATCCAGTTTTTATTCACGAAAGTGATTTCGATGCCAGCTGCATTATCAGCCAAAATTTGGAACTCGGACAAAACATTAGCTGCACTGTCATTCTGTTACAGCAATCGAACTTGGTGCTTATAGTTGCGTTATAAACACAAGGAGAGACCAAATTCGATGCTCCAGGAAGTGGAAGATGAGCATGTTTTCTTCTTCCATTGAAAAGGCTCATCGAGTCATTTATTGTGGAAAAAAAAATAGAATTGCAATCTATTACTCCATCCGTTCTAAATTATAATTTATATTTGCTTTTCTAGATACATTGTTTTGTTTATACACCTAGTTATACACTCATGTTTAGACACATATTAAAAAAGTATCTAAAAGCAAAAAAACTTAATTTTATAATTTTAAAAGAGGAAGTACTTATTTGAGGCTCAAAAGTGACTACGGTAGTCATCACCACACTTCAATGGTAAATTTTAAAAATTTTAAAATAATCAGAGTGTATAAGGAGTAGCCTTTAATTTGATACTCTCTTTGTTCGAAATATATAATAAGAAGATTTGGTTTCTCTAGATATATTACTTTTTTACTCTATATCTAGACAAAGTGTATATCTAAGTGAATATTAAAATTTTCTAATCTAGAAAAACTAAAGGAATCTTATAATTTGGAATAAATAGAGTAAATATCAATCTTCATCATCATTAGTAACAGTCATCGGATCTATTTTTTCTTTACAAATTACCTACCATTATTGTTGTGAAAACATAAAGTACCCATAAACTTGCATTTAAATTATTTATCTACCATTATATGAAGTAACTAAAATAACCCCTAAATTTGAATTTAAATTAGCATTATGGAAGATAATAATTCAATGTAACCCCTAAATTTGAACATAAACTAACGGCCTCTAACATTATGAAATATATAAATGTGAAAAATGCTTCTAATTTCATTTAGCTTGCAGATTTCGTCGAAAGTTCCCCGGCCAGTTTCACCATGCCTGTGGTCAGTGTAAGGCCGTGGAGCAGAGCTCCAAGCTACTAGCTTTTTTCTATTTCTACTGGTGAAGGAGCACAAATAAACATCAAGCACCACGAGGGCGAATCGAATACGCGAGATGTGGAAGCGTCACCTCGTCGCAAAATTCAGCCTTTTGCGAGTGGGCAAGGAAGAAGAAGAAAAAAAGGAGTGATAAACACAGCAACACTTTTAACTCCCTTTCGCTGCTTTTTTCCTGACGGTCCACTGGCATGGCCGGCGGGAAAAAAAAAAACCCCCGTATAAAGGAAAGAAAAACGATACGGAACGGAAGAGAAGCATGTGAAGGGCCCGGCAGGCAGCCAACCTGCTTCCCGCACAGGCAGCCACACGGGTTGGCCACGGAATTACATTGTTGACGCTTGTTCCGATCCGATCCAAAGATCCGGCCGGAGATGGAGGAGATTATATTCCGGGGCCGCTGTTGATGAGACGTGACGAAATTTCTGGAATAAACGCTTTCGATCGAATTTCGATGTTGGAACTTTGATTGGCTTCCCGGCCGGGCGGGCGGGGTATAATCCTTCTCTCTCGATCGATCCGCTTTGTAGATAGATGTATGTAGACTGGTGTTTTCTTGCACGCTAACATTTCCACGTACTGAGAGAATAAGCTTTTATTTCCTGACGAGGACGTGCCGTGACCGTGATATATAATGCACTTCAAATTGTGGTGGTAATATACGCCTCAAGAAACTCGAAGAACTTAAGAAACCTTGTCATATAAACACCTGATTTTTTTTTTTTTTTCAAAGAACTAAGAATACGCCTCATGAACAGAATGGGATACCAAAGTTTTGTACAATTTATCTTTTGCGGCGCTCAAATCCTCGCCCGGCAAGCATGAAGCATGTCCACACGATTTATGCTAGCCAACTCGATCCAGCCGCCCGCATCCATCACAAAGCATGATCCCACCGTCCAAAGTAGCCATCACGGCCAGCCATCTGCTGTAATTGTTCCGTACGTGGACTCTCTATTCATGGTCTCTCTCTCAAATTTGTCCCATAGGTGGCGCTCAAGTCTTTTTGGTTGCCTCATTGTCGCCGGGATCCTCATCGGCGATCATGTCCCACACGTTTGTGCTAGCCAACTTCGATCTAGCCGCCCCGCATCCGTCACAACCATGTCATCCGTCACAACCATGTCGCCCGCCAGAGACGAGGTGGTAGTCAAGCGATCGGTCCAATTCAATTGAGTTGGAGTCATATAGATGATTGCTTCGATGATTGCTTCCCATGATTTTCTCATGGTGACCGCGGTAGTTTAGTGACACATTTTGAGGCCGCGATCAACACCTTTCATGAGCCATATGGGACTAATAATACAACAAATGAAACACAAAGCATACGAAATATATACTTGTAGGCTAAAATAACAAACAAACGGAACAAAGTAGTTGGGCTCGAGGAGATTCAATAAATGAGCCCAATATCCTAGTTCTTGTGGGCCCAGGTGGGCTCTGGCGTGGAGTCGTTTTGTTGGGTCCTCGGCCTCTTGGGCCACGACTCTCGATCGGACAGGAATTTACGGTGGCATATTTTTTTTATTTTTTGTTCTTCTTTTAAGAATTATATTTTCTTTAGTGAACACAAAGGAACCGACTGCTCCTTGATGGATGAATTTAGCCCACGTGAAGATGATAGAGCTCATGAGCTAGCTAGGCAGGTACCAGGGACGGTAGGCGAGTACTTTGTTTCTCTTATACACGTACATGGCTAGGCGGGTACTTTGTTTCTCTTATACACGTACATGGCTATGTTCCATCGATCCGTTTTGTACTTAATTTGGATAATAATTAATTTATATGAATCAAGTGTGTAACACAACTCGTGACCATGTTGGTCTCCAACTCGTGTGGATGACTTGCTGGTCGTATCTACTCCGAACTCTGCCGAGACCGAATTGGAAGGCAGACCCACTTATCCAATCTAAACCGGGTGATGTTAATCCGATGGTGAAAGACGATCCTACGGTCCGCTAGGGTGGGGACGACGGAAATTTTTCTTTTATTGGTAGGTAGGTATAGATATGCAGTGAGATTAGCCATGAGTCCGCCCCAGCGAGTAGCGAGTGCGCGGGCGGAAAGCAGCGGCGCAGAGGATCTGGTGGTCCGTCCCATGTGCTACTGCGACGGGTGGGCGGGGCCCGCGGGGGCATTACGTGGTGCATGCAAGACAAGCCGTCCGTGACGGGGTGTCTCGCTTTTCCTCCCCTGCCGGCGGGCCCGGTATCTCTCGGACGCCAGATTACGGCGTTACCCTCGTGTGGCATCTCGTTGCGCCGACGCTCAGGCTGCGTGAATTCGATCGTGATCAACTCGTTCAATCCCATCACAAAACCACCGGACGGAACCACCCCCCAAATCAAACAGCCTGGAAGTATATACTCCTAGCTGAACATGATAAGTGGTGTCAGTGTGACGATCATTTTCATGCCAACTTATCGTGTACCGGGACATAACATATATATACGTAGTACTCTAGCTGCACAGCCAGTTTAATTAGTTTAGTTATCCTTGTGTGAAAGGATAGCATGTCGCTTTCATACGGGGTGATGCTTTTGTTATTTCTTTAAATCCTGCCACGTAAATGATGGTGCCATTAGCGGCTAATTATTATACTATATACTCTAAACTTAACTGAGGAAGATACCGATGCATAAAAAATAATACTGTCCAACGTCACGAAGTTAGGTGTGTTCACATATTTTCTCGAATCTTTTTTATAGAGAAACATATTTTACATGCAATTGTCATCGGTGCCCTTGACTGCCTCAAGATTGAAAAAAAAATCACCGCAGGTGCCGTTGTCTAAAACTGGAAATTAGTCCCAAAAACTTTTAAATTTTGACAAGTTTTAAAATATATTAGTATATGCTTGTGAACAGAAATGCATTGTCAAGATATATACTAGTATCTAATAGTCTAATAGAGAATTAATACAATAATTTGATGTCGTAGACGATTTTTTTTGTTTTTTTAATAAACTAGTCTATATATCAAGGTTAGAAGAGTTTGACTTAGACTAAAGTGACACACGGATAGAGTATTTCGATTTTGACAGCCGCATCGATCCACCATCTTGTGGGGGCATTGAGGACCATCCTAATCTCTTGGACCATACTAAAAATGGGGTCAGCACAAATTTGCATCAAGCAGCTCACAGCTTTATCTTCTTCCCCACAGCCCTAGCTACTAGCATGATTTTCCAATAGAAAAATAATTAATGAATGTAATACGACGAGTACAAAAGAGAAAACAGGAATACGACTAGTTTCCAGATGGGATGATAACATGCATGGAGGATCATGCGCTGGACGAGACTCGATGGAATCTTTCAGTGCAAGTCGTGTCCAGTAGGCTACCACATGGACCACCAGCAGCAGCCCCGGCCACCGGCGCGGCGGCGCCCTACCACATTGGCTGTCGACTCCGGCCACATGGGCGCGCAATATGCAGGCCGCACCCGCACGCACACCCGCACGCACGGTAAAGATGCGTGGCGGGCCTGGCGGCAGTAGACGTCAGGAGATCCAACTGCCAGAGCTCGTCGGAGTGAAGCTGCAGCTCGACCATGGAAACGAACGGCCATTTTGGAAGGATGGGAGTGTCCGCTGGAGAACCACGGGGCAACGGTGCGGTTTTTTTTTTTTTTTTTTTTTTTTTTGAACTTGCAACGGTGCGGTTGGACGCAAAGGCCCCTGGTCTCCTGGAGTCCTCTGGACCTGGAGGCGCGGACGGTTACCCGACAGGACGGCACGGACTGCTCGACGATTGGTTCGCTGCTCGCCTTGGATCTAGCATGGATTCGTTGCATTGCATCTGTCACCGCACAATGTCATATAGTAGTAAGTTGTTGTAAAAAAAACTGTCATATTATTTAATAAGTACACTAGTAAATCGAGGGAGTATATCAAAAGTTTAACTAATTGTTTATTAAAAATTATAAATATTTATGATACTAAATAAACACCATTACATTAATTTCGAGATTTATTTTTATAATTAAATAATTTAGAGTCATAAATATGAATATTATTCACTTAAAGTTTGGTAAAAAAATTAACTAGTTTATCTGTCACACAGCCATGTTTTTATGGATGGAAACATTTTTCCACATATAGCCCCCAAAGTGTAATCCGTTTGTTTCTAACAGATGTTGACTACTTATCTTGTTCTTAGCTAGAACAATTTTAACTCTAGTGAGAGTAAATGTTTATCCTGTAGTGATGAGAACGTACTGTACGTCATAATCAATCACCAATCGTAATCATCAGGTTAACTGCTCGAGTGTGGACGTGCGGTGAAAACAGGAGCTATAGCAGCCTCGGAATTATTGGAAACCTTCAATTCACACGTGATGGTACCCACAGTTTCTTGTTTTTTGAGAAATACCCACAGTTTCTTGTTACTACTCGATAACACTAGTGAAGGGGGTGTTTGGTTTAAAAAGTACTAGGGGCTTTTCAAAAGTCCCTCCAAGAGTAGTCTTTTAGGACTAATGGAGAAAAGGCCTCTTCCTCGTTTGGTTTCTTGACATTTTTTTACTCCTAAGCACTAAAAAGTCCCTCAACCAAATAAATTTCTAAGTCTCGACTACATCACCTAGCATCTTGCAACGAGTAAGATAATTTGGTACTTTGTGGTTCAAACTACTCTTTTTTTCTCTAAATTGTAAGTCGCTTTTGGTTTTGTTTTTGAGTAAATATTTTTAACTTTAACCCAAAATTTAGAACTTTGTAACTGTTAGATCGATGGAATCAAAGTATTCTATTAGCAAAATAAAATGGGTACAAGAACAGTTAGTAACATGGGACCTTGGTGTGCATAATAGGCAATGTCACTAAGGGCATGATTGGTTGGCTACCCAAATTTGCCAATTGGGGATTTGGGAAGCCTTGATTTTTGGCTAGTAGTTGGTTGGCTACCCAAATTTGCCACGCCAAGGATTTGGGAAGCCTTGATTTTTGTTAGTATTTGGTTGGCTACCAAAACTTGCCAAATACTCACATTTAAATTTTACCAAATCTTTGATAACTTTTTTTTTATCCAACTTTTGGCTTGCTAAAACCTTAGCAAATTTTGGTAGCCAACCAATCGTCGTCAGAACTCAAAAACATTATTTTTCGTCGTTGTCTATGGGTGAATTGAATCAGAGATCGAAGAAGAGTAGAGAGGCAGCAGTGGAAAAACAGTGCAGTAGGTATAGAGGGGAAGAACATAACATTCCACTAGCATTCCCGTTATAATTCTTTTTTTTTTTACATACAAATTTTATTTCAACAACAGTAATGGTAAGGTACGCAGAGGGGAAGAACATGACAACCTTACCACTACTAGAATCCCTCTTTTATCGAGTGTCCTAGGTACACGACAAAGGCCAAAAAACCCTGGTACAGTCTACGATGCTTTTGATAACGGATTTTTTTTTTTAGATAATGGATACAACATCCGCCCTACGCCCGCAGACGTACACAACCCAACTTCGATAACGGATACCGGTAATATTTGTTAAATAGGAGTATAAACAACCTTGCTACTGTGCATGGTTCGTGTCTGATTTTGACTGAAACCGTAGTAGGATTTCTTTTGTTTGAAATTAAATATAGAGTAATTTTCAATCCAAGCTGACCTCAGCATACGGCGTTGATAGAAGATCCTGGGTGAGTTCTGACCATGCCTTTGTCTGTCCCCAACTTGGCTAACGTTTATCACCTTTCAGCGCAAAAGATGAGATGAGATGAGAGATCCGCTTCTCTGCCGGGCCTACCGCTAACACCGTTCGTCTCCGACGCCGGCCACCCACCGCTTGCCACCGAGGGGCAAAATCGTCAACGCACCTTGCCCCAGCGCCTATAAGAAGGCCCCTCTCCATTTCTTCAAACTTTAGTTCCACAGCCCTCCAAAGCAAAAAAAATATTATCGAATATTAAAGCATTTTCCTCACCATCGAGATATATAAAAAAATAGAACAAAAGGTTTTTCCTTTTCGCAACTCCGTCGTCCACCACCAACCTCCTCCGATCCGGCCGCCGTAGCGTAGCCGAATTGTCGTCCCACTCCGGGACTCGATCGGCAGAGCTTCTCCGGCCGCTAGCTGTTTCCGGCGAGGTCGTCGGCTGATCGATCTCCTCCGCGCGGCTGAGGAGATCCCGTGGACGCTCGGGGGCTGGGGCGTGCATGATGGGATTTTGGTTGATTCCGATGGAGACTCCGGCGAGGCTTTTGTGGAGCACCAGCTTCTTCCGCCACAAGATCGCCGCCATGCTCGCCTCCTCCTCCTGCTTCTTATAGATCCCACCCCTCACCGTCGTCGTCGGCAGCTAGCTAGCTCGCTAGCTTCTGTACATACGTCGACGCCGCCATACATATAGATACTCTTAGTCTTCATCGATCCACTCCCGATTAAGTAATAATTCATTCAGGCAAAGAATCTCCAAGCTTTTTGCCTCGATCTTGCATTGATCCATGGAGTCCGGACGGCTCATCTTCAACGCGCCCGGCTCCGGCGCCGGGCAGATGCTCTTCCTCGACTGCGGCGCAGCCGGTGGCGCCGGCGCCGGCGGCTTGTTCCATCGAGGTATTAGTCCCATCCAAATTATTAATCTCTTTGTTTGCATCTTCGTTCGTGGTGCTTCAGTTCATTCGATGATTTCGATCTTGGCTTGGAATTATTCTCGTGTACTGATTGGGGTTGCCATGTGGGAGTGATGAAGGCGGGAGACCGATGCTCGGCCTTGAAGAAGGGCGCGGCGTAAAACGGCCCTTCTTCACCTCGCCCGACGAGCTCCTCGAGGAGGAGTATTACGACGAGCAGCTGCCGGAGAAGAAGCGCCGCCTCACCCCGGAGCAGGTAGTCAACTGCTCCTCTTGCCACACCTAGATAGCTAGGCAACACACGTGCAGATGATGCATGGCGCGCGTGGCCTGTGAGCCTGACCTGACGCGTGCACGTGCGTGCAGGTGCACCTGCTGGAGAGGAGCTTCGAGGAGGAGAACAAGCTGGAGCCGGAGCGCAAGACGGAGCTGGCCCGCAAGCTGGGCCTGCAGCCGCGGCAGGTGGCCGTCTGGTTCCAGAACCGCCGCGCCCGCTGGAAGACCAAGCAGCTCGAGCGCGACTTCGACCGCCTCAAGGCCTCCTTCGACGCTCTCCGCGCCGACCACGACGTCCTCCTCCAGGACAACCACCGCCTCCGCTCACAGGTATCCTCGAGCTTTCTTCCATGGCCGCCTCCAAGCAAGCACGTTGCTGATCGGCGATCTGTACGTGCTGTGGTTTCATTCATCCAGGTGGTGTCGTTGACCGAGAAGCTGCAAGAGAAGGAGGCGACGGAGGGCGGCGCCAGCGCTGCCACCGACGCGTTGCCGGCGGTGGAAGTAAAGGCTCCCTTGGCCGATGACGTCGAGGAGCCAGCAGAGCCGGCGGCGGATGCAGAGGAGGCGGCGTTCGAGGTGCAGCAGGTGAAGTCCGAGGACAGGCTGAGCACGGGCAGCGGCGGGAGCGCGGTGGTGGACACGGACGCGCTGTCGTACTTCCCCGGCGACCGATTCGCCTCGGCCGTTGATAGCAGCGTGGAGTCCTACTTCCCCGGCGGCGAGGACCACCACTACCACGACTGCGGGATGGGTCCAGTAAACCACGGCGCGGGAGGAGGGATCCAGTCGGATGACGACGGCGCTGGTAGCGACGAGGGATGCAGCTACTACGCCGAGGAAGAAGCTGCCGCCGCCGCCGCCGCCGCGTTCTTTGCCGGACACACCCACCACCACGCCGTCGACGACGAGGACGCCGGCCAGATCAGCTGGTGGATGTGGAACTAGAAGAACTATCTAGCTTCCCGCGTGGATCGACCGTCAAATCAAATATTGTGCCAAGTCAAAAATCGTGCCGTAATTTTCTTTTGCGCAACGTTGTTGTAAGCCTGTAATGGTGAATTCCTAGCTAAGTACTATGGTTATGGGGAAAGTGTATGCATGCATATGGTAGGGTAAAATTGGGTAATTAATATTGTTAATCCCAATCACTAGTGGCGTTGGAGAAGATCAATAGAGTTGTGGGAGAAATAAGTGCATAGAGGCAAGTACTCTGTTTATGGCACAGTGCCTATGTCAGTAAAATCAGGTGTTCCCAACTGAGTTTTAAAATTTACAGTATGCATTTTCGCATGATTAGCTGTGATTTCTGAAGAGTGAAACTGAAACTGCTAGTGAATTAGTCAATGGAAACAGTTCTCCCAAAGTCTTCTGTAGTTTGAGGTCTGTAGAAAACAGAGAAATCTTGACCAGCAGTTGGCCTGTCGCAGTAGATGCAGCTTATATATATATAACATCCAGCTTCCAATTGCGAGTCAACAGATAACAACTAGGAGTAGTATAAAATATCATGTGACTGAATCCTTTGTTTAAAACAAAAGGTAACATGTCCCTAAATGATTGGCTAGTGGTCTGTGAATGAAACATGGAATTCAGTAGTGCTGCTTCTGAACAAACACAGAGTACTTTGGTTAACACCAAATTAAGTATAGATCAGTGCGCCTGGAAAGCTTAGAACACGGTAAACAAGTCTTCCACTTGCTCAATACAGTACCAACATGAGACAGCAGATGCAACTTTCTCTCCCTTTCATCTTTTCTTCAGACATGCACAAACAGCAAAACTGAACAAGAGTGGTGGCAGCTTTCCACATTCATTACACAGACCGTGTTTGCCATTCATTCATAACTTCCGTAGGTGCGTGTTGACAGCGCAATCAACAAAGAAATGGATGTCCAAGAGTAATTTTGAGGATCTAACAGTGCTGTATGGTATGGCCAAGTTCACCGACTTATGTAGGTTTTGGATCTTGGCACGGTGAATTTCAGTTTAGAATTTAGAGGAGGATGAATGGTGTGAGATAAACGGATACAGTATGTGATTGGCTTGTTGCGTGCACTCTCTGTACCTCGCTTTCCAAGTTATGGTGAAAGGTCTTTTCGTCGAATATATCTGGAAAAGCTAGCTTGTGGTGTCGTGGAGATAAAACAACAGGAACTGAAAGTTGTTGCTCAACAGTGTCTAGATGATGAACACTGAATACAAAATGTGCGCTGGTGAATGAAAAGGAGCTTTTTCTCCCGCTCTGCTTGATCCAATCCTCTCATCTCAAAAGAGAGGTGTCTTTGGCCGCCACCGCCACTCCCTCTGTGCTATCGCTCTCACCGGCGACTTTTCACTATTTTCCAAGGTTGATGCGCCCCTCACCCTCCCATCAGGTTTGCCCTATAACAGCAAGGCATCTTAATCCCTCGCGCTTAGTACTTGTAAACCATGCCACATGTTGTTGTCATGCATGGGGAGGATTTGACATTTCTTACAGATGTGAAATCTCATCTCAATCCAAAAGGACAATATCTAAACTTCTTTTTGGACAGGTAAACTTTTGTTACCGGTAGCTCTGCTGATGGTCTTCCTGAGCCTGACATGATTATATAGGGTCCTGATTAAACCGATGCCATGTACTACCAGCAGTGTTCCTGCATTACATACAAAAGCAATAGTCCTGTCATGGCCGTGATTGGACACGGGAGTACCTTTTGTCTGTGTACAGCCCCCAGCCACTAATCAACAGCCAAGATTCCATCTCGCCTCCTGGACGGCGACGTCGTCTGCTGCGAGCATGTGGGATGGTGAGACCGTGTTTTAGCCATCTAATTGAGCCGATAATCTCGTCGCGGTGGCCGTGCTCGTCGTCGTCGGTTAGAAAAGAAAAAGAAGAGAAAAAAAAAAATCTGTGCCGCCGATTCGGCTAGGTACTGATGAGAATATTTGATGGAGGGCCCAGCTCGGCGTCCGAGCATCTATCGGGGTTACGATCTGAAGGTGACCGCGAGAAACTGATGGATGGGACGACGACGAACGCGGGGAGAAGGCGTGTGGAGTGGAGATGCGCACGGCTGGGGTACTCAAAATCACCTGTGATTTTTCGACATATAAACCGCGTGTTTGGCCTTACCTCGCCTTATTCAACTTTTTTAATAAATATTACCACTTTTATTATGACTTATTACATCACTAAAGATATTATAATGACGTTTTGTTTGTTTTATAATTTACATAAAAAATTTGAATAAGGCGAACAGTTAAACACGATTTTATATGAGTCGAAAAAAAGCACTACCGTGATTGTGGAACAGAGAGGGGAGTACTGGGGTAGCCAAAACCAGCTACGCACCTACGTACGTACTGTAGTGGTGTCGGCAGCTTATCACGGCGGCGGCGAGCGCCGCCGGCGTCGTCCACCACGGCGAAATGAGAGGGGAGCTGAACCTTGATGTGGTCGATAGGTGGGTGTTAATTGCGTCGGACACGGACGGACACAGGTCAGCTGGTCACACGCCAGGCAGATCAAAGCAGGTGAAGGGGGTCTCGTCTCGGCGTACCATCGACCACCGTGTTGTTGGCTTCTTCGGCACCAAACCGCTCTGCCGAGGGCCTTCGCTTTCGTGGCGTCCTGGTCGGTCCAGCACAGCTCGTCTTGCCGCGCTCGAGATAGCTGTCGTTTGGCGTGCCGGGTGTGGTGGCTTTGGGGATCGGCAACCTCACGACGGCGCCGCGGCGCACGGTGCGCTCCGGCACCGCTCACGCTCGGGTTATCCGTTGCAGGGTCGGGGTCGGGTCAGGGACCAGGGGAGTAGCTGATGCTTTTCTTTAGCCGTTCGATTCGATAGATAGCTCCTTCGTGCAACACGACACGGCTTGCTGTTGCTGCCATAACGGAGCTTGACACCGGGAGAAATTAGGTTGGTGGTGGTCTCTGGTGGGCATGGGACACTGGCACACTGCCTGCCAGTCTGCCACGTCGGGCAGGAACAGATGGTGTGGGGTGGAGCCTGGATTGGATCGCAGCAGCAGGGTGGGCGCATGGCATCTGCTGCTGGACGCTTTTCTCATGTTGATCTCCGCAGCGGTCGGCACGACCCAACCCAACCAACCCCTGCTCCGCTCCGCTCGCCATGTTCCGTGGCGCTCCACACTCCACAGGCCATCACAGCCAGGACAGGAAGCCAGCCTCGCACCGCACGCATCTCCCAATCAGCGGGGCTTGAGGTTGATTGAGCCTCGTGCGTTCCCGGGGTTTGATCTCATTTTTTCACACGATGATGCAGCACATGCCGCGCGGATCACGATACTGCTGTTTCATGGCGCCGTTCGTCTGCGCACCTGAGCTGCCATGTGCATGCTCCTCCTACTGCTGATGCTGCCGCCGACTGATGCTACACTGTTCTACACTGTGCAGGGGGGTGTTGGTGCTCTGTCAGTCAGTCAGCAGCAGAGACACAGCTGAGCTGTTGGCACGAGTAGGCTCCTGAATTCCACCTGATTAACATTTCCCTTTTGCTTTGTCGCGTTCTGGCCTTAAAGATACTCAGATACAGTACCTGTATTGGTAATGCAGTTTAACTTGCCGGTACACAGTTAATTCAGGCTTCAGACGAGATCACGCAGCCACGTTTTTGTGTGTTTTGAAAAAAAGAAATCAAAGGTTCAAGGAAAAAAAATGTAAGCTACATGCGCCGGTGCCAATGGCCCAACCCAAGTGCCTCGGATTGGATCTGTACTATAGCCAATCTGCAGGGCCTAACTCATCAGTTTGCAGGGCTCCTCAACAACGGCCTCTTCGGCCCATCTCTACTATTTTCTTCTTTTTTTTCTTGGTAATAATCGGCTGGCAGATCAATGAATTTTTCTTATAGAGTACATCGGGCAGTTTAATCTCCATACTAATACGTAGCCTGATAATTCCAGTCTATATGACCTGTTAGCCATGTCCACTAAACAGTCTCAAGCTCTCAGCTCTTTAGGCCACCATAAACATTAACTAAATATCGTCGTTATCTCTATTGCCATTTCTCAATCCACAAAATTTAGAAAATAAAAATTTACAGCAAAAAGCAATCAGCAAGCAGACGATAGTTAGGTCAAGCTGCCTTTAGGCATCACGTCTAGCGGATTTCCCCATTTGCTATTGTCTTCACCTTGCACACTCCAGCCGAAGTCATGAAAGGGACATCTTTGTAGCAGGCCACAAGCTCTCCACTGCTATGCAGGTCAGCGGCTAGCTTCTCCCACACCTTGCTCTTGCCACTGAGAGAAGCCTCAGGCTCACCGGAGTGCCCAGCAAAGGTCACCCTCTCCCCCACGGCAGCATCCGCTGGTGGCTCAACCAGTTCAACCTAAATTGCGCAAGTTAGGCACTATTTTACATCAAAATGACTCCTGTACTGCTTTATGATTGCACACTTCCAATTTCAGATTGTAAATTTTATCAAATGTGAGGGTATTGGATGCCTTACCCTAGTATGGTCCTCATTAGAAGCAGCCAAAACCATGGCATGCGATTTTATACCACGCATCACCACTGGTTTCAGATTGCAGAGAACACAAACTTTGCGGTTCTGCTCATTCATAGTAGATATCACAGGTCAGTGATAACAAGCAAGGGATCGCAAAAAATGTCTGCAAAACTCAAATCATGTCTGGAAAGACCAACCTGCATCTCTTCAAGAGGAATGTACTTGACAAGGCCACTAACCACCGTTCTTGGAACCTCCTCTCCAACATCGATTTCCTCTACATACAGCGAATCAGCATCTGGGTGCTTCTCTGCTTTTCTGATAAGCCCCACTCGAATGTCCAACTTTGCAACAGATAATTCTGCCTCTGCCACCTTTGATTTTGAGTTACCAGACTTTTCTTCTGTTTCCTTTTTTGAGCCTTCTGCATAAGAAAATGAGAAATATAGGCAATTACTTGCTGCAGTCTGAAATAGATTGGCAGGAAATAATTCAAAGAAGACTCGTAGCATTTCAAACAGGACAGAAAGGTTGAAATCCAACCATAAAACTGACGCTTGCATGCTCTACTGTTATTGTTTTCCCAAAGTACACTAGGAGCTTGTCATGTACGGGCGACCGTATGTTAGACGTCGCCGTGCACGGGACATCAGGCGCGCAACAGAGCGCGCGGCAGCAGCGGCAAGCGCGGCTGGGCCGAGCAGCATGCGTGGCTAGAAGATTAGATAAGATCAGTTTCCATTTGAGTTCCTAGAATGGTGGGGTTTGTTACTCCCGGTGTCAGGCCCGATGGCCATATATTGTGTAAACAGTCTTGGACTTAATCAATCAAGTATCAGCCAACATATCTCTCTCTTAAACCCTAAGCCTATGGATCGAGGGGAATAACCTCACCGGAGACGACGACGGACCGAGGCTACCATCTACGTAGCCGAGGGCCTCCTACCCCTTGACAGAGCTCCTCAGATTAAGAAGCAACTCAAGCACGGGCATCCAGGTTTGAGCCCAGGTGAGCATGGTGCTTGAAACCACACCTGCCAACTGAACAAGTGCTTGATTTCTAGATAACTGTTTCCATAAGTTGACCAACATGAATTTCTCTTTGTTCCAAAATGTGCAGCAGAAAAGACAGTTCTGTGTTGTGTTCTGGGATTCTAGCAAAATTTGAAGAATAATTTGTCTAAACATTTACCAGATAATGCTATGCTGTTGAGCTGGTTAGCAATTTTTGTGGCTTCAGCATCAGCCACTGCTTTTGAACTCCTCTCAGCTTGACTGCCTGCGTATTTTTTCCCTATGCTCACTCATCTTTTCATCTTTCTGCAATGAGTTCAAGTTATGGGGTGTAAACTTATGGCCAACAAACAAAAATATTCTAAATGAAAGACGCACCAATTCCTCAAACAGAGGTACAGGCCTCCCTATTTTGTGCCCTGCTGGTACAAGATCCCAAGGGGTTTTTGCCTTCGCAATTTCGCCCTTTTCTTCACTGAAAGAAAGAGTTTCTTCTGGCAACAGGTTTAACTGACGTAGCACCTTATAGAATATACGACATAGTGAGATTTGGGGGCGAGAATGCTATTCGGAGAAACTCAACACTCAATAACAACTAGGACCATACTTCGTTTGAGAAGGAAGGCATGAAAGGCTCCAGCAGACAGGCAAGGAGATAGACAAGACCAACTGAAGTTTTCATCACAATCGCACAGTTTGCTGGATTGTCCTTGTAAAGTTTCCAAAATTCACTGTCCTACATTAATTTTAGCAAAGCAAAGAGAGATTAAGATTTACTTCAGAAAAATGAGGTAAATGAAAGAAAGGAAAAACAAATTACTTGCAAATAGCGATTTCCATCAGTAGAGATGCCCATCGCACTCTTCAGTCCTTGTTTTAGCTTAACCTGTCATAAAAAGATCAATACATTGTTAAAAAACACTAGCAGCTGACTTGGCGCATGCCGTGCTGGGGTTCTGCTGCTTCACATAGTGCACGAGAGCATCATTACCTTTTCCATTGCATCAAGATATTGTTCAACAGATTTACTGACTTTTTCTGCAATATCACTTGTCAATGGATGTGACTCAGCACCAGGAGCGTCGGGTATAATTGAATCATATCCAGCTCCTACAGAGATAAACAACACAATGAAATCACAAAAAGGAGAGTAAGGCAAGACGAGCGGTTATTGATCATAGATGATTAACATATATCAATGAAACTCCAAGATGTTATTATATTTGATGTATGACTGACTAACCCGCTGGTTTTGCAATAAAGGTTAGCACACGATTGATGAAGTTTCCCAAGTTGTTTAACAACTCGCTGTTCAATTTGGCTTGCAAATCGGTCCATGTAAAGAGTGTATCTGACACCTATGTAAATCAGATCAAATGCCTCTGTTAAACTATGTAAAATGTCATAAATCAAATATCACTGGACAAGTTTTGGAAACCTCAGGTCGATTCATAAGCAGGTAGTATCGCCACACTTCAGGTGGAATATTCGTATCCTTGGCATCATTACCAAAAACTCCGATACCCTTACTCTTAGAGAATTTTCCTACAGGGGCAAGGAGTATTTAGTTATTTGTAGGAAATATATGTACACAATGCAAAATGTTTTTAAGCACAACCAAAATTCAAAGGAAATGTCAGAATGTAGGCAACACCAATATATCAAACACATTCAAGAGAAACTATTTATAAAGCATATTTTATCATGCATGATATATAAATTTGAAGTTCATTAAACATGTCTGAAGACAACAGCTGGCATGAACTATACAATTTGATTCATTATTTCTCAATTCTCAAGAAGTGCAAGATCAAAATTGAGGAAATGGCCAAACATATCTTCCAAGACTTGACAGAACCCAGTTGAATTAAAGAAGCCTTGTTTTTAGCAAATGTTGATAGCTCACATGATAAAATGAAATGCATACTAATCCGAAAATAGCAAATATAAAAAAAACGTAGCAACCATCGCATGTACCTCCTTCATAGTTTAGATATTCAGTGACACAAATAGTCTTCATCATTGTCCAATTTTCACCAGTTCCTAGTAGTGTTGAAGGAAACATGATCTGAAAGCACCTTCAAATCAATAAGCACTTCATAAAAAGGAGTGCTTGCAAGAAATGACAGTTCACAAGTGCCACATAGATAGTATGGAAATATTACTGTTCCTAGAAAGTATTGCTGTCATGGACTAGTGACTTCCTACAGATAAAGTAGACCTAGGAGCTATAGAAACAGTATCCAACCAAGAGCACAAGAATGTCAATTGCTCATAATCATGTAGTGATGCTTAATCAATCTATAATGACTCAAGGAAATGTTTGCATTTTTCAGACATCATACCGTATGAAAGGGTACATTATCTTTGCCCATGAACTGAAATAATTCCACATTATCAGGATTCTTCCACCACTTCTCCCACTCAGGTGTATAAGATGCTGTGATGGACACATAGCCAATCGGTGCATCGAACCAGACATAGAAAACCTGAAAATAATCAAAATGGGAAATCAGATAAATTCTTAACTGACTTTCTTCAGAAGTGATATGGACGAACCTTATCTTTATACTTCTCAATTGGAACAGGAACTCCCCATTTAAGATCTCTTGTGATACAGCGTGACTTTAGTCCTTCCTTTAACCATGCATTTGTAGCTTGAATGGCATTTTGACTCCACATACCAACGACTGAAGTATCATTAATATAGTTCACCAACTTGTCTTCTAATAGAGGGAGATCCAAGAATAAGTGATCTGTTTTCACGAATATGAGGAGTACTCTTACAGACCTACAAAGAAAATACAATACCAAAAGGATATTCATTGTTCACATTTTAATGCCATCTTATACAATTTGATCAATGATAAAAAAAATACAGACACAAAAATGACAGTGTACACTAAGTACTGGATATGCTTACCTTACACTTTGGATCAATTAGTTCAGTTGGATTCAACATATGGCTGCATTGGTCACATTGATCACCTCTCGCAGCTTTATTAGTACACCCTTCTATAGGGCATGTTCCTTCTACAAACCTATCGGCCAAAAATCTTTGACATGTATCACAGTAAAGCTGCAAAGAAAAAAAAAAATTGCACAACAGATATACATATGTATCTGAATACACAAGTATAATACCACAAACAATCTGTACCTGCTGCATGGTGTTTTCTGTTAACCAATTGTTTTCCATCAATTTACGGAAAATTGCTTGGCAGATTTCTGTCTGCTGAGGAGAGGACGTACGCCCAAATTTGTCAAATTTTATGTCAAACCACTTGTAAACCTCGCTGTGGATAGCATGGTATCTGCAGTTTTCATCAGCAAAGAATGGTTTATACGAAGAAAGCTTTGTTTCCCCAAGTACAGTTAGTTAGGTTCCTTGTGGTGGAAAGGTTGAAGTCTCCTTTATTAAAAAAAAAGTGGGTTAAGTCATATGTCAACTGTTGAGAAAACCAAATCACTTGATTCATTATTGCACCATGGACAATGTGATTTAGGCCTTGTTCGTTTTGGTCGGATTGGCTCCATTCCGGGGGGATTGATTTGGCTCAGTTTCAAATCCGGTTCATGCTAAAATGAGTATAAAATGAGTGTTCGGTTAAGGAATTGTTTTGGAGGGATTGACTAGGCTGGTTTTGAATCTGCCCATTTTGTATACCAAACCACCGGATTTGTTCCACACCTATCTGGAATGGAAACAACCGGATCAACCGGATTGAGTGACACAGGGCCCGGAAGTAACCCGAACTGGAATTCACTCCGACCAAAACGATCATAACCTTAGGAATAACAAAATCTAAGCGAAATTAAGACCGATAAGTTAAAGAAAGTAAACGCAGCAGCAGCAAGTCACACTCAAGGCAGTGAGGAACGTCAAAACGCAAAAGGATCGTCTGCGCCAGGCAATTCATCTCGCCTCGCAAGTAGGCCATGTAAAAAAAAAAATCCCCAAATCGAACAGCTCGAACATAACCATACATCTCCAAAGCGAATCATCTTCACACCCAAATTACCAAACGATTGATCAATTTTTTTCTAGAAGAGAAGCACGGCCCGTCCGCACCGAAAGTCAGGGAGGAATTTCAGGTTAGGGCCTGCTGACTCACTTGTCACAGATCTCCTTGGGCGAGCACTTCTCCTCCATGGCCTTGGTCTCCGTGGCCGTCCCATACTCGTCCGTGCCGCATATGTAGAGCGCGTTGTACCCGCGCAGCCTGCAGTAGCGCGCGAACACGTCGGCGCTCAGCACGCCTGCACACAGACGAATTAAACAAACGCCCGTGAGACGAACGGCGGCGAAGGGCGAGGCATAATTCCTCGTGGGAGCGGGGAAGGCGGGGGCGGCGGCGCGGGGAAGGGAGGGAGGGACGCTCACATCCGATGATGTTCCCCAGGTGCGGAACGTTGTTCACGTAGGGTAAGGCGCTGGTGATGAGTATGTTGCGGCGGCCGGGGATCGGCAGCTTCGGCGGCGACGACGCCATGGCGGGCGGAGGTTTTGGTGTTGTCCGAGTCACAACCCACTCCCTCGTGGTGGAGCAGACGTTGACGGCGGACGGGTTTTGCTCGTTTATATAAGGGTACCGCCAGCGGCCGCTCCGGCCATCTGACAGACGGGGCCCACCGTTGTTTTAGAGCAGGCTTCGAACCTTCCTCGTCCAATGGATTCTGACGCCGGTCGCCTTCCCGGGTTGGAACCGGACAGATTCTGTGCGCCAACAGATTCTGACGCTTGTTGGGTTCTGGTGTCCTTTTGATTGCCTTGCCCACCTCTCAATGGCGAGGCATTCAGGAATCAGGATTCAGAAAGTGAGGCTTCTCCACGCAAGCTATCTGAAGCCTCTGTATTCAGAGAAATCTGGATTCAGAAGTGTGAACTGCATGGCAGCTTCGGCAGCTAAATTTGTCCGCAGGTCTTGTTGATTGACTCCGGTGGCAGTTTAAGAGTCTGTTTATCCATTGGGAACATTGTAAATCAATTGGTTATCCTGATAACTGCAGTATTTCCTTTTTCAGACAAATTTGTCACGGGGTAAGTAACTAGTTAGCTACACCACCTGAAACATTGTTTTTCCTCCGTCAAGCTCTGCTGGTGTAAGGAAATTAGGAGTTTCAGGGTGCCTGTCGGTGGGGCAGAGTGTACTGCTACATCTTTTTAGCACTAATCATTCAGTGAGCTGTTTTTTTTATATATAAAAAGGACCATTCAGTGAGCTAAATCTTCAGATAAACATGTTTAATTCGTTCCCATGTTTACTGCCATTTTGTGTTGCTGCTGGATGGTTGCCAACCGCCTCAATGTGAAGCCATCAGAGCCAAGCATGTGGCGCCTGAACCTGCTGCCGCAGCTGGCAGCATCCATATTTCTTAACTCTCAAATTGAGTTTTAAAATATTTTTAATTGGTATGTATTTAGTATAATAATATTAATAAATACATAGCATAATAGATGAATCAAAAGTCAAAGTGACTTATACTACCTCCGGTCGGTTTTGTTAGGCGTTCTCACGTTTTAGAGTTTGGAGGCTATATTAGGCGTGACACAAAACGAGGTCAAATGTTTAAATGGCCTTTGCATGGTGTTGGGTGAAAATTCACCGGATTAGGAAAGACGATCGATTTAGGTACTCCGGCTACATGACACAGACTTTCATGAATTTAATGACCATACGTTTCTCGTGGCTGCATACTTTTTTTTTTTCGAAAGCGTGCACTTAGCACGTATTTCATTAAGGGAAGTCGAGTTTGAATACAAAGACGCGTTTTAGCCAAAACATTTGGCCATAACGCACAAGGGCACACATACGATATCGCCGGCTTCAACGGCGCAGCCTAAAAGGGCACACATACATTTAGCCAAAACATTTCTCTGTCTTTGCATACATTGAGCCAAGAGCTAGCATGCGTGGTTACTACTCTCCTTGGTATCTGAGATTTTGCTGATACCCCTAACAAAACCGACCGGAGGGAGTATTTTAGAACGTAGTGAATACGTCTTTTTGCGGATGGAGGGAGTAACTGTCATTGGCTACCCTGAAGAAACAGCTGAAGTGTCGTCGTCGTGTCCTGCCGATGCCAACCGGAGCATTATACATGCAAACAAGATACTCCTGTAATATATTCACGTTGCCTTGATTGCTACGCTGCGGTTTTACTTGATGAAGACAAGCAACACAAGGCACAAGCGGAATTGAAGCGGCAGTAGGTGCTCTGCCATCACTACCGGCCGTGGCGTCGATTTCCCTGCCCAGGTCGCTTGGTCGCACCCCAATCCCCATTCAACTGCTGCTGCCGCCCGTTTACGTAATTCTAACTTAATTTCTCATAATTTAATGTGGATGAATAAGTTTGTTCGGCAGCTGATTTATACGGCCGCTCTGCAGTTGCTGTGTCTCTAACACGAACACTCAGAAACCGCTTTTACAAGGAGCCGAACGAGTTGTATATCAACATTAACTGGAATCACAGTTCTAAATATTCCTCTAGAAGAGCTTATAAAATTTTACAATGGAATCAACAAGCTTCACCACTATTCAAGTGGCTCTGGACAGGAGATAATCACAAGTTTTTCTTTTGGCTTTTGTTGAAAGATAGACTAAATACTAGGGAGCTACTGAGAAGGAGAAACATGCACCTTCAAGCTATTATTGTGCAATTTGCTCTCTCAATGCGGAGTAAACCATCATGCACCTTTTCTTTAATTGCCCGTTTAGCTAGAGTTGTTGGAGTTTGTTTAGTATAATCTGGAACCTCAATATCCCTCCTCTAGACATGATTATTCAAGCTAGAACTACCTTTGGGAGCTGCATTTTCAGAGAAATTATGATCACAGCTTGTTGGGCATTATGGACATCGAGGAACAAAATAATTTTTGACAATGTGGCATGCTCCATCCAGACTTGGAAGAGGGTTCTATGTGAAGATCTTGGTTTGATTGCTATCAAAGCCAAGCCTAGCCGTGCTGGCCTCATCAAAACTTGGTTAGAGAATATAGCTTAATGATTTTCTCTTTTTTTGCTTTAAGCTCTAGGAGCTCTTTTGCACATCTCGTGCCCTGTAACTTTTGTATTCCCAATATATCAATAAAGGAAAAAGAAGAGGTGGGGGTGGGGGTTTACCCCCCACTGATCCCTTCAAAAAAAAATTGTATATCAACAAGAGTTACCAGTACCGAAGTTACTTTACATTTATAATAAAATAGATACACTCTATATTTTCTCTTAATGAAGTACGAGCTAAGCTCTCTTTTTCGAAGAAAAAAAAACAGAATAGATTCACTATAGGAATACATCTTGCGATATCTAATGATACTTGTTTAGTGTCATATATAATCATAAAAGCTATTGGTAATTTTCACATAAATTTTATTAATTTCAAAATAATTTGACTTGTTGCTCTAATGTTAAAACTAGGAGAACACTCCTCGCGTTCTACGGAAACTACGGATTTAAAATGAAATTGAACTATTCGTACAATTCTTAGAAAGAGATTAACTATTATAAGGAATTAAGGTTAGTATGGAATAATGGAAAGCTGAAGTTGACACCTTGCGGGTCAAGAAAATTTATTGATAGTGAACTTTAATTTTAAATGATAGTAGGTTATTGCTGACGTGGACATCTTACATGTTGAGAGAATCTTCCACACCTCTTGCAAGCCACGGCAGCACCACCCATGGTCCTTTTCAGTTTTCACCACGCGAGCTAGGCTAGTGCCAAGTAACCGGTGATTCGTTAATCCTGACCATTTGCGACATAGTTAATCTGAATCCGGCACACGGCATACCGTTTCTTCCAAAGCAAGAGCTTAAATAATCCCGTAATCATATCCTGAGGATCATGATCATACATGGTGTCGCTTTTACCAACATGTCCTGTGCGGCAAGTTTGTCAAAGGCACGTTAGACAACAAGGAGATAGGCATGGAAGATGCAATTGACCTGGACCTCGCAGGCTTGAGATCCAGCGATCGACCTGCGCCTGCGAGGTGGTTCTTCTACAGCCACTTGCGGATTCCTTTGTCCATTTCCACGGCCTCCGTTAGCCTCTCGTGCTCAATTGCTTGCTGTTGCTGTAGCTAGCGGGTCGGAGACAAAGTCGGCAGCTCGCGGCGTCGTTGTTGCACTTGCAGCAATGGTGCAACTGACGGTGTCTGTGCTCCTCCTGGTCGCCGGCGTCGTGGCGATGCTGGTGCTCCACGTCCTCATCGTCGTCTGGGCGCTCAGGCGTGGCGTCGTCCTCCGCTCCGCGGCGTCGCGGCGGCAGGACGAGGAGCGCGCGGCGGCGGGGGGACTGTCGGCTGACGACATTAACGAGCTGCCGTGCCACGACCATGAGGGCAGCAAGGCCGGCGCCGAGTGCGCGGTGTGCCTGGAGGCGTTCCAGGCCGGGGAACGCTGCCGGGTGCTGCCGCGGTGCGACAGCACGGCTTCCACGCGCAGTGCGTCGACCAGTGGCTGCGCAAGAGCCGCCTGTGCCCCGTCTGCCGCGCCGACGTCGGCGGTGCTGGCGGCATCGGCCGTGGAAAGGCGGTCGGCGCGGTGGCCGGCTCGTCCTCGGCGGTCGTGACTGAGAGACGGGGAGGTGCGGATCGGTAGCTACTAGCTACTGTAGCGAGCATCTAGAGCTAGCTCGTTGCTGTCTGAATCCTTCCTGCTTGTGATATCTGAAGCAGATTCCTCCTCTGTTACATGATTCAGTAGTCCATCCTTTGTAATTAAGAAGCACATTTAATTTAATTCATTCCATTTCTATATCTATAGTGATGTAATTTGCGAATTGAGAATTCGATTGTACACAAAACCTGGCCAGAATGCAGTGACGTTGCACTTGCACGATCACTCGTCGTTGACTTATTATTCATTTGCTATGGAATGTGTAACACTTTGGTCATCCGCACGAGAGGATTCCCCCCCCCCTCCCCGTTTAAAAAAAAATTACGCGAGTACAACGCAGCCACTCACAATATGCACGCACACTCGTCTCTATGATTCTGGCGTGCGTAAACCCTACCGCGTATGAAGCACCTCCGGAGGGCCGGGCCCGACGGATCCGGAGATTCGAAGTCACCAATGACGCCGTCGTCGACGGGGCGTCGTTTACCACCGAATGCATAACGCCGTAAATTCCCGAGAAAATCCTTAAAATGTACGAAAGCACCGAGTATTTGAACCCTTTGGTGGACGGACGGAGAGGATTTGTTTCCGTCTTATTCGATGTATCTAAGTTGACATCAATCCACGTGTGATGTGCTGGTGCATTAGAGTAGAATCTTAATTAAATTGCACATGTAGATTAATGTCAAACCGAATACATTAAAATAAAGCCTAGATGAAATACATTCCCTTAAACCTTTGGAGGTGGCGGGTAATCCAGACATTACACTGTTCCAGCATTACCACAAAGATATCTATGAACCATGCAATCACTTTTGCTATGCCTAAGTTAGTAATAAATCCGTTTCAAATTACAATTTGTTTGACTTTTTTTTTTTCAGTTTTTGACCTCAAGTTTAATCACTATTGAAGTGCTCAAGATGCTACTCTCTTTTATATTAGTTATAATTTTACCTTTTTAGTGTGTGAAGCCACGTTGGACAAAACTAATGTGAAAACCAAAGTTGGAGAGGTCAAAATCTGGTCTCACCGGGAAAAAAAAAAAAAAAAAATCAATCTTCAAGCAAAATTGAAGGGATCAAAAGAAATTTTTTCTCCCTTTTTAGTGTCACATGAAGTCGATGCTGCCGTGGCTCAATCACGTGGGCTTTCCGGCCCAACCAAGTGGACTGGCTTTTTATGTCTCAAGCAAAGTACTCATCAGGCACCCCTAAAGAAAGGACTCGTCAGGCAAAGAGACTGAATAAAGAAGTGAAGAACCATAAAACTTCGATCCGAGGCTATCAACTTTGTGCTAGGTATATACAATTGAACGAAAGCTTCGGACTGAGACGAACCCAAACTTATAGCCTTATTAATTATTATCACATCTTACCCTAGAATTCAATTTAATTTGAACGCAAATTGTTGAGCACTTCGGACACACAAACGCCAACTCTAAACTCGGAAAGTATATATAACCTTGGAAAGAGATCGATTTGGAACTCAAGCATAGTATGTCAGAACTTCCAACATGATGTCATCCTGAGCAAATTGATCAGTTACTCGCGCAGGCATTGACAAGAATCAATAGTGCCCAGAGAAAGAGTGGTGGTACATGCAGTCATGATCGAGGGGGGAGATCAAGGGGATGCATCTGGACGGTTTCTTTTATCCACTGACCAGGTTTCACTTCCGAGTGATCCTTGATAAGGCCCTATTTGGTTCCGAGTAAGTAACCAACTTATAAGTCACCCTTTTTACATGTATAGAACAACTCATAAAGTCATTTCAACCAAACAATCATGACTTATAGGTCACTGATTTTAAGTCTATGTTGTCAGTATACTTCCTCTGGCCCACACATATACCCATCTCGTTTTCAATTAGTCAAATCATTTTTAGTCAGTATACTTTCTTTAGCTAATCACGTCGCCAAACTCCTTATATAGTAGAGCAAATTATTTTTCAGACTACCTAGCACATGAAACGCCAAGCCTCTCGTTCGACTGACTTTGATCACAGGTCATGCAAGGCTCTTCAAAATAATGCAAACCAAATCAAAAGTTTCAAGTTTATTTCATTGTGACCTTAGACTGACTCCAACAGACAACTCACACTCAAAACTACATCGCTCAAAGTACTTTTGCTTAGCGAAACCAGGCTCCAACAGGTGATGCAATCACAACGCTCATTTTGCCTACACTTGCCCATAGGAAACGCAAAAAACGTCCTTCTCTCTCCTCGACTCATATCTCTACGGTTGCGGCCCGACAACATGGAGGAGGCAGGGCGGGAGCTGGAGTCGATGCGCGACAGTGGCAGGGGCAGCATGAGAAGGTAGCCGGCGAGCGGGCGGAGGGTGGTGACGAGCTCGCTGAGGCGCGAGCGCAAGGTGCCTACCCACCCGATGTTGAGGCCTTTGAAAAAGAGGCGTCTTCGCCCGACGGTCACTAGCGCGCCCCCCTGCCACGCCTTCCGCGACGGAGGCTTAATGACGGAGCGGTAGGTAGGAGATGAGGGCGTGGCTAGGCTTGGCATCGCACACCTTCGCCATCGGCAATCCTCTTCAGCGCAATCGACGAGAAACAGAGGGAAAGTGAGAGGGAGGGAAAGTGTTGGGGAGGGTGACCCTCGCAAGACTGCGGGCATGTGGCCTTGCTTCGACGGGCGAAGAAATATGGTTTGCGACTAGCTCTTTAAATATCAGGCGAGCCCGGTGAAGGGACCTCCGAAAAGTATCAATGGGTATCGGAGGCCCTAGGCAACCCCGGGGGCCACTCCCCTCTTCGGAGGCAGCACCTCCGTCACTTGTCTGCTTTATGGTCGGGACCCACGTGTTGCATGGTGGTCTTGAGCGAAGGCCCAACGTAGCTAGGGGGCGCAAAGTTAGTCAATGAAGGATGAGCATCGTGTGGAAGGCAGGCCACCAAGCCAAGGTAGCTGACGTCTAGCATGGAAACCCTACCAGGCATTGCCTATCCAAGGATGCGTGCGTGTGATTACCAATGTACCCCTGCGTGGGCATGTACCCTTTCACAACCCACTTGTTCACTGTATACCTACTCTGTACCCTAATATAAAGCGACCACCTGACCCCTCACCTCCCTATAAGTACTGGCACGGGCACCGAGGAGGGGGGGGGTCGAGAGGCGGCATAATTCATTGCCATTTAATCGAACTGAAGTTCTTAGCACCTTCACAAGTCCCTTTCATTCGCACACATGCTGACCTCCAATCACTCCCCCACCCTCGGCAACTCCAGCCGAGGGTGAGACCGAGCGGAGGTCCACTCTTGTCATCTCGCCCATACCTCGTCCAAAGCTCTCTCATCTCATTATACGTGGGAAAGCCTCGCCCCTCCTCCCACCACCTCCGGTAGCGAAGGCCAGACGGGCGGGAGCTTGCCCCACAGAAAGAGAGAGAGGAAGAAGGGGAAGAGAGAGGGAGAGGAGCTAGGGCGGGCGGCTAGGGCAGTGGTGCCCACGGCGGCGACGCGCTCGGGTCCGAGGGCTGCGCAAGAGCCGCCGATGCCCCGTCTGCCGCGCACTGAGGCGGTCGAGCAGCGAAAGGACGCCACCGGCGCGGTTGTTGCTGCCACCTTGGAGATAGTTTACTCAAGGGTAGCGGGCGTGTAGGCGGTAGGCCTACTTGTCTGCACTGCCCGGATCGCCATCGCTTCCTTGTAAATACAATACCTGTCGTTTTTACCTGTTTGTACGGGAGCGAAAAGGGAATTGGATGGAGCTGGGTGTATGCAAATTGCAACGGTTGTTTTATTGTTTTATTGGTCACATTCTCAGAATCTCATGCAGGTGTCGAGCACCGGCGATGAGCCGATGACTACTAGTACCACTAGAGCCAGGCAGGGTCCTTGATGGGCGTGACGACGGCCTTGGTCTGGAGGTAGTTGCGGAGTGCGTAGACGCCCTTCTCCCGCCCGATGCCGCTCATCTTGTAGCCGCCGAACGGGATGGTGGCGTCGAACACGTCGTAGCAGTTGACCCACACCGTGCCCGCCCGCAGCTCCCGGGACAGCGTGTTGGCCGCGTCCAGGCTCCGCGTGAACACCCCCGCCGCCAGGCCGTAGTGCGTCGCGTTTGCGCGCCGGATCACCTCCTCCATGCCGCTGCCATGTCCACAACCAACAAAAACACAGAGCACGCGTGTCATGTCACATGTGATGTGGCGGCTCTGCACTGCTGTGAGATCATTCATGTCGTGCGTGTGTACCTGAACTTGAGGATGGTCTGCACCGGCCCGAATATCTCCTCCCGAGCGATCTTCATGTCGTCCTGCAAGATCCAGACGCCACAAAGTTTACGACGATAGATGCATGCAGTCATCGGGCAAGATGGGATCGGAATCGTAGGATTACCTTAGCGTCGGCAAACACCGTGGGCTGTATGTAGAAGCCCCTGCTGCCTACCCTGTCGCCGCCGGTGACGAGGGTGGCGCCGCTGTCGACGCCTGACTGGACGTACCGCAAGATCTTGTTGAATTGCTCGCCGTCGATCTGGCGACGCAACGCAAGGAGAAGAGATTTCAGGGCCGGGGCGGCTGGCTGATGAAACGGAAACGGATGCACCCGGCGGCAACGCAACGCTGAGAAACACATACCTGAGGCCCCTGTTCGACCCCGTTCCTGAAGGGATCGCCGACGACACGCTTCAGGGCGCGGGCCTTGGACTTCTCCACGAACTCGTCGTACACGCGCTCGTGCACGAACGTCCGCGAACCGGCGCAGCAGCATTGGCCCTAAATATATATGCGTTGGGAAAGCATTCCAGAGCTCAGAATCGGCAGTAATTGTTGCTCCAACACAGACACAGCACGGTTGCAGTTGGACACGCACGCACGCACGCACCTGGTTGAAGAAGACCGCGTGGTGCGCGAGCTCCACGGCTTGGTCGACGTCGGCGTCGTCCATGACGACGAATGGGGACTTGCCGCCGAGCTCCAGCGTCACCGGCTTCAGGTTGCTCCTCGCCGCCAGTTCCAGCACGATCTGCCCCGTGCCCGTCGATCCGGTGAACGCTAGCTGCATTACAAACGTGCGAGTTGTTCAGGGATCCACTGAAGAATGCATGCATGGAAAGGCCGGCCGCCGGGGTTGAGCTGGGTCACCTTGTCAACACCCATGTGGCTACAGAGCGCGGCGCCGGCCGTCGGACCGAAGCCGGACACGACGTTCAGAACGCCCTCGGGGAGTCCAGCCTCGTGGAGGAGGTTGGCGACATAGAGCGCGGAGAGCGGCGTCTGCTCGGCGGTCTTCAGGACGACGGTGTTGCCGCAGGCGAGCGCCGGGCCGACCTTCCAGGCGAACATGAGCAACGGAAGTTCCAGGGGGATGATCTGCCCGGCCACGCCGACGGGCTCGTGCAGCACCTGCACGGTGTGCGCGCCGTCGGCCGGCGCCACCAGGCCGTGGATCTTGTCCGCCCACCCGGCGTAGTACCGGATGCACCGCGCCACCATGGGCACCTCGGCGCCCGCCGCCTGCGCCAGCGTCTTGCCGTTGTCCCACGTCTCCAGCGCCGCGATCTCCTCCGCGTGCCGCTCGATCAGGTCCGCGAACCGCAGCAGCACCCGGCACCGCTCCTGAAAACCATGCGCTTCGATTAGCGTGGACGGTCATCAGCGTGTGTGTGCCAACACGGAGCGGCGGGTGCTGTGCGCACGCACGTAGGCGGTCATCCTCGGCCACGGGCCCTCGTCGAAGGCCCTGCGTGCGGCGGAGACGGCGCGGTCGATGTCCTCGCTGTCGCCCTCGGCGACGCGCGCGATGACCTCGCCGGTGCGGGGGTCCAGCGTCGGGAACGTCTTCCCTGGTGAAAGGCACACGTCGTCACTGAGACCCTGATGAACGGCATCGACAGGTCCAAAGTACTAAGCTTGCCATACCAGAAGCGGCATCGACGAAGTTGCCATTGATGAGGAGCTGGGTGTGCTTCACCTCCACGGCGGGCTGGATTGGCTCCTCTGCGGTGGCAGCAGCGGCTGCCGGTGCGGTGCTGAACCTGTGAACAAGAGGCCCTGGCCACAGAACGCGTTCAATAAAAGCCAAAAGATTCAGCTAGAGCATGAATCACAGATTGCTCTCATGGAATGACGAAACAATTTCTTAGTGTCTGATCAGTACATGCTCCAAACTAGTTGGTTGGCGCATGATAGGCGTGTGATCTATCAGAAAACTACAGGTGAGCACGCAACTCAAACCATGGAAGTATGGAACTTGGAAAAAACAGAGTTGGAACAAACGCTGAGTATGCAAACCCACTTCTGGTATAGTGATATGGATGAACAACATCGCCTTGCAGAGCAACTTGGGAGGAAATTTCAGGTTACCATTAGTGACATGACTCACTGATGACGTTAGTTCTACAATGAAACAGAAGTTTTTTTTTTTCTCAGCGGAATTTTGCTGATCAGCATGCCCAACAACCAGTGTGCTACCTATCGCTTTCTACTGTTCTTCAGATACCAACAATCAACAATGAGAATAGACTTCACAGTGAAAAGACAACGGCACTGCTACACCTGACGACGTGATAAGGTGATTGAAACGGCAACAGGAAAATGATAAGCGAAGGCAAGACGGCCCTCGTAATTACAGTATCAGAGATCGATTGCAATCATTAGCAGAAATGAATCAAGAAAGAAACAGGATCAGTGAAGAGATCGTCACCTGCTCCAAGGAGAGCGGATTTGCCGGCGGGAGAAGCAGGCGAAGGCGAAGGCCTTGTGAGTAGGAAGCGTGAGAGGATGGAGGAAGCAGCCCTCCTTGCAGCCATGCCCTCAAGCAGGTGTTGATCGGATCAGCTCCGGCCTCCGGGGGGGATATGTATGTCAGCCAGGCAAGTCTCTGAAGCCAATATAGGAGAGCAACGGCCTCCCTCGCTTGCGATCAGGTTGGAAAGCAGAGTGGCATGACACAGCACGAGTGTAGTTGCTATCTTGCTGATGACTCACGTCCAGATAAATAAAGGGACAGAAAAGGGAGTGAGAAGCATGGGAAAATTGTGTTCTACCAGTACTACACAGTTATGGGAGGGGAGCACAAGTGTGTAGGGTATATGTATAATCTCTATCTCTACTTTTATTCACTGTCTCTATTGGGTTTTGTCTGTCCACCCCAATGTTCGTTTCTGCAACATCCCATCTTCTCTTTTTACACGCAATGTCCCGTTAATTTTGTTTTCCTTATAAAAACAAGTGGAGAAATCTCATTTCTCTTATAGATATGAATATTTTGTGTATAAACATGGTGAAATTTTGTTTTCACTAGTGGTTCTTCAAACTTTTAGGGGGTGCACGGCACTAGGGTCAGAGCCAGGATTGGCTCTCAGTGGGGGCTATTAATAGAGTTAACGAAATTAAGTAATTTAATGATAGTTTAAAGTCTAAACCCCCACCACCACCCCCCGCATCTCAGTATACTCGTTCTAATGCACGAACTAGTAGTAGAATAAAACATTAAAGGCCGATGGGTCTTACAAGAAAGGGAGTCATTTCTGTTTTTGGAAAAAGGTGGCTCCTGACTCCATAGGCGTGTATGTTTCGCCTATACACGCCTATGGATCAATTCGCGTCGATAGGCGTGTATGTTTTCCCACTTTCCATACGTAAGAGGTGAGACCTAGTGGGTTTTATTCATGATAATTCTAGCTGTCGTGGCTCCTGACTCCTCAGGCATGAGAAGACGAATCCGATTCGACGACTAAGATAGCTAGACGAGGGATGTCACGGTATAAGTACTGCGTGCAATCGTGGTGTAACCAGTACAGATCGTTCCAGCCTTTCATCAACTCCCGTGAAAAACAAAACAAAGCCGAGATGCAGGCAGTCCAGGTCCAGCTACAATGAACCGTGCCCACTCTGAATCTGATCGGTCTATGCGACCAAATAATTCGACAAGGCGCAAAGCCAATCTGAAAGACAAGGCGGCGTATGCTGCAACAGACTTGGGGTACGAACGGCACTCCATCAAGCAAGGACCATCACAGGAAAGTTGGCCCCTTCCTCCTGGTCCTGGTCCCTGGATGAGAAAAGTTTGTTGGCTTCTAGTCTGAAGAAGATGCAATCAAGCAACAGTCTCAAGCAACATCCAAGGAACTGATCATCACTGGCTCACTACAACCAGTGCGTCAGCGTTCTACAGTCGTCCTCAGGGTTCGTTGAGCAACTTGATAAGTGCTCCACCAGGGCCGTTGTTCCAAAACTGTGGGCGCACACAGATTAAGATCGGATTCTTTCACACAAGCATCACAAATGGTTTTGGATGGAAGAATGGTACAAAGAAAAGAGTGACAATTCGATTTGTATAGGGAGCACATCATCTCCTGTTGCTTGTCTTTTCTGGGGAAAAAGGAATCGCTGGTAGAATTTTCTCATGCCGTAGTTCATCACTGAAGAAAACAAACAAGGTTCTATTGGTGGCAACGGCAAGTAGCCAAGTATACATCTACTGGATCTACCACATGGAAACACAAAACATGCTAACAAAAAGTGGTAACCTAAGGACAATATTGCACAATATATGATCAATATCTGCATTGAGTGATCAATAAACTGATTCCTTCAGACCTTGATCTTTGAAAATGTCCAGGTGTCTGGAAAATAGGTGCTTTCGCTTATGTCATCACCTTGGGCGAATGGATTTGACAGCTCTATTCCCTGTGGGTAAGAAAATCATCAAAAGCTGTATGTAAGCTGCTTCGAACCAAAGATAAGGGAAACTGTA
This sequence comes from Hyparrhenia diplandra, assembly GCA_015847255.1. Classification (NCBI taxonomy): domain Eukaryota; kingdom Viridiplantae; phylum Streptophyta; class Magnoliopsida; order Poales; family Poaceae; genus Hyparrhenia; species Hyparrhenia diplandra. Next base: position 458,578 of record JADLZK010004766.1, read on the forward strand.
GCGATCATAAGCAAATAAGAAAGAACATATAGCACTCAAAACTAAACCTATAATCAGACGACTGAGCATAAAGTGAACATTACATACATGGAAACGCTAAAAGGAGTTCCGTTGTACAGTAGTAGTATATAGAAGGAAAAAGTCCACATTCCCTCCCCCAACTATCACGTAAGTTCACATTTCCTCCCTCAACTCCAAAACCGGACAAATCGTCTCCCTCAACTTTTCAAACCATGCATTTTTCCTCCCTCGAGCGGTTTTGACGGCGGTTTTGCTACAGTAACCGCGGGTTTGATTCATGCTACAGTAATCATATTATATATTCACTGTGTAAATCTACTCATGTGGAGTCCAACAAAACCGGATTTTTTATTTTATGATTTTTTCTATGATTTTTACTATGTTTTTAAAGATTCAACCAGAATTTTTTAAAAAAGAAAAGGCAAAGGCGATGGTACTGTAGCAAACCACGGTTACTGTACCCAAACATGCGGTTACTGTAGCAAAACCGCCTTCAAAACCGCTCGAGGGAGGAAAAACGTGAGGGAGGAAAAGTGAACTTGGCCATAGTTGGGGGAGGGATGTAGACTTTTTTTCCTATATATAGAAAGGGATGCCGAATACGGCTGGGCCCAAAGCCCCGGAAGCCCGAACGAGTAAAAGCGCCGAGGAGCGGAAGGCCCATTTGGTTTGCACAACCACAAGGTCTCTACGTGGACCGCTATAAGGCCCATGTATGAGGCAGGCTGGGCGTCCGCGGCGCCTGGCGGTCTCGTTCCCGCGCGCATAGATGATGATGGCCCAGCCCGTAGAGGGAGAAAGAGAGAGAGGGACTCCGCCGTCGGCGCTGGAGAGGAGATGGATGCCAGGTGCGGCCCCCGGGACGACGGCAGCGGGCAGAAATCCGGATAGGACTCGATCGATCCCGCGTCGGTGCGGGTGACCGACCCTATCGATCGATCTTCCGCGAGATAGATACATCGATGGCGGCATCGCCAAATCCAAATCGCATGGCACGGCAACGGACGACGACGCTCAACAGCCAGTTCACACTGTGACCCTGACCCGCGCGCGCCGCGCCCCGCCGGCCACTAGCCCGTGGCCGGGATGTCAATGCAGGCGCACGGGGGCAGCTAGCTCCGCGCTCCGCGCACGCGCCCTTCAATTCGTCGGTCGTCGTCGTCGCACTCCGTCGCGATCGGCGACGCAGAGTATGGAATGGATGGCCGTGGTGGAGTAAGCGGCCGCGCGCGCGCGAGCGCGATCGATCTGCTGGGCCTCTGAGAACCTCTCGCTTTGTCAAGAGAACTTACCGGCACGACGTCGACGTACGATCCATAGGCCGGCGAGTAGGTGGACGATTGACCAACGCAACGACTGATCTATCGTTGCCCGCGAGTGGCTGCCTGGCTGAGTCTCGCTACTGTGAGTCGGCAGTCTATCGTCCAGCTAGGAGAGTGGTACATCCTACACAGTACAGTGATACAGATGCCTGCAGGTTACAGCACGTGGTCGGCCTAGCAGATCCATCGTTCGTGGAAATGAAACAGTTGCCAGGGAGTGATCCATTCGGACTTGTTCTCCTCGTCGGCGCATGTGGCTCGTGTTCATCGGGATTCGTGGGGCGGCCACGGCCATGCTCATCAGTCTCTGAGTCGCAAGTACGGAGTACTAGTGGACTAGTACCACGAATTCCGTAGACACGTCTACATTTGGCTTCAGGACGGGGGAACAGCCGAGTTCCTTGAGGTGTGTTTAGCACCCTAACTTTCTCTCTAAATTCCACTATAAAAAAGAAGATTCCCCATCACATCAAAAAAATACCGCACACGCAACGAAGCACGAAATTTAGGTAAAAAAATAAACTAATTACACAGTTTAGATGTACATTTAGAGGCGATTCTTTTGAGCCTAGTTACGTCATGGTAGGATAATATTTACCACTAACAAACGAAACGTGCTACCCGCCGCCGATGCGACATTCCTCAAAAAATTTTGCACCAAATTTTGGGATCTAAACACACTCTTGGATTGGATTGCCATCAAGCAGTCCGATCCAGTCCAGTCCATGCATGGCTGTTTCGTCGCCACTGCCTCGATCTCTCGAGAGATAAGGGGGTGTTTAGTTGGTGAAATATTTTGGGTTCGGGAAGCGTAGCACTTTTCGTTTGTATTTGGTAATTATTGTCCTATCATGGAGTAACTAGTCTCAAAAGATTCGTCTCGTACTTTTCAACCAAACTATACAATTAGTTTTTTTATTTGTCTACATTTAATCTTTCCATGCATGCGTTAAGAGATTTGATGTGACGGGGATCAGAAGCACTTTTCGGGTAGGTGCATGGCAACTGAACACTCCCTAAGATCGATGGAAAGGCTCAATGATTTGGGTCTTGTTTAGATGGCTAATTTTCTAACATTTTTCCCACTTTCTCTCCATCACATCACATTAAATACACCAAAAGATATATATTTGGAGTATTAAATGTAGTAAAAAAAAATAACTAATTACACAGTTTAGATGTACATTGAGACGATTCTTTTTGAGCCTAGTTACTCCATGGTAGGATGATATTTACCACTAACAAACGAAACATGCTACGAAATGTACGATGTGACATTTAGGCCACGTTTAGTTGGCAGAAATTTCTAACTTTTTTTCTAACTTTCTCTCCATCACATCACATTAAATACACCAAAAATATATATGTTTTAGAGTATTAAATATAGATAAAAAAATAACTAATTACAGTTTAGATGTACATTGCGAGGCGATTCTTTTGAGTCTAGTTACTCCCATGGTAGGATGATATTTACCACTAACAAACGAAGCGTGGTACGATTAATGCGATGTGACATTCGGTGCTTAAAATTTGCCATCTAAACAAGGCCTGTTTAGATTGCTAAAATTTAGCACCGGATGTCACATCGCATAATTTGTAGCACGTTTCGTTTGTTAGTGGTAAATATCATCCTACCATGGAGTAACTAGGCTCAAAAGAATCGCCTCTCGCAATGTACATCTAAACCGGTGTAATTAGTTATTTTTTACCTACATTTAATACTTCAAACATATGTCTTTTGGTGTATTTAATGTGATGTGATGGAGAGAAAGTGGGAAAAAAAGTTAGAAACTTTAGCAATCTAAACAGGGCCTTAGTTCCAAATATTTGCCATCTAAACAAGGCCTTGGTGGCCCTTCGGGAGGCGGGCAGTAGTAGACCTAGCCCCCATCCCCATGCTCAATGATTCCCGACGAAGTCGTCCGTCACCCTCACCGTGTTGGGTTCCGGAGGCTTTTCCGACAGGCGACCCTAGCGCCTAGGAACTGCGTGGCCGGGCGGGTAGAGTTTTATTTATGGCTTTCCTACCACGAATGGATAGGAGATGCGCAAACTAGTACTCCCTCCGTCCCATCGAAGTTTGTCACCCTAGATTCCGTGCCATCTTATTCGATGTTTCGTCTTATTTAAATTTTTTACACAAATATAATTTATTTTGGTACGACTTATTTTATCAATTGTCGGCGTTCCCGAGAACCGGGGTGCCTCGGGTGCCGGCAATAAAGAATTTATAGGCCGCGTGCCCCCTCCCTCGATGGCGTAGCGCAAGATGGACACGGACACGGTGGGTTTATCCTGGTTCAGCCAACGGGGCCCTACGCCCGGCGGGTGGTGTCCTCGCTTCGTGTTACCCAAGGCTCAAACGGAGAGCTTGTAGTAGGGGTTACAAGCGGTGCGGGGAGAGTTGCCGGGTCTCAAGCCCCACGTTCGTGGTAGTGGTGGTGATGGTGGTGGTTTTTGTTTCTTGCTCGTGTGGATGCGAAACGGATCCTCGCTAATGGGGCATTACCCCCTTTTATAGTAGGAAGAGGGAAGTAATGTTTACATATGTGGATGCCTAGGTGGCTAATTCCCGAGGCTATGCTCATTTGCATGTGCACCGCCGAGGGGTTGGCCGGGCTTGGTCGCCGTTTGATGAAGACACGCGCCCCGACCGACGGCGGACGTGCCGTTCCCCGGTGCAGACCCGAGGATACCGTGAGGCATCCCTCACGATCCGCATGGCGAGGGCCGGTCCCAGAACGCCGGGTCGCGGCGTGTCATGAGCCCGAGGGTCCGCCCAACGGGCGCCTTTGGCGGTGTTTCGGGAATGAACGATTGTCGCCCCGGTTCCGCGGCCGGGCGGCGTAATACGCCACGGTTCGCTTTTGTGTCCCGTCGGTCGGATTGGGAGACGATTTGGCGGTCGATTTGATTTGGGCGTGTCGATGGCCCCGGGCGCCTCGTCGGCGTGTAACCGCATTGAATGCAGCTGTTTTCCCTTCCTTCCGACGGAACCTCCCATGCCCGAGGGTTAGCGACCCCGGGTGAGTTGGTTGGGCTACCTTGCCCGAGGATAGAGAGCCGGGTCCCCTTGGGCGAGGCGGAGATTTTGCGCCCGAGGGTGGTGAGCTAGGCCACCCCGGGCGAGGCGGAGATGTCTCGTCCGAGGCCGGTGAGCTAAGCCATCATCGGGCGAGACGGAGATTGGGGCCGAGTCCGAGCCCTAGGTCGGGTTGGTGATGACGTGGTGCGCCGGGGTTCTTCATCTTGTAAAGGTCTCGACCTTGTCCTTCGTGAGCATATCGGGCTCCTTCATCGTGGCGACTCCGTGGCCGCTCGTGGGCCGACTCCGTGGGCCGTCGCGTGGGCCGACTCCGTCTTCATGTACGCTGCGTCGTGGCCCCTTTGGCCCGGTCTATCGTCTGGCGGGCCGCCCTTCCAAGCGGGATGATGATAGCAGTGAGTTTTCGGGCCCCCGATGGGCCGGCGTATTTCGTTGTTGGAGAATGTCTCGGGGCCCAATATTTAGGTCCCCGACATCAATAAAGATATTTGAATATTGATTAATTTATTTTATAATTTGCATAAATATTTTAAATAAGACGGATGGTCAAACATAAAGGTCAAAAGTCAAAAACGATTTAACTCTATGGGATAGAGGGAGTACTCATCTATTTGGGCTTCCACTCCGGTGGTGGTTTGGAACCGTATGTTTTTAATGGCCGATAAATCGATTGATGTTGTTTTGTAATCGTGAAAAAAAAATATTGTATGATAAGTCGAGTTGCTAGATTCAAACGCCCAGAGTAATCCTTTGGCCATCAGTTGGTCTTAGTCAGTGTCCAACGGGCGATATATTCAGGTCTCTTTCTGCAAGAGCCACACCAAGATGCTGTCGCTTAAACACGTAGTACGGTTTAGTTTTATGGAAACAGGTAAGGCGCCAACCTCTGCTGCTCATTATCACACCCGCCTCCATAATCCCATTTAGTAGAGCCCAACAAACCACCAAACAAGGAGCATTTAGTAGAGTTTGCTCAAAAACAACTTTAGTAGAGCCCAAACCACCAAACAAGGAGACACCAACCTGTTTCGCGTCCAGCATTTTTCTCTAGCCACAAATAAACAGCTTGCTGCATATCGTTCTAACTATTCGATTGGATCATTGATCCAAGTCCAACCAACGAAAAATCGACCGCATACCAGATAGGTACTAGCTAGTACCGGGTCGAATAATGTTCACACGAGTTGTTTACAGAATCCCCACAAATTAAATGAAGCGAAGCTGACGTGCGCACCTACATATATTATGCTACTAATATAGTAGTAACAAATAATGACACATAGTGCATCAGCGCGCACGCATGACGACATGGTTTACCCCCAAAAAAAAAAAAAAATCAAACTGAAGATCTCAACAACCATTGTTGCTAGCTTACCGGAGTGTCCGACCGTTGATTAGTCAGCAGCCACAGGAAGCACAACAGTTCTGCACGAGCACACAAGTCACAGCACCTGCAAATACGGATGAGTGGCCTGTGCTGTGACCCAAGAATATGGGAAGACCAAGGGAAGAAGACGGTGGGGAATTCCAGACGATGGAGGAGAAGATATTCTTCTCGTCCAGCACCTCCTCTGCAAATTTAAAAGAAAGCTCAACGCCGGCCTCCGCCGCCGTCGGCATCGACGAGCCGGGCCATCGGCAGCGTCGTCCTGTGCGACGGGTCCCGGCCGCCGACAGCGACGTCGCCATGCCCGGCCGGGGAGCTGATGTGACGGGAGCCCAACTTTTGCGCACGTCGGAGGCTCCCGTGGGTCCGAGTCAAGTAGCATCACTGATTGATGCGCCAAAATCTCTTGTTTAGTTCATTATTATAATGGCTAGTCCACGTCACCACAGAGATTTTATGCTAACCTGCAGCATGCTTATGTTATTTTAACAGTTTTTAAAACTGTGTCGCCCGCCACGCGACTGGACGAGCACACAATTCTGATACGGTGTTCTGAAAGCGAAAGCGATGCCCCCGATTGCAGTTTGCAAACGCGGAAATTTCTTGGCTGAAGTTTCAGCAGACACGCGAAAAGCACCGTCACAGTTCTACTAGTCCACCGTCCTGGTTGGTGGTTCGGGGCCAAAATGGAGGAGCTCAGCTCTCCCAGGTCCCAATATTTTCTCCGGGACTTTATTTGGAAGAGCATCGCGTTCATAGACGCCCCCGTCCGGTCATAGTAACGGATGGACCGAAAGCATGGTCTCCCGTCAATTCGTCTCTTTTTTCGATCACAAACAACGTGTGATAGGTAGAAGAACGATGGCAATGGCATCTTCTAGAAAGCTTCGAATCAGCAGCTGCGATTGATGTTATAGAGGCTGACAGGGAGGAAGCTTGCTTAGGGAGGGGTTTGGAATCAGCCGCTGTCGCTCCTCCGTCAGGGTAAAAGCTTCGAATCCAAGCCCGTACCTACCTAATACTCACCATCAGACGTGAAATCATGCCATCTAGAACGAGTCGACGATGAACTGGGAGCATATATACAATGTGTGTACTACATTTGAAATCTTTTGATTGTTTGCTCACCAACTCCATGACTACCTCGAGTTAATCCGTTGGCTCTGAGCTTAGCGTCCGTACAACGCCGCGTGTAATTCTGACAAATTGTGTATACGTGGACACTGATGCATACTTTAATTAATATAATAGTAGTACTAGTAGACTATTACTAGTACTACTCTAGCTCAATTCTGGGGCCGATTTAATATATTGATTTCAGAAATATTATTGCCCCCCAACCATGTGGCATACATACATCTCACCTGGATTTTCCCTGTTTCTGCCTGTGATTCCCAACAATTTTATATAAAAAACATATATATACATACATATATCCGGCTCTGTCGGGATATGGGAGTAGGTGGCCTGTGCTTGTTTCTTCGATTTCGTGTAGTCTCTCTCCCATACGCTATCTGCACTTCTTTTTAATAAAATGTACTAAACTAAGGAACATGAGGACGTGAGCCAAGAACGAAACGGTGAACACCAACGCATTATTGGTCAAGCTACACGCACAAAATCTTTGGGAAAAATCCAGTTTGTCAAAGACGTGAGATTTTCTATATATCCAACGAGTACGTGCAAGCAAACAAATACCAAATACCAAAGAGGGTTTTTTTCAACTCGATGGGCCAAGAATTTCACCGGGCAGTGTTGAACTATCGCCGAGTGTAGCATCATCTGATAGCAATAGCAAGGACAAAAACTCATCCGTCCTGTGTGTATATGAGGCGTTTTCTCTTTGAAAAATAAGCCCCGCTGGCGTGCCGGACATAAACAAATGCTATTATTATGCTAGTACAGCAGCGTCTTTTTTCAGGGTCAAACCGCGATGCTCCTTTTTGGAGATAATATCGATAATAAAACAATTCTTTTGCGTCAGATGAGATGCCCGGCGCATCATCACCCGCACGTACCTTTCCAGCTGCAAGTACACTCCGTCCGTGCATATCTCTTTCCTTTCCTCTACATTTCGTCTATCGACTAGCTATCAGTTTCAGAGAGGCAGGACAAAGTGGACTTATCTTTTCAACGAAAGGAAATACGTAGTACTTATGTTTCCCTTCTAGGAGTAAGATCTACGTGAAACAAATTTCTAGCCGCGCTGTATAATGTTCGGTTTTTGACAGCCTCACAAATTTCTTTGGCTGCATAATAAGCGAATTGAATTTTTATTCTAGATGGCTATATAATATATATGTCTTTTTGTTGTGTTCTTGAATTGCTGAATGTTTGAACGATTATTGAATTGTTAAATAAACAAATGATACATGAACAGTTATTGAAATCATTGAATGTTTCAACGGATATAAACATTCATCCTGGTCATGAGATTGATTCAATGAATGAACGTTTATTAATTGATTTGGAAGCATGTTTTTATGTTACATGAACAGTTATTGAAATCGTTGAATATTTGTGTACATGAAATTTTCTTATTTACATGATTCGTAATTAAGATTCTTTTATGCTTTCTATAAACCGTTGAATAAAATAGCTTTTCGCTATCACCCCCCCCACCCCACCCCACCCCACCACCACCCTACACCCCCACCCACACCTTTCAAGCTTATGAAGGAGGTTGTGATAAATATTAGTTTGCTATTTAAAGCTTTCCATAATAATGGTTGTCATAAATATCTTAAGTTGCATAAAAGCGTTAAGAGGGGTCTCAATGCTAAATATGTGTAGTTTCTATACCTATTGATTTATATAGACACTACATATTGAAAACCATGTCTCGAAAGTGGATAGTTTCTACAGAATTATTCGCTCATTCACGTGCAATCACTCTCCATTCTCTACCAATCACATCCCTTCATGTCTTGGTTCTCGTAGATATGGTTTCTAACTTAGACCTATTTCTATGATGTTTGCTCTCTCTCTCCAATAACTACCTTGTCACATTAGCAAAACGCTTAGTGACAGTATAATTAATATCCATAGAAACTATGGTGGTTTTTAATTGCATTAGGAGTGCCCTAAATAGAAATCAATAGCATTATAGCATTCAGGTTGCTCTATTCTAACTCCTTTGTCTGCTCTACTACTCATTATTCGCGATATATGAAAATAGCTGGCGAAGATTCAATTCGACAATCTCCAACGATCAAGATGACAAAGTGTTAAAAAAATCGTTGCTTATATACTATAGGGAGTAATGGTTGTCCACATATCTTTGCACCTGGAAGCCTATCTTTTTTTTTTCGAGGCGATAAATTGAGAGTTTGGACATAGGATTGTTGGATGAAGTTTTTTCTCATACTGCAAAAATATCAAAATCGAGATAGTTTTATCAAACTATTGAAGATGTTGCCCTCCCCCAACCCATTTAGGGCTCAGAGTTCTTTTCCACCTTGATGGATGGGTGGTTTATTTATTCTTGTCAAAGAAGTGGTTGTTTAGTTCTTCTTTTGTCTGTGTTGTTGTAAGTCAAATGTTTCCAAGAAGTGTTGGCGTGTTTTTTCGTATTTGCGACATATACCCCCCTCCGTCCCAAATTGACCGTCGCCGTTGGTTTTTCGTGCCACAACTTTGACTAAGTTTGTAGAAAAATATGTGCAACATTTAAATATTTAAATAAATTTGTTAAAAAACTAGACTTAAAAATCTTTCCGGTGATACTAATTACTTAGCATAAATATTTTATATATTCGAATATATAATCGGGCAGCTTTTTCTTAAACGTGAAAGTCGACTGCATTTTTTTTGGGACGGAGGGAGTACAGTGCTTCAAAATCCGGGTTTACTCCTGAAAAAAAAACTATTGAAGATGCTCTAATGGTCTTGATAATTATTCTATTTGTTTGATCCATCCAAATTATTCATGTTTTCCCATCAGATGCCTGCATATAGTTTGGAAGCTTGGTCTGGAGTCTGGACAGCATCATGGATTCCTATCTAACCCGTATAAATTCACTGCTGGCAGCCACTTAAAAAGTGCACCCAAAAAGGAGTGGAACAAGAAAAGGCACTCGATTACGTATTTATTTAGGGGGCCCTAAATATAAAAGGCACTAAAACCGGCAAAACGTACAACGACGTATCAAGCCCGCCGTTACGAACTTACGACAAGCAAAGCAAGTAAAGCATCCGGCTCCACGCGTCCCGTTCCGTTCGATAGCCACACGCAAGCTTCCACTCCCCTCGCCGGCGCTGCGCCACCTCCCGCGGCCCGCGGCTACAAGAACATGGAAGCTGCGTGCTTCGCTTCACTTGACTCCACCCACTTTCCCAAAAAAAAAAAAGACAGGGTGGTTTGGAATCCAGCCGCGGAGAGGGGAGCCCACGGCAAACGGCATCCCTATCTTGCTCTCTTTTGCTCGCGTCGCGTTGGTTGGCTGGCTGGTTGCCCTCTCCGCCAGCGCCAGAGACCTTCTGGGCTCGTCGTGGCGCTCTCGTACGCGTCCAGCGGGAGAGTTACCGCCCGGTTTCCTTTCGTACGGGCGGTTGAAACTCGATAGCGAGTTAGAAGAGGCGTGGCCGGCGTGGGGGCGAGCGAGCTTGCGTTGCCATTGCCTTGCCTGTTGCTTGCGCGAGGTGGTTCGGTTCTTTGCGGGAAGCTACTAGAAGGAGGAGGGGACGCGGAGGAGTGCGGAGTGTGCCTTGCTTTGCCTCGCTCGTCTTGGTTGGTTGGCCTCCCGCTCGCTACAGGCCAAGCCGACGGACAAATCTTGGTTCTCGGACGCGCCGCCGCGGTTGAGTTGGGTTGGGTTGGGTTGGATTCGGTGCCCCTGATTCCTTGTTCCTTTCCGACGATTCCTCGAGGTTTGCTCGCGGCCATGGAGCCAGCAGGCCTGGCGTGACGCATTGAGGCGCGCGTGCGGGACTGGGCTGGGGGAGGGAGTGACATGGATCTGAGGCCGCGGGCGGCGCGGAGGCGGCGCACGGGAAGGTGAGTGAGTCCTTGGATTTGGAGCGGTTTCCTTTCCTCTGCTGGCTTGGAGTTGGGGCTTGCTCCTCCATTTCCCTGACCGCTTCGTTCTCCTGCAGCGGCGTGGGGAGTCGTGGCGCGCGACGCTGCTGCTCGCGTACCAGAGCCTCGGGGTGGTGTGTACGGCGACGTGGCCACGTCGCCACTCTACGTCTACAAGAGCGCCTTCGCCGGCAACGACATCCAGCACTCGGAGGGCAACGAGGAGATCTACGGCGTGCTCTCATTCGTCTTCTGGACGCTGACCCTCATCACCCTCGTCAAGTACGTGCTCATCGTGCTCCGTGCCGACGACGGCGGGGAGGGCGGAACCTTCGCGCTCTACTCCCTCATCTGCCGCCACGTCCGCGCCGGCCTCCTGCCCGGCGGCGGCACCAGAGATGAGCTCATGGAGGAAGAGAAGGTCACCGGGCGTCGTGGAGAGCGGCCCGTGTCCAGGGTCAGGGCGGTGCTGGAGAAGTACAGAGTGCTGCAGCGGCTGCTCCTCCTCTTCGCACTGCTCGGGACATGTATGGTCATCGGGGACGGCGTGCTCACCCCGGCAGTCTCAGGTTGGACCCCTTGCCAGGCTTGGTTTAGGATGGTTGGTCTTCATCGCATTATATTATATTTGTTTCTGATGAGTGATATTGCTCCGTTTGCAGTGTTTTCTGCGGTATCTGGGCTTGAGTTGTCCTTGGAAAAGGAACAGCACAAATGTAGGTCAAATCCTTTCTTTGATTGCTTGTTTTCTATTGCCATATAAGACATGGTAGAATGTATATAGACCAATACCGTTGAATTGTGTTAGTTCTAGACTTCTTTCTAGTCTGCTCTATGTATTATGTTTGATTGTACCATGCTTATGAGATGTTTACTGCAACTTGTTTATGTGCAGATATATTAGTTCCAGTGGCTTGTGCCATACTTATATGCTTGTTTGCACTGCAACACTACGGCACACACAAAGTTGGGTTTCTTTTTGCACCAATCATATGCATTTGGCTTCTCTGCATAAGTGCAATAGGCCTCTACAATATCATCCACTGGGACCACCGTGTTTATCGAGCCCTCTCGCCATACTACATGTATCAATTCCTCAGGAAGACTCAAACTGGTGGCTGGATGTCACTGGGTGGAATCCTTCTTTGTGTGACAGGTACAAGGCTGCTGTTGCTTAATGTTTGACTGCGGCAATACCTGAATTCTAGTCACAGAAGTCTGACACTTTTTTTTTTTTTTTTTTTTTGCTTTTTATTATTGGTAAAACTTTTAGGCTCTGAAGCTATGTATGCTGATCTTGGACATTTTTCGCAGTCATCAATCCAGGTATAAACGAGTTTGTTACAACTTACAACAACAAGTACTGTTATGTGTTCTATTTGCAGAATTTTACTAATTCCCAATGTTTACCTTTTTCTTGTTAATAAAATCATATCTAGTTTACCTTAGTTTCTTATTCTGTGTCCAGTAAAATTAACAAGATACACCAGTTGTTTACACGACTCTCATTAGAACTATTTTCATGGTATTTGCATATTAATTTGAACTTCTACAAATGTAGAAAAAAAATGGTAACACACTAAGAATCCTTAGTATACCACATAGTTTTTGCCCTTAGGAATTTGGTGCTGAGTCAGTTCCTTTCCTGAAAGCATCTGCCTCTTGACTGAATCTTTTAATTATAGGGTTGGATTATTTAAATTTTCACGCAAAAACCACATTATTAATTTACTGATTTATTTGAAAGGTCAACCAAGTAACTTATGTGTGTTTGTATTTGTCCTCGATGCGTGTTTAAGTTTTGTCAGCATTTCTGTAATTCTTTATATCCATACTCAGTATCCTAGAGATATCAACGTTCTCTTGGTCTCCAAATCTTGATTGTGCTACTCACCACACTTGAAAAAGGAAAATGTAAATGTTGAACTGTCTTCAGATTCTTAACGGTTTTATAAAATCCCAACAGATTGCATTCATGTTCGTGGGTTTATCCTGCACTTGTATTGGCTTATATGGGACAAGCAGCTTTTATTTCACAACATCACAACATTGAGAGCGGTTATCATATTGGCTTTTATGTGTCAGTACCAGGTAATTTCTTTAACTTCCCTTGCCCTTTTTCTTTAAAAATGTTATTATAGTAGTAATTGGTTTTTACAGAATTCCATTAAAAAAGACCTGCATGTTTTGAAGCACTGATTTATGCAACTTTCTTTGTAGAAACACTCAGATGGCCTGTTCTGGTGATTGCTATACTAGCAGCTGTAGTTGGGAGTCAGGCAATTATTACTGGAACCTTTTCAATCATCAAGCAGTGCTCTTCATTAAGTTGTTTCCTGAGTGAAGATTGTGCACACATCCTCGACAGTGCATGGTCAGATATACATACCAGAAATCAACTGGACGCTGATGATACTTTGCCTGGCTGTTACTATCGGTTTCAGGGACACAAAGCACTTGGCAAATGCACAAGGTAAAAACTCATATTCATATAGTTCTTCATACATTGAAGTGAACCTCATATAATTGTTGTGGTTTTGCCATGTTTCTTGATACAGGGCTGGCAGTAATAACTGTAATGCTTGTTACCACTTGCTTAATGTCACTCGTTATTGTGCTTTGCTGGAACAAGAGTATCATCTTTGCCCTTGGTTTCCTGCTTTTCTTTGGCACGATTGAAGTGATCTACTTCTCAGCTTCCCTTGTCAAGTTTCATGAAGGTGCTTGGGTTCCTATTATTACTCTCCTTCATATTTATGGTGGTCATGTGTGTCTGGCACTATGGCACAATAAAGAAGTATGAGTTTGATGTGCAAAACAAGGTTTCGTAAACTGGCTCTTAAACCTTGGTCCTTCACTGGGCATTGTTCGCGTTCGAGGCATTGGGCTAATACATACAGAACTAATGTCTGGAATTCCAGCCATCTTCTCCCACTTCGTCACCAATCTGCCTGCGTTTCATCAGGTAACTTATCACTTCATAGTTCATGATTATACCAAGCAACAGTTTTTCTGAATGCACTGCCAGAGATCTGAATAAGCAGCATCACTGCATGAGTCAGTTTATGGATGTTTCTGACAATTATTTTTCATCAGGTACTGGTATTCCTCTGTGTCAAATCAGTCCCTGTGCCACATGTGCAACCTGAGGAAAGATTTCTGGTGGGTCGCATTGGTCCAAAAAGAGTATAGGCTATACAGGGTCATTGTCAGATATGGTTATCGAGATGTGCAGAAGGATGATCTGGAGTTCGAGAAGGAGCTAGTCAGCAACATTGCAGAGTTCATCCGCAGCAGTGGGGAATATGACAAGAATGGCTTCATCGAGGACACAGATAAGCCCTCCGAGAAGCTGTCCACCATCAGTGCTGGAATGAATATGTGGGAAGAGGATGGACAAGTTGATGCATCCGTATCCCCTCCTAAGGAGATAGATCCACACAATGCAGCACCCAAGCAAAAGAAAACAAGGTTCATGATACCAAAGAGTGCTCAGGTGGACAGTGAGGTGCGCCGCGAGCTGCAGGAGCTCATGGACGCTAGGGAGGCAGGCATGTCCTTCATCCTGGGACACTCGTACATGAAGGCGAAGAGCGGGTCAAGTTTCATAAAGCGAATTGTGATAAACTTCTTCTACGAGTTCTTGAGGAAGAACAGCCGTGGCCCCTGCATACGCTGCCAACATACCCCATGCCTCCACTCTGGAGGTAGGAATGGTCTACCAGGTCTGACAACAGTTAGCAGCTGTGTAAAGGTAGAGATGAGGCCCCACCTGTATATATCCACGTGTTGCTGCCGATACCGTTAACACAGTTACACGATAGCACGAGTAGAGACCCTTGCGCACAGCATTGGCTGAGAAAGCAGCTGAAGAACATCTGAGGAGAGCTCAACCGGGCATGGATTTTGTTTGTAGAGCCTTTTGTTGTGCCGGTAGTTGTTTAGTTTCGTGATATGTTTGCTGCTTGCTGAGTCTCATCAGTACTTGTGAGCTGTAATTGTCTGTAAGAGTGACTAGCAAAATAGCATTTTTGACGTTCAGCAACCTCCGTAGTTCTGTCACTTGTCTGTAGTTTGAGACCGTATTAACTAAACATTCTAGGAGTTAGTGTTATTGGGCCTGCCTGTATTATAGACTGGGCTGTAAAGCAGCTCTGCCTTTTTGGGCCGTAGCTCTTCCTTTCAGCCTAAGAATGTCTGAAATTAAAGTAAGGGAAGTCCCTTGACTTTCATAGAACTCCGATTTTCATCCCTGAACTCCAAACCAACAAAAAATACATCCCTTAATTTTTTGAAACCATGCAAATTACATCACTGACATGGTTATGACTTATGAGCAGTTTTGAAACCGTGCACAAATTTTGTACTCATTGAATTATGTACAACTTAGTTATAGATTTATTTAGGTTTATGCTTGCTAAATCTAAATAAATCTAATTAATTATACATGATCTATAAGTATGAAATTTTTACTACAGCTTCTATGAGTATGAAATTTTTACTACAGCTCAAGAATACAATAATTATCCCACCATAAAAATTTCACTACAATTGGAGTATAGAAACCGTAGCTATGAATAATTTTAATTAATTAGAAAAAATCATAGATCTAAAACTACAACAAAAACTTTGTACTAAAGCATACCCTATTATATGTTCACTATTAAGATCTACTTATCTCAAGTCCAACAAAATTGATTTTCTATTGATTTACTATGATTTTCAAAGATTCAACCAAATTAAATAAAAAAAGATAAAACCACCTCTAAAACCACTCAATTAAAAGGCAAATGGAGGAGTGCTATTCATGAAGAAGGCAAAAATTTAAATATCCCTCAGTAATCTGGTTTGTGGGCCCCGCCCGCAGCAAACTGGCCGCGAATGAGACCAATCATCTCGGACCCGCACTTTAGCTTCCAGAGCATGGGCTCCGTGCGGCCCACGCTCAGCCTTCTGTTCGTTTCGGACCCCGGATTCAGCAGCCTGTTCCCCTCGTGCACATGACATGCGCTCTTTTCTCCATCGAAGAGTCGAAGACCGCGAATCGAAAAAGCTTGATCGTTTAGTGTAGTGCAGCACAGCAGCTTCTGTACCTACCAGTGTGCTGTGTGCTCCAACGCTACGCCGACCCTGTCTGTCCGGGACATACTAACAGCAAGATTCCATCTCTTGGAATTGGAAAATGCGAATGGTACGTGTAACAGTAAAAAAGTTCATCGTCTTCGAAATTACCGTGCCCGTGCCTCCAAAGTGAAAGAGCGGGAAATGCAGCTCGATCGCGAGCTGCCCTGCGAGCCTGAAACGACAGCACAGCAAGCCATACTGTACTGCACTTGCACACGCACACTACCTGAGCTTGCCGGGTTATATATTAACGTGACTGCATGGTAATTTCCACATTCCAGCTTCGCCACGTTTTTTTCTTGCCAGCGTAGGAGTATGCACTATGCAGTAGGAGTAGCAGACTACTCCTAGGAGCATAGAGCGAGGAATCAGTGCCCTTTTGACCCTTTGCGTGGCACTTTGGAACCTTTCCAGGCGATGGCGACGACAGCGCCCACAGCGGGCAAAAGGCTCGCGGACCGGACACCGGACATGCGGACGGACACCCACATCTTTTGCATATCTCGTCGTCTTCGGGCCACGCCGCGCCAAGCACGAGCCCCGGCCGTCACATGGCTCGCACCCGTGGGAGGTTGGTTGGGACTTGGGAGGAAGGAGCAGGAGCAGAGCGCGCGGCCTGGCCCTCTGGCCGGATGCATGGCCCCGTGCGTGAAAAAAAGCCTGAAAGGACGCTCAAGTGTCACGTACTAAAGCAGAGATAACGCATGCAGGCAGGGCTCGCATGCCTGGGCTGCATGGAGATGGACAGCAAGAGCGAGGGTACAGTACTCGTACTGAACCTCGTCAGGGCGTACGGATCCTCGTGCTTGTGAGCTGTGTGAGTGTGACTCGCCCGCCCTTCGAAGTTCCAAAGGCCGTGTACTAGTACTTGTACTCGCTCGTTGCCAGCTCCCGCGGTACATGGAACGTCCGGCGAGGTACCTCGCGTTTCAGTGTCGGATGCCCCGGTGCGTGCGTACGCTAGTACCAACACGTACTAGGTCTCGAGTCTCTCCCTCTCGCCGAAGGGACATGGCCGGAGGCAGAAACCGTTGCGGGCACCTTTGTTGAGGCGTGCGCGCGGGGCGGCGTGGGCAAAGCAAAACATGGGCAGCGAAGCGCGCGCGCACGCACGCACGACGGTACGAAACGTCCAAGAGTTCCCGGTTCCTTTTCCGCGCTACTTGCCCTAACATACGGGGGGACACTGCCCGGCAAAGCTAGGTGGTATGTGGCGTTGGAAAGTGGTACGGAGCTTTGCGTTCAGAGGAGGTTAATCAGGTTAAGTCTCTGTCATTCCAAATTCTTATCAAACGAGTTTCAAGTTTAAGTCCGGATCTTTGGTTGCAAAGTTGGAATGGTTCCACTTGCTTATGCTAGTCTGCTATGTATACCCGAGGCCTGAGTGTGGCTCCATGATATCGCCTTCTTTGATTTATGCTCTTGCTCATCGTGTTCCATGTTATAATATGTGCCGCTTTAGAATCAACACCGATCCCATGCAGTGGCATGCAAAATGAGACGATTTTTTTTTTAGAACTGAGGGCATCCCCCCCCCACCCCCACCCCCACCCACCCATTTCCATTAAACCATAACGGAAATACAAAGTTTGAGAGCTTTGCATTTTCCATTAAATGTAAAATGCAGTGGCTAAAAAGGTACCAGCAGGACAAAGATAAGCTCTAGAGAGAGCTCATAGATTATCAATATAGAACTATAAAAGTGAATATCTTTCAAACTAACTCAGTAGGATCTTCTCCTTTCTTTTAAAGGTTTTATGTGGGCAGCTCAAACAGCTAGAATGGGGTATAAGTGGAATATTGGCAATGGTGAAAAAAGTTAGGTTCTGGGAAGACATATGGGTTGGTAACTATAGTTTAGTTGCTCAATATTGGAAAATTTATAGATGGGTCAATAAGAAAAATAGTTCTATTGTCAAGCTATGGGATGGAACAAATCTTAAATGTACTTTTTAGTAGAACAGCTGACCATCACATGATAGAACTGTGGAATGAGGTTTATCAATTAGCTTCTACAATTACTTTAAATAGCGAAGAAGATTCTTTGATTTGGACTTTCTCTTCCAAGGGAACTTATAATGTCCAGTCTTTTATATAGGATAATCAATTTTAGAGGTATTCATATTTTTGAGTGTGCAAGAGCTAAAGAATTTTGGAGAAATATTTCTGATAGCATTGACACTCATGTTGGTGATTCATTTGAGAATATTGCAACGTTTTGGCTTAGTAACAAACGCTAGGATCATAAATATCATTTCTTCTTCGGTTATTTGGAATTTATGGAAAATGAGAAATTATCTTTGCTTTCAGAGGTTTCAATGGAAAAGCATGGCTATGCTTCTCCACAAGGTGGCTACAACAATTCGAGGAGTTGGTTGATACTTTGCCCGGAGGACAAGCAGACATATTGATGGAGAAGGCCACAAAGATCAAGCAATCAACTACTCATGTGTTTCGGGCCGCACCCGGTCGCCCCGACGACAATACCTGGGAGCCGAGGAGGAAAACCAAGTGCGACCAAATGGTGGTAACCCTGAAGCGGAGTAAGTCTATTAGGTGGTCAAAAGTTATCAAAAGTGTGGCGGCTTCATCGGGGACTTGTTAAATGTTTTGGTGTGGATCTCGTATTCGCTTGGGGCGTTTTTTCAAGTCTACTTGTTTTCATAGCCGATTGGGGTGTCGCTTGTGCTTTCAGGTTTACTTCAGATGGTTCGCCATCGCTGTAATAACTGAATATGTCTCGTGGCTTTTGCTAATAGATGGGGCAATGCCCTAAAATTCAAAAAAAAAAAATACAAAGTTTGGGTAACCAGATATAGAGTTTTGAAGAAAAAAGCAAAGCTAAGACCTAACAGTTTAAAGAAAAGGGCTAACTGAAGTGGCATACATGCGCATTACAACCGCCTTGGTAGCATTGACGGACAAGAAACCAGCCCCGCAAACATGACCGTAAGCCCACCAAACAACATGTCTAAAATTACACATGTATCACAAAAAGATAGGGACCGAAATTTAAGCAAAACAGAATTGGACGAGTTTTGATCTTCACACTAGCCACCACTCCATGGATTGCGGATAGCTCTTTCGGTCTTCCTCGCCCTCGGCAGAGTCCATCTTGAAGTTGGTCCGATTCGTCTTCCCCTTGTTCAGCCAGCTTCAAGGCAACTTAAAAGATCATGTCGACTCCCTTCGTGATAGATTTCATCTTCTCTTCTAAATAGAGTCCCGCCCCAAGAACTCATCAAGGTACGTGACGTTGCATACAATAGATATAGGATTAGACATATTTTTTTCCTTCAAAGCAAACTTTATTTCAGTTTTCAGCAAAGAATCCCCAAAGTATGAAATTTTTGCAGATT
Source organism: Hyparrhenia diplandra (assembly GCA_015847255.1). Lineage (NCBI taxonomy): Eukaryota > Viridiplantae > Streptophyta > Magnoliopsida > Poales > Poaceae > Hyparrhenia > Hyparrhenia diplandra. The sequence continues at coordinate 477,854 of JADLZK010004766.1, forward strand.
GTGGATCCATTTATCACACCACATCCAACATTTAATGAAAGAAGTGGGAACATCAGTTGCTCCTAAGCAAGTTGCAAAGGTTGCCCACACTACTCTGGATGTATTACAATTAAAGAAGAGATGTTGGACGTTGCATACAATAGATATAGGATTAGACATACTTTTTTTTTCCTTCAAAGCAAACTTTATTTCCAGTTTTCCATATTGCCCAAAGCATATAGCAAGCAATCCCCAAAGTATGAAATTTTTGCAGATTGTGGATCCATTTATCACACCACATCCAACATTGAATGAAAGAAGTGGGAACATCAGTTGCTCCTAAGCAAGTTGCAAAGGTTGCCCACACTACTCTGGATGTATTACAATTAAAGAAGAGATGTTGCAAGTCTTCTTTATTATCACAGACGTAACAACTAAGACCACCAGACCATTTCCTTTTACACGTATTGTCTTTGGTTAGAACTGCATTATTAAGCATTAATCAAAGAAAGATTTTGATTTTTTCAGGAATCTTAACCTGCCATATCTTTTTATGATAAAAGCCCCTGTTATCTTTGATCAAAAAAAATCATATACAAATTTAACAGAGAACACTTTTTTCTTACCAAACCTCCAAACAACTTTATCTAATATGTTAGAAATGACCACTTTGTCCATATCAACTAAGATTAAGTCCCACTTTTGGGCAAAATGCGACGGATGGGACTCAACTACAGATGTCATGCAATGGCTGGGCTTGGCCACCGCCATCACAAGATGTGCTCCTGTCCACTCGGCTATTATCGTGATCTTGGTTGTAATCAGATCATAAACATTTGGTTGTAATCATAGCTCAATCACATATCGTTTCTATCTATTGTATCTCTTTGTCTATCTTGTATTTCTTTTACTATATCTTGTTCTGGTGTAGATATAGTTTTTAAAATAATCTTTTGTATTCATCTTATTCATTAATTTTAATACCATATCACCATTCTACTTAATTTGCACTGTAATTAATGACAATAGAAACAATCTCAGTTTCTAGTTTGGGACTGTTCTTAGGATTAAGAGAACCCGCTTAAATCTTAAGCTACTTCCAGATTTTTTTATTGAAAGCCTTTTTACATTATTAGTTTATTTAGCAAGCACCTTTATGTGGATTTAAAATAATGAGAAAGCCTTTTTTTTTTTAGCCCTCCACTACTCATGGCAAAAGGGCGTGCTACTACTACTACTGGAACCGCGATGACGACGAGTGAACGAACATCCATCCCCTGCACCACCCTCTGCACGTGACCCGCTCCACTCCCTTGCGCTCATCGCCACCCGACCACCGTCACGCGGACCTCTTCCCCTCCCTCTAAAAACCCCACGAAATCGCCGAAAGCGAGCAGCGGCCGCAGCCCCGCAGAGCAGCGAACACAGACGAGCCCGCCCCCGCTCCGCTTGCGGCTTGTCTCTTTGCCCCCACTTGTTCATCTCTCTCCTCTTCTCTCCCCTTCTCCTCCCGGAGCGGAGAGCAAGAAAAGCTCGGATTCCTGGTGGTTTCTCCCATCCTCCGTCCTCGATCTGAGCGTTGCCTGCTCCCCTCCTTGCCCAGATGACCTCCTTCTTCCGTGTCCTCTAAATCTTCAAAGCTTCCCCACTTGTCAAACGGCTGTCCTGCTGCCGCCAATGGCGACCAAGGGAGGGAACGTCCCGGTAGGGGCGCTGCTGCTGGCCGCGCTCCTCCTTAGCTCCTGGCTCCCGCCTCCGCGTCCTCGTACCCAGCAAGTGAGTCAGCGGCCGAGGCTCGGGCTTCTGGTTTCGCTCGACTCTCGAGTCTCGCCCGGACGGTGGGGTGGGTTTCTCGTGTTTGATTTGACGGGTGTGTTTCGTTGCCAATCGCAGGGGTGGTGACCGGGTTCCTCTCCAATGCGGCGTCGGCGGTGGTGAAGCGGATGTGGTCGCTCAAATCCACCACCAAGACAGGTGACTGCCCAAATCTCTCTGCCGTTCGGCTCCTTCTCCGGTTGCGATTTGTGTGTGTTTTCCCCTGAGACGTGTTTGCTCCTGGTGTTGGTTGGTGTTGTAGCAGCGAGCGGAGGCAAGTCGATGGTGAAGTACGAGGGTGGGTACACCGTGGAGACGGTCTTCGACGGCAGCAAGCTGGGGATCGAGCCCTACTCCGTGGAGGTCACCCAGGGCGGCGAGCTGCTCGTCATGGACTCCATGAACAGCAACATCTACAGGATGGCGTTGCCGCTGTCCCGATGTGAGTGCGCTCTGGCTGACCTCCTCCTAGCACCCCCTGAATCCGGCATGTTTTGGTGTTACCCCAGTGGGGCTCTCCGCTAATTATATGCTGCTGCTATGTGTTTGGTGGAGTTGGTGCCGCCGAAGCTGTGGATTGGTTGGTGTCATCAATTCCGGCATGGTCATTCTTTTGATGGCGATGGCTTTGTAGCTTGCTGCTTGCACAGCCCTACGTAATGCTGTCCAGTTGCTTTCAGCTGATTTATGCAACTTGGCTACAGCTACTTCCATTTTTATGCTGTGTGTTCACTTGTAGAAACGTGGTCTGAAAAAAAAAGGTGTCAATCCAATCTATGCTGCTTTTATGCTTATTATATATGCAATGGTATCAAATTTTGTCAAGGTGTTGCTGTAACTGTTTAGCACTAAGAAGTGCTGATATCCTCTGTGATATAAACATTTGACCCAAACAGTTATACTGATCACCGACGATCTACATCTTCTCTATCATGTTTTTCTCTATGCCCGTCCATGTTTCATTTTCCAGCAGGTGATTTTGAGCCACAGAAGATTTATCTCATCCCCAGAAACTGGTCTGAACAAATGCAGATAGCAGGCCGAAGCTTGTTGCTGGTTCCCCAGAAGGATTTCCTGGTCATGTTGATGGGAAGCTGCGAGAGGCGAGGATGAACCATCCAAAGGGATTTACAGTGGATGACAGGGGTAACATCTATGTGGCTGATGCCATGAACATGGCCATTAGAAAGATCAGTGATACAGGTAAGCTAAAATGTCCTGCGGTAGGGTAGATCCACATGGTTTTGTCTGTTCCTTGAGTATCCAATGTTTGCCTTTTGGTGTTTGCTGGTCTTGTCCGTCATGGATTCAGCACCTGGATCCAAAACTGCACTTAGGAAGAGGACGTGCTGTTAGGCAGTGAACATTTTGTGTTCAGTTTGAATACTTATAATATGCTTAATCTAGTCTCTGAACTGCATTGTGATGTCCAGATGAAATATTTATTTGAGTGCTAATTGCCAAAAGCTCTTCTTCCTTTTCCCAATTTTTTTTTTTGGGAGCCTGTCATTCCATTTTACAGAATGGAAGAGACAAAAATTGATTTGCTGAAAGTTTTGTTCAGAACAGAACCTCTTTGGCATTCAGGAGGTATCAGTGAATAACAATACTGCAGTCGAATTCAGACTTAGCTATTCGTGGAACATTATGTTCCAAAATTACATAGAAAATTTGTTAACTGACATTTTCTATTTTTCTAGCCTAATTTGCACCTTGTATACTTGATATATACATATATATTGTTGATTTGATTACATTCGTGTCTTTTTGCTCCAAAACTATTTGTACACGGATAAATTTATTGTATTCTTCAAGTCGAAATTAGCTAGAAGGCATGATCCTAACTGGGCTTGAGTTTTAGTAAGGTCTGTATTTAGATGTTTGTGCCATCATTATGCATACTTTTCCCTTGTCATCTACCTAATCTTTTGTAAAGAACAAGTTCCTGTCTGCCTGACATATGGTGTTCCGATTCTTAGGGGTTACAACTATTGCTGGGGAAAATCAGGCAGAGGAGGGCATGTTGATGGACCAAGTGACGAGGCAAAAATTTTCTACTGATTTTGAAGTTCGTTACATTGGCAGTAGCTGCTCCCTTCTGGTGATTGACAGAGGAAACCAAGCAATTCGTGAGATTCAGCTCCACTTTGATGACTGTGTGTACCAGTATGAAGCTGGTTTTCCTCTAGGTATGTTATACACTGCTCCATTTTCTGCAATCATTGCTGGACCTGAAAAACCTATGGTTAAAGCTTACCACCTATTCACCTAAACATATCATAAACTCTGATATATCTGATCATAGTAAGTTTCTATGTCTGCAGGTGTCGCACTGCTTCTTGCTGCCGCTTTCTTTGGCTACATGCTTGCACTGCTCCAACGCCGAGTTCTAGGGATGTATTCAAATGGAGATGTAAGTATCAAGTGCCTTGCACTGTCTTTATTTTGTGAGGGAACAAAACATGTACCTTCCCTGACAGATTGGCAGGGTTAGCAAATATGGCTAGGACTACAGTGGTCCGTGAGCCTGTTGTAATGCAGCAGGCCAGCACATGAATTTTGTTGTCATCAGTCTTTTGTCTCTCCTGGCATTGGTGTCCATCGTCCATTGGCCTCAGTCTGGGTACTCCCCACCCCCTAATGCCTCCAGCCAGCCAAGAGGTGCTACTGGCTTTATGTGCAAAACATGTTTTTAGGTCTAGAATATGCTTAATTGGAGTTTAGACTAGAGTACTAAAAGTCTAAAACAACTTATCTTCTTAGCTATATTGTGCATTTTGAGAGTCATGTAGACATCTAGTTGTTTGTTTATGATAGAAGGTTTGTCGAGCATTATTCAAAAAGAAAAGAGGGAACCACACAACTGTTCAGTTTTAGTTTATCCTTATTTTATTTTTGACTGTCCAGTTCAAAATTTAGTACTTGAGACTCGCCATCCTACTTGTATTCTTCTTGCAGTATATTGTTCTGAATGCAAATTTTACAATGCAGGAGCAGGAACATGAGAGTCCGGTAAAAGCTAAATTATCTAGCATTCCACCTCCATACCAGAAGCCACTGAAGCCTTCTCTTCGCCCCTCACTAATTCCAACTGATGATGAACCTGTGAAACAAGAGGAGGAAGAAGGGCTCTTCACGTCAATCAGCAAACTTGTGGGTGGAGCAAAATCATCAATTGCAGAGATCATCGGCGCCGCATTCTCCAGAAAGAAGCGAGTGAACATTCATCATCATCAGCTGGGTAGGCCAACCTCCTGGCCAGTACAAGAAAGCTACGCCATCCCGCGGACGAGACCCCACCACCACTGGACACAAGGGCGCCAACCCCTCGCAAGAACTACGCCTTCATGTCCAAGGAGCCGGAGAAGATCCACCCATCCGGCACGGTCGGCCTCAGATACATGGCTGGACCGGAGAAGGAGCACCTCAGCAGCAGCAGCCGACGCAGCCGCAGCAGGTGCATCACCAGCAGTACCTGCAACACCACAGGCAGTACTCGGCCGGGCCACAGACCTTCTACGAGCCGAGCTGCGATGCAACCAAGGAGATCGTCTTCGGAGCCGTGCAGGAGGGGGACACCAGCCGCCGTCCCGTGGAGATCAAGGCCGTGAACCACGGGGACCTGGCAGCGCCGTACGAGCAGATCAACGGGCTGCGATTCCGTAGCAGTTACAGCATGGGCTACAATGGCAACAACTAGTCGAGGAAGATTTGCTATCGCCTCCGTCCTAGTAGTGTTTTGGCATCCTCCGTTGTACTAGTAGCTGTAAGGAAAAGAGAGGAGCGATAGAGTGCAACGGAAAAGCTGGAGTTTTGGTAGAAGAGCTTGGTGATAATGGTTATTGGACTCGTTACTGGCGGTGACATATATATATATATATGTGTATGTATGTAGTAAGTGAAATGCGCTTTGATCTCATTCGACGTGAATTCCTTGGGGGAGATGATTTGGGTTGTGGACTTTAGCTGCTGGCTGCTGGCCCTGTAGTAGGACATGTGCGATGTTTCGTGGCTGTGGCAGGCTGGGCACAGCTGGCTGATTTGCACCGTGGTGGACCGAGGCTAGCATAGCAGAGTGATAGTAGTGTTTGACATTTTTTACTAGCGCCGGTCACGTGGGTCATCCGTGGTGTGTGGCCATGATTCCGCCTTTTGAATGCGCCGCCACTCGACGAGTGAACCATAAAAGATTTAATTCTATCTGAAGTTAGGAAAATAATATCAATATATATATTTATCATATGAATAGCCGAATAGACATATTAAAATGTGTTGACTAGTAGTCCAGTTACTACTCTCCCATTTTCGATGGTCAGTGAATTCAATTGACGGCACCATGTGGCGATGCCCTCCTACGTCCGGTCCACCACACTCCGATCAGCTGTCCGCGCCTTGGACCCCGCACGGCCGCAGGATGAGTGGAGGAGGATCGTCGGTTCGTCGCGCCGCAACAACACCATATGAAATCGTCTCTACTCTTGCGTGCTTCTGCAGTCGTCCCGGCACATGCTGCTGTAGTGCCGCGTGATATCGGCGACTCGGGTGCTCTCCCCACGCCGTTCAAGCGGCCATTTTAAAAACTGTGAATGATATGACTACAGCCACACGAGCCAAACGCCCAAGACGCGGCCTCACCCGGTCGGCTCCAATCATGTACCCCATTCCTGATGGGTGATGGCAATGCTGCTCTCAAGCAATGTTGCTCTCAAGCGACATAATTGATCACCTTCCAGGATCCAAGAGCTAATATATACTTACAGAATGATAACAATTGGGGATCTAGAATCATCAGTACACTGCTGAGAATGCAGACATGTGGGAATGAAAATTCCGAGTGAAAACAATCACATGTATTTAACATCTATGCGCCAGATTGACTAAAGAAGCAAAACTGCACATGTAATCATAAGTGGACACAACACAGCAAGAAAAATGAGCAGAGCCCGTGCTTCTCACATATATATGAAGCTAACTTGAAGAGTACCAACTGACATTTCTGAATTCCAGTGTTACAGCAACATTTTTAAAATATTTAGAACTGAAAATCAATTCGTCATGTTACTGAAGTTCACCACTATACTGGAACACAATCTCCACTGCAAAGTCAAGAGAAAGTACTATAGGTCTAGAGCAACTTGTCCTTGGTTTTCACTTCTCCAATCTCTTCTCTCACAACAGGAGCACAAAGCTAGCACACCAATCTCATTTTCTCCTATCCTTGGCCCTCTTGAGTGTTTTCTTGCCCTTGTTCTTCCACTTTTGGTTGCCTCCTGGTGCACGGATCTCCTGAATTTCACGTACCTTGCGCATCCTGCATTTCATTGGAGATCAATGGCATGGCACATTCAATTTCAGATGAAAAAAAGAAAAAGAAAGCAATAGCTATGGAAAATAATTGGCACATTGGGGTTATTTGAATTAAAAAGATGGGGAAAAGGGTCTAAGGTAACATGCTCTCGACTCTAAATAGAACAAGGAAATTGATTCTTGAAACTAGGATGCCGTTCTGAATTTCTGTGCACTGGAGCCTTGTTTCTCCAATCAACATAATAATTACAGGGCTCTGATGTGTATATCTAAAATGGGTTCCACAGGTTATTACAACTATCCCTACATACAATGTTTCCAGTTAATGCTAGATAACTATATTTCATGAATAGCTACGGATCCGAGAGGCCATATGCAATTGATACAGAAAAAATCTTGCACTGAAAAACAAGCAACTGTCCATTAGTGTACATGCAAAACAGCAAAAGTATGATGAGCATACCTGTAGCTCTTAAGAGATTGGTCTGATAACAGCTCGTCAACCAATGTTGCCTTGCGTTCCCTATTTTTCAGCCTACTCGAGTAGAATTCAGACGCAGGCTCAACAACCGTGCCAACCTAAAACCAACGTTGAAATATTCAGTAAATCAGCTACAGAAGAGTTAGATAAAGCTTTCCGCTTCCTCAGATTAATATGATAAGCAAATGCTGAATAAGTCTGCCTGATGGGAGGATTAGGCTACTTACTTGGAAGTACTTGGGAAGGGCCTTGGACTTCCCTGCCCGCTTGAAGTGCCTTTTTGGGTCAATTACATGCCTCAGCTGCAAAAACAGATGGCAATCATATTATCACATAAGCATCCGAAAGGAAAAACCAGACTCACTAAATACACAATACCAATTACCAAATGAGTTGAGACAGGCACATCCAACTCTGGGCATTACAATTAACATAGTATCTTTAATATCAAGCAAAACAATTCTGATCCTTTTTTTTTATAAAAGGTAAAATAGCTTCAACCAGTAACACCATTGGATTGTTGCAGTAAACTGCTCTATATGTTCGCTCTACTACATATTGATCCAATTGCAGTTGTTTTATCATACGCTGGTCTCCAAATTCTTTGCAGCATATCATCCATTATATAATATGCTACGGCATCCTACTGCTAGTAAGGTTACTGAATAAGAAGTAACAACCACACCTGCAAAATCTCGAGATCCTTCTTCAACTCGGGAGTGATGGTCGGCGCAGGCATGTCGAACCTGAGAAATGCAGCAGCAGCACAGCATAAGCGCTCGCACATGAGTCCTACCATGCGGTAGCAATCAATCAAAAGAACAAGGTTAAAACTCACCAGCCCTTGCCGGTGGTGTCCTTGACATTCTTCTTGGCCAGCTTATTGAGCTGCCTAGGGTCTCTCGGGGGCACGAACAGCCCATCCACGAGCTCGCTCGCGGGCTTCCAGAGCGACCCCTGCGCGGTGCTCGGGTTCGGCGCCTGCTCGCTCTTGCTGCCGCCGCTGGTCGTCGCAAAGGAAGGAAGCTTGGGCGCCCATGACAGGCCAATCGGCGCCGCCGTCTCCGACATCGCTGGCCTAGCGCTGCGAGCTCACAAACCTATCACGTCTCCCGGCCCGGTGTTGGATTAATCCGCGCGGCAGCGGGGTTGGAGGTCGGACGGGAAAGAGGAGAAGCAGCGGCGGCCGTCGGTCGGTGGGAGAAAGAGGCAGACGGCTGGGAGACAGAGAGGAGAGGAGGAGGCACACTAGGGCAGGAGGTTTAGCAGGCTCGGGTATTCTGGGCCGTCATTTTAGACGTTTCCACGGGCCGTCATGGGCTGTTTCTTTTTGGACCCATCTTTATTGTTTTTTGTGTGATCCCGCGTCCCGCGCTATGCCGTCGTGTGCCACATGGCGAGTCGGCGACGGACTCCGCGTGGTGCTCGGCTGCTCGCTGCTCGTCAATTTCTACAGCTAAGATTAAGGAAACGCACGCGACTCCACAACCAGGATTCGGGCCCTGAACCACCTGAAACGTACGTAACTAAAACTCCGATAAAACAGGAGCTCCCGAGCACCCGAACTGTCCTCCTCCGATCGATGCGCGCGCGCCGCATCGTATCGTACCGGACCTAACCGCGCACCGCGTACGTCGTAGCGAGGCCGGACAAATTAAGCCACCGCGCGCTGCCGCCGGCGTGATCTCTTGCCGAGGCAATGGGGGCGCTGCCGGTGGGCCTGCCGCCGCTGCTGGGGACCCTGCGATCGACGCTGGAACAACAGCGCGGGGCGCAGGACCCGCTGCTCGGGTTCGACTGGGGCGTCCCCGACGGTGACGGTGGCGGTGGCGCCGGGGATCACGCGGCGTGGGGAGTGGATGACGGGGCCGCCAGGAGCGTCGTGGGCCGCCTGCGGCGGGCGGCCCAGGCGGTGCGAGCACTCGCCGTGGAGATGTGGGGGTTCGCGCGCAAGGACCCGCGGAAGCCCGTGTTCGCGGCCAAGGCGGCCGTGGCGCTCGGGCTCATCACGCTGCTCGTCTTCCTCCGCGAGCCCAGCGATATCGCCAGCCATTCTGTGTGGGCCATACTCACCGTCGTCGTCGTCTTCGAGTTCAGCATCGGTACGTACGTTGCTGCATCGCGATTACCCATGTTTCCTCTCTCCTCTTCGAAAACCGTTAGTCTTCCTAATCGCCGTCAGTTTTTGACATATTCAATCTTTAACTCGGTCTTTTTAATGTTGAACAGGTGCAACATTGAGTAAAGGATTCAACAGGGGATTGGGTACTCTTATTGCAGGGGGGCTTGCTCTAGCAGTCGCCGAGTTAGCAACACAAATGGCAAAATATGACATAGTGGTACTCATCATAAGCACTTTTGTAGTTGGTGAGTACCGGAAATCCCTAAAACCATTCAAGTTACAATAATATTGTGATATTTATAAACGCATCTAACAATATTCTGAATTTCTGATTACTAGCATTCTGTGCAACCCTGACGAAGCTGCACCCCAAGATGAAACCATATGAGTACGGATTTCGTGTGTTCTTGCTGACTTTTCTGCTATGTCACGGTCTCTGGGTACAACACGGGAAAATTCAGCGCTACGGCTATAAGTAGATTTCTGTTGATCGCTCTGGTGCTGCTGTCAGTCTCGGCATCAACATAGGCATACACCCAATCTGGGCAGGAGAGGATCTGCACATGTTGGTGGCCAAGAATTTTTCCGGTGTCGCAAAATCTTTAGAAGGTACGATTATCTAACAAGTAGGTGACTAGAGGGTTTGTGTTTCTGGCTCCATAATTTGTTCTAATATATATTACTCTACTTTCTCCATTATAGGATGTGTTGATGGATATCTGACCTGCATGGAATATGAAAGGATTCCATCCAAGATACTCACATACCAAGCATCTGATGATGATCCTGTGTATAGCGGGTACAGGGAAGCTGTTGAAGCATCGACACAGGAGGAAGCCTTGGTCAGTTATTTCTCCAAATGCACCATCTACGATTTTTTTAGTGATTTTTAAGCAAGTGTGATGTCCTGTGCTTGCAGTTAGGATTTGCTATATGGGAGCCACCGCATGGACCTTACAAGATGATGAAATATCCATGGAAGAACTACACCAAAGTTGGTGGTGCGTTGAGGCATTGCTCGTTCTCTGTCATGGCATTGCATGGGTGCATACTTTCAGAGATTCAGGTTTGTGCATTTCATCCAGCAACCCACTGAACATACAGATTTCCTTGCTAACTTTGTCTTGCAAATTTTAGGCGCCACCGGAAAGCAGAAAGGTTTTCTGTGCAGAGCTTCACAGAGTGGGCCAAGAAGGTGCTAAAGTGCTGCGCGAACTTGGGCAGAGAGTCAAGACGATGACGAAACTGAGCTCTCCAAACATTCTTTCAGAAGTGCACTTTGCAGCTGAAGAGCTGCAAAGAAGATTGATGAGAAGTCTTACCTTCTCGTCAATACAGAAAGATGGGAAGTCATTCCAAGGCATGCCGGAGCTGCACAAACTCATGATGGTACCAATGCTGCTGACAAGGATGAAACGCCCGAGAACACCGCTGTCGATTCAGTGCACAAATCAAACAGCTTTGCTTCAAACCCATTCCTGAGCAGAGTCGATTCTTCAAATCCGTTCCTCGGCAGATACGATTCAGGATCAATGATGGTTGGTTCATATAAGGCGCAATCAGCATGGCCTGTTCGACAGTCTTTCCATACAAACTTTCCATTTGAAAGTGGGGAATCAAGAACTTACGAGAGCGCAAGCGCCTTGTCACTGGCCACATTCGCATCGCTCCTCATTGAGTTTGTTGCCCGGCTCCAGAATCTTGTTGATGCGTTTGAAGAGTTGAGTGACAAAGCTAATTTCAAGGACCCTGTGGAGGAACCTTGGACACTCAGCAGGGAGCCTCCTGGGGTTTTAGCTAGAATACTTGACTTCTTTCGGTTGAAGTGACGCAGATGAGAAAAAAACCATAATGTATACAGTATTGAATGGATGGTCTAATGTCAGTAGCCAACTTAGGTCGAAAATGTTCATAGAATCATAATTTAACTAATCTACAAAAACTGTGTAGAGGAGACAGTGTATATACATAAAATAATTATACAACACAGTATACACATTACGGACGAGTACAACATTGTGTGAGTTTAATGACAGTTCCTATGGAACGATATACCATACACAAGGGCAGGTTCTACTTAACAAATTTATAATACCAATGGCGTTCACTATTAAACTTTACACATATGTATTATTGTAAGCGGCGATTCTCGTTAGAGGAAGAAGGGAAAGCCCCTTTTGTGATTGCGGTTTCGTGCAGTCTGAATTTGCCCATCCAATCTGCCTCCGTTGATTGTCGTACACAACTAATCCTTGCCAAGAGAGACATCTACAGAAAACAGAAAGGTAATGGTTGAAGTTTGGCAATATCAACTTTTTTTTCACTATATTGCAGCGTTTCTTCAATGGGTAACAATAAAACCCAAGTTGAAAAATGAAGAAGGATTGAAGGAAGGTCATGTATACCTCCCACTATGATAGTTGACCCATGATTAATCTCCGTTCCATTGAGAAGCCCAAGGCAGACATTTCCTTTATCCTGGAAAATGATCACCAAGAAAAAGAATATATACATAAATGTCAGCATATGACTCAGGTTAGAAATGATAGAAGAATTAACACTAATCTAGGATGTGAATGCAAAGAAACTCACACTAATAATCAAGTAATCCTCAGGAGAAATAGTGAATGTTTTAGACATGAAAAGCCATTTCTTCCCAAAGTGAAGGTTCAAGGGCTTGAAGAACTGCTTGACATCTTCCAGATACCTGGCAAAGAAAGTAATGTTAAGGACAGGTAGTCTATCTAGTGGCATAGTAGCCTCATGAACTCCCTCTCTAAAGAGGCAGTACTAATAGTTCCATTATTATTTACCTCACAGGGAAATCAGCTTTCCAGCATAAAAGGTAACGTCCGATCTGAGCTGTCTTGGACAAAGCCCGAGATGCATATTTGATCTGTGAACAAAAGAAAGCTAGTAAGACAATTCTGAATATTCATCCCTATGAACAAGTGCTAGCAATACTCACTGCTGCAACGAGGTTTTCATATATTTCATTTGGGAGGTACGATAGGAGCTCCCACTGTCAAAAATTACTTTGAACAGAGTTTCCTGCCTGCTCACGCATCCGAAGTTGCTGATCCCCATATTTTACATGGTAGGCTTCTGTGTGATATAAGTTACTGGAAATTTGAGAAAAGAAAAGAGAAGAAGTCATGACTAACGAAAGAAAAATGGGATAGAATTTTCTATGATCTTTTTAGGGTAGTTGCGACAAAAGACAAGGCAATTCGCCAAAAATATATGATCCAAAAGAGAGATGGCAATACATGCAATTACATTTTTCAAAGAAACATGATAATACTTTACTCTGGACCACTTCGAATAGAAGTCCATGTTATTCCCCATCTAGGTACATAATCATCTCCCAGAAACATATATCCTCCACCACCTTGCTCTCTCTAGTGATACAGTGGCCGAAAATGTTGGAAATAATCCCGTGACTTGCCAGCTGACTGGGAAGGCTTATCGCAAGACTGCTAAGTCCAAGGATCCCATCGGTCTTTGCTGGTGAGGACAAAAGCTGGCCTTGCTGATCATATGCACACCTAGACCATAGACACAGCAAAGGTTAAATGATCCGACATCATACTTTTCTAATACATCATATATACATATAAAAGAGATCTGGTTCTGAAAGGTTTGGACATACCCAAAGACAAAATCTAGCTTTTCCCTTCGACCATTGGTTGCGATCATATGCATATCATCCTTTGCAAGGACACCCATAGAGGAGCTTTGGTCCGCACAGATTCAATTTCATAGTCACACTGCTTGCAGGTTTCACAGTAGTTCTGGTTGCCTTGCAATTCTTGGCATAAGAAATCTCTAGGAGGGACAATCTTTTTCTTTGTTGGCTTATATAAAGGATGTGGTCCCTGAAATTATCACACATGTTCATCAGAGAGCAGTACAATGCAAGACCAAAAATGAGGCTAATAGCAAGTGAGTAAAACTAAGATAACGGTAACCATATTGTTTCTTATTAACAAGATACCTAAAATAGAGAATGGAAATCCTAGAGCCGCTTAGGGAAAGGTTGCCATTCTATGTAGAATGGAAATTCCTGGTATTTGATTGCATACCTTTGCGCAGTTTGTACAAGGTGCATCACACTGGATCCATGTCAAGTCACTTCCAGTATCAACATCAAGAAAGTATGGTCTTGGAGGGTTGCCAACAAAGATAGATGTATAATACTGCCTGCAGTTTTATAATAAGATGGAAAAAGCTTCAATGGAACAGGAATGAAATGTCACATATAGCATCCCTTTACGTTGTCCACAAGCACATAAAATGAAGAGAGAAGTGAATAAGATCTGAATATCGATTGATACTGGATTTTCTTCTAACCTCAATAGGAGTCAGAGTCAACATGCAAAGGGCATGCTTTCATGAATACTTAAAAAGTCACAAGTCATAAACACACATACAGCAAAACAAAGTCCATTCCAAGACCTATTAAATGATTCACCCGTACAAGAAGCTTAGACGAACTTAGGCCTATCAGAAGAAACATAAAGACTTTGTAATTCCATGATAATCGCCATACTTTAAAAACTGCATTTGGCCATATCAGTAAACAAATCAATAAACTGCATTTGGTCAACATGTCTACCCTGTCACATGTCATTCAGTGGGATCCAGGAAATTCCCCCAAATCTGATCCACCCAAGCTTTCGTCCTTTCTCAAGACTACTCCTACTCAAGAACTAAACTTTCTATCGACACAAATGAGCCAGCTATTAGAGTTGAAATCAGATGGAGTGCCTGCGCGATCGTTTGCTTACCCATCGGGGAAGACATTGCCCTTTGATCGGGAGCAACGCCGTGGAATTGGTCCCCGCCGCAGCCGCCTTGGCGACCTCCATCTTGTTCCTCACCTTCCTTCCGCCGTCGTCGATCCTCTGGCGGCGAGCTTGACGTCCCCGAACTCCCGCAGGGCGCGGCCCTGACGCGCCTTGGGGTAGAGCGGCAGGAGGAAGGACCTGGTCTCGTTCCTGTCCTTCTGCGCCTCCTCCTGCTCCATCCCCAGGAACTGCACGGCCACGTCCGAGTAGAAGCAGTAGTAGGCGGCGACCGCGAGCGCGCCGAGCACGAGCGCCGCCGCCGCCACCCGCCGCGTCGAGAGCACCCGCCTCGGCCGCCGCCTGACCTGCGTCGCCGCCGGGTACCCCATCACCGGCCCGGAGGCGGGGAGGGGCGGGGCGTCGTCGGTGTAGGTGAAGGCGGTGATGGTCTTGCCCTTGGAGGGCTGGTCCGAGGAGGGAGCGTGATGATGACCACCCCGTGGAGCTGCGGCTGCTCCCCGCCTGGGAGGAGGCGGCGGCGCCATCTCCGGCGAGATCGCGGCGCCCTCTCCGAGGAGACCGGGCAGGGGGTCAGAGGAGGAGGCGGCGGGGGCGAGCCATCGGAGGAGGCTAGTGAAGAGGAGGAAGGCGGAAACCGCGGGGGCACTTGGCCTGGGACGGAGGGGGTAGTGGGCCCGGGTTGGTGGTGGTTTTGGAGCTCGGCGCGCGGTGATTGGCCATGGCCCATTGACTTTGACGGAGTCTCGACGCAGCAGGGTAAAACCGGGAGTTTCGGCGGGGCTGTTTCTGTTTCTGTTTGTTCAACGCTGCCGCAAGTGAAAAACGTCGTGGCCACTAGTAGCCGAGTAGCCAAACGGATAGGCTTACGCTTGAAAACAACATTTTTTGGCGGAAATTCCATGGAGGCTTGTGTTGCGTAAGGCCCGTGCGCCATT